>CM034148.1:268382887-268476882 GCA_019776745.2 Taxus chinensis
ATTTTGGACTTAAAAAGAACCTCTTCATACTTGCTTGGGAACATAGTCTAATTAAGAGGTTAATTCTTCACATTCATTTCTTTCACACACATCAATTTACACATCTTAAACATCTTCTACTAGGTGGAACTATTGGGATTTCATCACACAATAGGAAATTTGCTACGGTGTTTTGGAAGGACTATAATTGTTTTGACTATCGGTATATTAGATAAGTTCCCTACAGCCTTATCACTATGGTACGTGAAGTGTAGGTGTAGGCCCCAATATCAAGCCCCAGACTGGTAATTATCACATATTTGAGTCTCACATACCTTTGGGTATATCGAGGATGCCATCTAAAATAACTTGAAACCATCCTTAGTTTGGAAATTTATTAGGTTACCTTTGAACCAATTTCTTTTTCTTTTTCACATCTTCTAATAAGAAAGATGATTAACAATTCGTTGCAAGATTTGTTTGAAATATTAAATATCAGCATATTTTTATGTTTTTTATTGCATTCCTGTTATCACCCATTCTCAAGAAAAAAATGGAACAAGAAACATCATCCAACAACATTGCCACTTTCAACATGGCATCTCAACAAAATTCATCCCTTTCCATTATCTCTTCCACCCCCTTGGTTACTTCTTCTTTGGTTACACAATATATGGTTTCTGTTACTCCTCTCCATGAGTCTCAATCTATCAAAACTAATCCCCGTGTTAAGACTAACCTTTTTTACATTCCTTATAGACTAGATACACCCCAATCTACTTCTTCCTTAAATACCTTTGGGCCTCCCATTATCCCTCGTGGATCCTTAGATTTCAAGGAACTCTTAGATACTAACCATGTTTCTCTTCATAACTACCTTCTCTTTAAATCCACCAATCTTTTCATCAATGGACCCCCAATTCACCAAATATATGCTTATCACTCTCTTCCTAAATCCACTCAATTCTTTACCTCTCAACTCACAGTGTTCTTCCTGAGAGCTATGAATGATCTTGCCATGGTGAAACACGAGCTTGGATCCCATCAATATTCCTGTACAATCCCCCAAAATCACCAATCCACTCAATTGGTGGTTCTTATTCCTCCCAATATTCCCCACATCAACACCACACCCACTTCTTCCATCCCCATCACTTCCTCATCCATTGTTGTCATTAGTACCCCTATATAGACTTTGTAATAATCTCATCTACTTCCTCCACCACCTAAACAATATAATCAAGCTTCAGTACCTATATCTACATCCCAAATCCATGGAAATGTTATCACCTCACAAACCCACCCTTTGGAGTCTACCCAACCTCACAAACCTCCACTCCGGAGTTCCTTTTGCCACATATTCCCTAATCAATCTACCCAAACATCTCAACCACCTCACACTTACATTCTCACTCATCCCATGAAAACTCAATCTTACATCCCCATCTCTCAACAACAATAGATGTAATCTTATCCATTTAATTACATTTTTATCTCCCAATTACATCCTCTCTCCTAACCAACTCAATCACAACCCTTCAAAAATATTCCCCCTTATAAATCACCTCCACAAACACCTATTCATCCTCAATCATACCAATCTTATCCACAACCCAACCCATCCAATTCTTATAAACTACAATCTCACAAATCATTCCTCCCTCTCATACATCCAATGACCCTTTTCATGCTTTGGTAAGTGGAATGGCTAATCTCGAAGCCACTACTTTGGGTTCTAAAACCACATTTTCTTACAAATAGATTTGTAACTGAGCCCATCAACCCCTATCAATTCCCGTCAAACCCTATCCATCACACTGGGAAATACTCAAGGTTTACAATTTTAATAGCAAGGAAGACCCACAACAACACCTTCATACCTTTAGGCATGTGTGTTACCTTATTACTCACGACCAAGATCTTATGCTCCACACTTTCCCTATGCCATTAATCAGACCCACTTTGGATTGGTACAATGGCATTCCCCAACATTCTCTATTTTCCTTCACCCAACTCGCACAACTATTCCTAGAGAAATTTTCTATTAACATTGTGTGCAAAATCACCATTACAAATATCTACGCCATTAGAAAATTTGAAGATGAGTCCATCACATATTTCTTTGCCAGGTGGCATGTCATAATCAATCAATTATCTTTCTCTCTTCCATAGACTAAGCTAATCAAAATCTTTTCACAGTCATGTGTGAAGCATATTTCATCAAATCTTCAGATCTAATCCTTCCAAACTTTTGAGAGGAAGGCATTCAAAATGGCTCGTAAACTTGTACTTCGGACCCACTTGAGCAGGGACATGTCAAACTCCGACCCAATAAACCAAAACCCAAATTCACCAAGCCATCTAGTCATGTTGAAAAATCTAAAAACGCTTCCAACGCCATCATAGTAAAATCTTCTTCCGCTTCCATGTCCCACATAGAGCCTCCACAAAGGTCCCATATCCCAACTCCTAACTATACCCCTCTCGAGGAGTCCTATAGCTCTATTTTTGACAAGCTAATGGTTGTGCATCTCATCCAACTTCCCCCTATTTGACCCATTGACGAATCACGACCTAAACCCACATGGTATAGTGAAGGATCACTATTGTAAGGAACACCAAGTCCATGTGGTCACGACATTGAAAATTTTTGTACGTTTAAAGATCTTAGAAAAATGGCTCATAGACCGTGGTGATACTTCAATTGGATAACCCTAACACACCTCTTAATCAACCCTTAGATTTCTTCAAACAACCCTTCCCCAATCATCCACCAAATAATCAAACTACCCCTCCTACATCTCAGTAACCCAATTCCCAAACAATCAATACTCTAAGTCAAGAATTGACATCATCACCTCCACCCACCATCCCTTCATCTGTTACACCCATGTCAATTGCTATTTCTCCTCCCCCATCTCGATTCTTGTCTGCTTCCACACCTAGTATATCCTTCACTATTCCATCCATGCCTAATTTAAACACATCTACTTTCTTATCTATATCTACACCTACTAAACCTATCACATCAATTACATCTATTTCCCTACCTATATCTATCCCAACACTTATCACAACATCCTCCTCAATATCCTTCCATCTATATCCACTTTCATACCCTTACCTACCACTATATCTAAGGATATAACCACTCCATGGATATCAACATTCAAACTCATTATAGAAACATATCCCCGGCATATAATCATGAGTTATCTCCCCATATCATTCAAAACCTTTCAACAAATTCCCACATTAACATCTTCTAAAATCCACATAATCCATGAATTTCTTCTAATATCATCGAACCTCAATTACCCAAACATCACCTTCACCTTCAACCCCAAATCTGCAAAATATATACCTGAATCATCCAATCCTTATTTCTAAGGACTCATCCCCCTATAGAGATCATCATCATTTCCACCAAAGGTAAGCCTTTCATACAAAAAATCCATAAACCCTTGAGCATCTCCACTTGGAAATTTCTGACCCCACCTACATATAAAAAGTTGGAGATATCTCTTCCTAAACCCTCAATCATTCTAATTAATATATAATGTCTCATCATCAATATTAGGGGGATTTCCTCCATCTATTTTGGGGGCAGTCCCTTCATCTAAATTCCCTATCATCAATGAGTCAAAGACATATGTTCTTCCTCCTAAACCTAAACCAAAACCACAACCATCCATCTCTTCTTCTATGAAGACCAAATCATAATCAAAGGTGTCCATAAATCCTCATAAAATCAAAACACCTATCTTACCCTCATCGACCACTCTAAAATCCAGTCCATCTACAACCCACACAACCCATTCCTCAAAAAATCCCATATCGGTTCTTATTCTAAAATTATTCGACGTTTCATTCAAGCATCTATCATCACTCTTCCTCCCATCAAATATTTCGATTCACATGGGTAGAAACCCACGTGGTTCAATTACCCTTAATGTTATGTTGTGCATATCATCGTACCCCTAGACATGGTATTGAACAATGTAGAGCCCTTCAAAACCTCATCCATAATCTCATAGAAGAAGATGAACTTCACATTGAAGAAAATCACATTCTTCCCTCCACATATAATCACAATCCTCCTCTCAATTCTATGACTCCTAAAACCTCTAAATCCTCTTTTTCATCTAAAACCTCCATTGGAATACCCCCTATAAGCACTAATTCTTCTAAAGCAGGTCCCCCTCTATTTATTGATGACATTCATATCATCACATGCTCTCACCCTAATGATTTTCAACACCCTAATCAACATTAAAGTTTATCATCACCACTCCATATAGAGATCCCACCCCTTCATCTTCTTCATCAAAATCCCAATTATCCATCTTAGCTTCCCTGCATACCCAACAACTATCCTTCATCAAACAAAATATTGTAAAGTACCTCCATCAAGCCCTAATTAAGATGTCACTCTCTAAGCTCATCTAAAGTTCCCCCAATCAAAGACACGCTCTCATTAAATCTCTACAACATATCCTCATCACTAGTGATGATACTAAACCTTTCACAACCCTTGTTGGAGTACTCACAGCCTTGGCCACCATTTATTTTGATGACTTTGAATTTCTTGATATCTCACCTAAGGACCATGACCTCCCTCTTTTAATCATTTTGTGCATCAATGATACATTCATCTGATGTTCAATAATAGACAATGGGGCCAGCATTAACATCATATCATCCCATACATTTTATCAACTTAAGCTTCCCAACTTTGTTGTCACTCAATTATCCATGGTCCTTCGTGCCTTTAACGATGATGTGGACCCCACTTTGGGCATAGTTATCCTTCCCATCCACGTCAGTTAAAGACTCCTCCTTGAGCTCTTTTACATGGTTGAGGGGGATTTTCAGTACAATATATTACTTGGACGACCATGGATCCATGTCATGCATTGTGTCCCTTCTACTCTCCATCATTATATCAAATATGAGCATGAGGGGAAAATCCTAACACTCCCCATAGAAATTCCTCCATTTAAAGCATGTCACATGACTTATCAACTAAACGAAATGCTCATCTGTAAATAAGATTCATCTAGAGCATCCATTAGCTCATCCTTCCCTACATCTAAGCTACCTAATGATGATTCCATTGATAATGTGATGCAATGTATTTCACATGGGGTGTATCAACTTCTCACTCTCAATGCTATTCCCACACCTTATCGACTTAGTAGCCTGGAAAAATCCTTAAGTTCCAACCAAATTTTTGGGATATCATTTCTTTCGGTCCACATCCTCCTTGAATAAATCTCATATATGGTGGCATCTATCACCCTTCCTGTAAAATATACACTCAACCTCACACCAAGTCATACACCAACAACTTTTATTTACTCTATAATAAATCATTTGTCATTGCACATGGAAAGTATTTAGTATGGGTCATTATGAACAAGGTATGGAAGATATCATCATTGACCAATCTTGTAAACCGCATGAGAATTTTGGAACGAGTTTAAAGAACAAACAACTAACTCTCTTGTGATTTCTTCATCCCCATTTCCCATGAACATTGTTCCTTTATCTACTTCTTCTCCATAAAACAATCCTATGGATATGAATGATACTCATGTCCATCTCTTCTAGATTTTTTTAATCTCCATGATCACTTTGGGACCGGTCACTTATAAGTGTGAAAGTGAAACTAGGTCCTTTCCTCTTTAATTTTTGGGCATGGTAGAGGAAGATTCCCCTATTATTGACATTATTCAATACATGGATGAAAATTTCATTCTTTTCTATATGGGGACATAGGATTCATAGCTTCAATAAGTCCTTACCTCTAGAAAAATCCACTCCTCTCAACAAATTCACCATCGACATCAATACAGGGACTCCATAAGAGCCCCACATCCTCAAAGTTGGTTAATCCCTTGATCCTTAATATCTTGAGTCTTTCAAATCTTTTCATTATAATTACAAGCAATAATTTTCATGGTCCTACACTAGACATTGTAGGCCTTGATCCTTTTATCTTCATTCTATAACATCATTAGCTTATCCCCAATGCAAAGTTGATTAAGTAAAAGCTTCAATGCATGCATCCTCATGTTGCTCGCCTTATAAAAGAGGAATTGTAACTCCTCCTCTTTTCCAACTTCATTATATCTATTCAATATTTGTAGTGGGTTTCTAATATCATACTCGTTTCCAAATCCTATAGAAATCTCCATATCTGCATCAAATTTTGAGATTTAAATCTCGCTTTCCCTAAAGACAACTTTCCCCTTCCTCATATTGATCAACTTGTCGACCTCACGACTGGCCATGAGATGATTTCTCTTATGGATGGTTTTTTTTCTATAATAAGATCCGCATCACACCAGAATACCAACATAAGACTCCTTTCATCACTCCTTGGGGTACCTTTTGTTATCGTGTCATGCCCTTCGGTTTAAAAAACATGGGGGGCACTTATCAATGTGTCATGTCTTTCATCTTCCATGACCATGTCCATAAAATTGTAGAGTATGTTGATAACCTATTTAGAAATCCAAACATCGATGGGATCATCTTTCCATCCTTGAAATCCTCTTCACGCATCTTATTCAATTCTTCCTCAGTATTAATCCCGCCAAGTGTGTGTTCAAAGTTTTAACTAGAAAACACGTTGGACTTCATCATTTCTATTAGGGGTATTGAAGGTTGATCCCACCAAAATCATGGTCATCCTTGAGATGTCTCCTCCTTCTAATCTAAAGAAACTTCGTAGTCTTCAAGGCCATCTCCAATCAGTTCACCATTTCATCTTGCAATTCTCTAATCATTTTAAACCTTTTCATCACCTTCTTTGTACAATAGACATAACTTTAATTGGGATGAGGATTTATAAAATTCCTTTGATGATATCAAGAAATATCTTCTATCACCACCCGTGCTCACATCTCTGTGCGAGGTAGAGCCTTTCTGATTTTTACATCTCTTCACTTCTAATCATGCTTTGGGTGCCATGTTGGTACATCATGATGAACAAGGTAGGGAACAAGCCATCTATTACATTAGTCACACCCTTCATGAGTATGAGACTTGATATAATGAAGTTGAAAATTTGTGTTATTCTCTCTTATTTGTCACCTCCAAAATTTACCACTATCGTCTTAACCACAAAACATATGTTGTCACTAGTTTTCATCACCTCAAAACCATGCACTTCAAACCTTATCATAACAACCACATCACTCGATGGATCATGATCATGACTGAGTTTGACCTTGAGTTCATCTCTAAAAGAATCAATCAAGGGCTAGGCTATCGTAGATTAGCTCGCTGAATCCCCTCTTCCTAACAATCATCTTCCTCGTGAAAATTTTCTAGAGGATTCTATCCACACCATCGATCACAAATGTATTCCCTTTGGATGACACTTTTATTTGATGGATCTCAGTGTTGGAAAGGGGGAGGCACTGGTGTTATCATCATTCCTCCTTGGGATACTCCTATCCCCATCACATATAAGCTTAACTTTGAATGCATTAACAATATGGTTGAGTATGAATCCCTCATCTTGTGTCTCAAAACAACTTCCATGCTTGGTGTCCAAATTCTTGACATATATGGTGACTCTCAGTT
This sequence comes from Taxus chinensis, assembly GCA_019776745.2. Classification (NCBI taxonomy): domain Eukaryota; kingdom Viridiplantae; phylum Streptophyta; class Pinopsida; order Cupressales; family Taxaceae; genus Taxus; species Taxus chinensis. The sequence goes on from CM034148.1 coordinate 268,390,463, forward strand.
TATCATTAATCAAGTCAAAGGAACCTATCAATCTAAAAATTAAATCCTTCAAAAATATAAGGACCTCGGCAACTTTCTTCTTGAGGATTTCAATTTCTACAACATCCAAACAATATCTCATTCATCTAATCATTTCATAGACACTATGGACTATCCTCATATCTCTCATCCCATGGGAAACTGAAGAATCTAAAATTTCCTTTGTTTTTCATCGCTCGATCATTGATCATCCATGAGTCTCAATCATGTTGATACTAACCCATGACGGATTCCTGGTGTCTCAAATCTTTGGCTATCTTTCTCAGTCCAAAATTCCCTCCACCCTATCTAAAAATTGTAGGAGATCATTTCTTCAATGCACTAACCGTTATGTTATCTTTGGTGGCATCCTCTACAAATGTGGGTTTGATGGCATTCTATTATAATGCCTAAAATATCATAAATCTACCAGCACTATACAAGAAGTCTGTGATGGTATCTATGGGGGTCACTTTAGCGGTTTGGATATCGTCAAATGTGTTCCTCTCATGGGTTATTACTATCCCACCCTTAACCAAGATTGTTATGAATACGTCAAAAAGTGTGTCAACTTCAAACAACATTCTAATATCATATGTATTCCTAGTCAGGCCTCGTAGCTGGCTCAAGATCTATGGATTTTATCACAATGGGGATTCAACCTCATTGGAATCATCAATCCGCATTCTTCTCAGTTTTATCTTTCTATCATCACTGTAACTGAGTACTTCACCAAGTAGGTGGAATCCATTCCTCTCACATCCACTAAATATAACAAAATTTTCTATTTTTTTATTCAACAAATCATTTACCAATTTGGTGTTCCTCATAAAATCATCATAGACAACAAAAAGTACTTTAAAAACAAATATCTCTAGAATATTTGTAACTCTTGCAACATTAATCTTAGCTTCTCATATCCTTACTATCCTCAAGCTAATGGCCAAGCCAAAAGCCACTAACAAGACTTTTTGCAATATCCTTGCCAAAACTATTGATAAACTCAGGACGTGATTGGTACATTCACATCCCACTTTTCTATTTGGGATTATCAGACTATCATCCGCACCTATATGGGTGCTACTCATTTTTCTTTTGTCTATGGATCTGAATTGGCTCTTCCACTTGAAGTAAAAATCCCATATTTTCTTGTTTCTCCTTGCAACTTCATCTCGGATGAGGACTATTGTCAGGAGTGTTTAACACAACTTGAATTGTTATAGGAAGGTTTCTTAATCACTCTTCAAAATCATCAGGTATATCAAGTGCGTATAAAACATACCTATAAAAAACATCTAAAATAACGCAAATTTAATATTGGTGACCTAGTCTTGAAATAAAATCATAATGTCACTACTCTAGAAAGGATTCAATGTGGAATTTTTTCTCCTAACTGGAGTGGACCATACATTATCATGCATAAGTATAGGTCTGGATCCTATAGTTTATCCTCTCTTGATGGTAAACTAGAAACGAAACCTCTCAATTCCTTACACTTGTAGCCTTTCTATTATTAACATACTTACAAATGTGCTCTTAGCCAAATAAAAAATCTTATTTCCATCACTAGCCTTTCCATCTCCATTTTAATGATTTAGAATTATGTGGTCTACCATCACTTTCCTATATGTGACCTTGAATATGGGCATCACGGATCTACCCATAACATATTCCTTATGGATAATTTCCTCCTTTTTTTGTGGGAAACCCGCAATCATTACCTCCATAGCCTTCTTATATACCTATTAGAACCATGATAAGGGTCCGCAGGTGTCACTTTTACATCTTATATCCCCTCCCCAAGTGGTCTACTTGGTTATCCCTAGCTCTATCTTGAAAATTCAAAAATATCAGATGCTCATATCAAAGCTATCATATCCCAAAACAAATTGTTCATATAAAGTAAATTTTCAAAAAGTATAGAATGCTCCCTTGAAGGAAAAATATCATGTATCCCACCATCTAAAAAACTAAAAATCATAATATCTAAACGTAAAAGTCTAAATGTAGACCACTCCCTCGAAGGATGGCTACTATCTTCTATCGTTGAAATAAAAGGCTTCCTACATTGATCAATTTGCACTATATTTCTTAGGGCTAGGGCATAGACCTAGGACTATCACCTAAGGAGAACAAATTTTACCCTATATGAATTACATCTAAAACCCCTTTGTTGTGTTGACAGTAATTCTATAAGAAAAATTCACATCCTTTCCCTTATAAGATTAAGTATGAATAACTATCATTAGTTACGTGTTAACACCTATTATTGGCTGCAAGTGTATAGATGTGTTTGGTTTCATTACTCGTGATTACCTCCAATATAGTCTAAAATCATCCTTTCCTTATGTACTCCTTACTATAAAAAAGTGTACTTTAAACCTTTTTTCACTTTTATCAAGTTGTATCCTATATTAACTTACATCTCATCTCTTCTCATTTCATCATTTTATCTTATGCATAATCTAAAACCATCACATCATTTCTATCTATCTCATCATCCTCTAAGTCCATCACATTTAATCTACATCAAATCAATATCCATAATCATAATTTAATCCATGCCATCTACATTACTGATCTATATCACATCATCTATAGCTAATCATCACACCTAATCTGCATTTCATATCTACATCACGTATAACATCCATCTGATCCATCACATCATCTATATCTAGTATAACATTTATCAATCATATCCATCACATATAATCTACATTTCATCAATATATCATTTTACATCACATCACATCTAAATATCCATATTTTAATCAACCATCAACCATCCATCTAAGCATCTAAATCATCACAACTCAATATAATATATGTACATCATGATAAAAATAATCATGTATATAAATCATCAAAAGGTTTAGACATCTACAATAGGCATCTACTGGGCTCTATCTCCAATCTATACATCATAATAAATCTCAAAATATATACAATGGTCACCCACTAAGTGGTGAACTAAAGATCAGACAGCCTAAGTGTCGATCCCTATCCTCCTAGAATTTTTTCCCTCCTCCACTAGCTTCCATCTCTCAAATCTCAATCTATTATACCTATCTGATCTCTGGATCATTAAAATTGTGTGGTGAAAATGAGTTTAGTTGGCTGACCGTGTTCCTCATATAGGTGTTCTACCCTAGTCGATGATGACCCACCAGTCATCATCAACCTCAACTAAATCTCTGTCAACCCTGTTTGGTCACTAGAAACCCAACCTATTTTTACTCATCTCCCTCAAATCCTCCATCAAGTTATCTTTTCTTCCACTTTTCTGACTCATGTGTTCCTAATAACACCATTTGATTTGTCCCATCGGCCTTGATTTGTAATCTTTTGGCTGATCTATTCCATCATATATCTTCATCACATTTAGCAACCAAGTCTATGGCTATCCTTGTGTGCCCATCGTAAGCCCACAATTGTGGCCATTATCTCCATCTTTGTCTGACCCAACATGCATATTTTATTAATTCCTGCATGTATGCAAGGATATCACATCCGCTTTTCCACTCAACATTTTCCGTCAAGGCCATTTGTCTTGATCAATCCTCTCATTTATTTTTTGCATGTTATTTTTCTATTTCTGACTTTGATCCACTGGTCCCACTACTTTTGCATACCTCTAAGAGGATTTCTGTTGGATAATCCCTCCATTTTGCAGTCATTTTTTCTAACTCACAGGACTACTAGGATTTTTCCTCCATCACAGGTCATGCTATGTTCCCTACCAAAGTGATTCGAAAATCACCACCATATTTTTGTTCTTCATTTTTATCCCTCTCTACTTGGGGAATATTCTTTCATCCTTATGTCTTTTCTTCATTCCCTTTCCACTCTTTATGTCTGGTCACTATATCTTTCAGCACTCAGTGATTTATTCTTCTTTTTATCATTGATCACAAGTTTGAGTGGAGAGCACCTGCAATCATCATATTCTATAACTTCACATTTTTGTCTCATGAAGTTTTCTTAAAATGCAAATCACTCAACAAAAAGTGGGCAAATGTAGACATCAATTTTTAGAATCCCATGTCCCTCATTTCGTGTGTCACTACCCTTCGTCATCATTCCTCACATGTATACCTCTCTTCTGATTCAAATTTTTACTTTTCCCTCCTAAATTTATTTTATCACTATAATTTTTATTTCCTCTAATCTTGATCCCTTAATCCCTAATCACATCCCACTAATTACCCCTAAATCTACTCATTTAATCCTTTATATCTTCATTACGCCTTATTTTTATCATCCCTAGGTTCCCATCCACCTTCACTTTCATATGCATTCTTATATCCCCAACAACCTCTTTATCTTAAGTAAGCATCCGCTAACCCGATATTAACCACCCAAAGCCCTAATTGTGCGTCACTTTTAGGGCTCTTTTATCTCAAGATTAATCATCAGTTCCACTCGACCAAAATAGAATGGTCTAGTCATAGTTTCTAACATGATCCATCTAAGGTTCAACGTCTATCCTAGAACTATGACACCTATAACCCTCCTGTCTCACCAGGATGCAATTTTGGAGATCTTCGATAGCTTTCTTGCAAATCTTGGCTTGTGTTTCCCTTGCTCTTATTTACAAATATTATGCTACCACTTTAGAAAAACTCTTGGAGATCTTGTGCCTCAAATTTGTATATTTAAATTTTTCTCTTTGTCATCTGCAATAATTATTTTAGATGATCTGGATTACCCAGGTTTATCAGCAATCCCATATCCATGTCATTTCATCATCCATCAATGAGCTCTATCCTTCCATCTGTCACCTTCTATTTATTTATGTAGATCGTCACTATCCATCCATAAATGTTATCCATAAACCCTAGATCAACTCTAGGACAGTCTTTGTCGACCCTACCCAATAACCATCATGTCAAATATAAATTTGTTTGGTTTACTCTCATCTATTCTAACCATGTTCTTTATCTTATGATCCCACAGTCCCCCAGATCTCCCAATCTTGTCATTATGCACACATGAAACTTCAAATATCATCTTAATCTTATACCCAATTCGTCCATTGATCTACACTCAATCACCATCAACCCTGATCATCATTTATCACTTTTATCATCTATTTCCATCAAAAATTTTCTTGCATCCTTTTCTATTCTCATCAAATCCATAGGTACCTATGCATCATCTCAATATCATCATCACTGTCTAGATCTGATTCATAGAAAGTATTTCAAGTCTATGCTTTTTGTCGCATTTTCTTTTTGGCTTACTCTGTCCCATGTCTCCATCGACTATGAACCTAAGAGTCTTGGGTCGATTGTCGATACGATGAAGTATGGTTTAGTTTTTATCATTTATTGTGATCAAATATACATTTCATCTTATCCATAGTTCATCTCATATTCTCTGTATTTCACTTCATATTTTGTTGCATGTTATCTACTACCCATTGCTCATTTTATCTATCTATTTATCAAAATGTGGGTTGATATGCATCCTAGGAATTTTTCATTTCTTGGGAATGGCATTGTCAGGTAACCCACCATCCAATCTATTAATCCATTTTTTATGTATAGATTCTCTTTATTGTGCAGGTAATCATGATCGCTTCAAGGAGGATATTTTACACCCGTATCCATCACCATCTCATCTAGAGGTATCCTTAAACCCTCTCATTATAGGATTTTATTATTTTCTTTATTACCACTTCACTAATATGAAACAAGAGTGATAAAATTCAGTTAACAGAGGGATGCTGAAAGGATGTTGTTTCCCCTTTTTGAGATGGATCTTCATTTTCATGCAACTCCCTAAAATAGTCCCAAACTAACCATCACAAGAAAATAACCGCATGATCCAAATAGACATTGTTTCCCAGGGTTTAGGTAGGTTTTCTCTTTTGATTCCCTTGTTCTTACTTTAGTGGTCACATATTATATCTACTTATTTTTCATTATCTACTGTAAAAATATTTGTAAGAGATGAGTATGATATTTTCTTACTGGAACACTACACCCCATGTTTTAAGTTTTATAAATTTATGCAATAATATTAACATTCATAAGGATTTTGACTCCTTTAAAAATATTATGGTTAGTTTGAAGGTTCCTAGAAAATTCTTAGTTACAAGTTATAACCCTCAAATTACTTAAAAAACCCTAGCCTCCTAGATTTCTTAAAAATATATACTATTTCCCCATATTTAAATAATTCCTCAACTGATTCATGTGCCAACTTCTTAGTAAAACCCATTTTCTAAAGAAAAGATCAAGGAAAATAGTATTTTACCCATTTTTTGGTTTAGAAATTGAAATTCAGATGAAACTAGGGCATGTAACTTCAGAGGAAGAATACACTGATCCAATGAGCTCTTGAATGAGAATGGTCATGTGTTATCTTTTGTGTGGTTAAGAAATTTTTTACTCTATACATTTTAGTAGATTTCAACTTTACCTAATTGTTTCTACAATTCACTAAAATTACAATAATTCGATAGGCTATCATTAGTTAAATTTTGTATATAGATTATCATTACATAATCTAGGATGACTATAGTTAATATCATGCTTTTCAATATTTTGGTCATTGATTTTCAAGATCATTATCCATCACTAGACACAACTTCTTGAATCATATATCCACATAATACAAATCAACTAATAGTCTATATGAAGAGACGTGCTCTCCAATTGGGTAGATTACTTATATGATAACATAATAGGTTCTTTTATTTTTATTTTCTTGTATTTATAAATTTTTATATATTGAGGTTCAATGGTCAAATTATAGCCCATCCTTATTAGGATGCCAAATTTTAAAGCTTGGGTGCTAAGAAATTATTTAGTAGGGGATATGTTCTCATCCCTGGACTTTTTAGAATGAGATGCCCAATCTCCTATACTTTATAGAATGGGTAGTTTCCCATTCTCTTAGACTATAGAATGGGAATCTTCCCATTCTCAAACACTTTACAGAATGGGCATCTATCCATTCTCATAGACTTTACAATGATAATAAAATTATATGTAAAATTAATTAAACATAATAATATTTATCATAACATAATTCTATTTTCATTTTCATTTTTATATTTGAACATTTTAACTACTCTTACATGAGACATCTTTATTTTGTGTTGATAAATATAATAACATGTGTAATCTCTCTCTCTCTCTCTCTCTCTCTCTCTCTGTGTGTGTGTGTGTGTGTGTGTGTGTGTGTGTGTGTGTGTGTGTGTGTGTGTGTGTGTGTTATGCTATTAAGTTTCCCCATTAAGGATTTTTTCCCTTACAATACAACTAAACTCATGATTTAATTTATAACTATTTGAACATTTATGTTCAATTCCAAACTATTATCATAGTTCAATTCCATCCCAAATATGTACCCCCATTTAATAATAGTATAATAAATAAAATAAAAAAATCGGTATAGGACTGAATGATGATTTCAAGTAAAGAATACCTACTTCCATTCACATATTTTCTTCATATTAATACATTCTCAAGTGTTACTTTTTTCCCACAAGATTAGTGTGATCAAATACAAGTAGTTGGATAGTCTCTTTACAAGTCATGGATATCCATTCTCCTTTCTCCTTTGACCTTCCACGATGGGTATATATTCATAGTCTTCTAACACATAGGTATCCATGTAAGGGATATAAACATCTGCATTATCTTTGTATAGTCCAATCAAGTCAAATTGGTTTCCATTCACAACAAAAAATTTATTATCCAATTCCCTATTATTAATAGTTAGGAAGGTTAGTTCATCACAACTTGCTAGTAACTTCTTATCCCTCTTCAATACTAAATATTTTATGTGTGTGTGTGTGTGTGTGTGTGTGTGTGTGTGTGTGTGTGGTGTGTGTGTGTGTGTGTGTGTGTATGTGTGTGTGTGTGTGTGTGTGTGTGTGTGTGTGTGTGTACTAAAAATATAATAATATGGTTATGCTTATTTTTCACTCTAAATTCTAGGTAACTAGAAAAAATTATAAGAATATGTTGTTTTGGAGAGGTTCTTACCTTGTAAAGGAAATATACCATTATGGTCGAACTTATTTTTTCATTATTTTGATACATAAAACTTATTAACACAACACAAATATATCTATTTATTAACACAAATTTTACTCTTGTATTATAATAAATGTTGCCTATATTCTTCCTCTATATTTTGTGTACTATGAGAATGGAAATTTTCCCATTATATACAAACTAAAAATGTAACATTTTTTCTTCTAATATATTACATGTATGAGAATGGGAAACTACCAAATGTATACAAAATAAAAAGGTAACCTTTATTTTTCCTCTATTTTACCTATATGAGAATGGGAAAATGCTCATTTTGAAAATTATCATATAGGAAATATAGAGGAAGAATACATGAAATATTCAACTTAAACAATTCTAAATTAATGACTTCAGTAAGGGTAATTCATAGTCAAACTAATTTTTGGTTATTTTAGTACCTCTATAAATTCGATGAGAATGGGAAGTTACCACTCCTATAAAATATAAAAAAGTAACTATACGTACCCAAAATTGTAGGGTACTGCACCTCTGGATCAACGTAACACGTACCCCAATGATGATACAAGTCTCCTCGCAAGGTGTTCGGGATCCACAAAAGCTCCCCAAGTGTGTGTTAACATCCCGCATGCTCCCCTTAGCCCCCATGTGCTTTTTTTTTTCTCTTTTTCCCTCTTTTCTTGGCCTTTTACTCTTCAGTTATGAAACCACCGCCCTGCCTGGGCGGCAGTCTTGTGACCGCCGCCCTAAGCAGGGCGGCGGTCCTTTACACGTTTTCCAGAATGCTCTTTTAACATGACTCACATAAATTTCAATGTTTACCAACTTTTTTTCACCGCCATGGGCTTGCATTAATGATTCTGGTTCCCTGGAATAGTGTTTTGCCATTGTTTATAGTTTAAGAGTTCTATTTGGTTTTTTACCTTGGGTAAATGCAAATGCTATAAATAGTTGGCTTGTGCTCAAGAAAATGGCCCCTCAAATTTTCCTCTGAATTTCTCATTGCAATAGATTAGTCTTTCATTTTATTTAAAATTCTTATTTTCTTTCATTGCATGCCTAGTTAGTGTTGTTTTGCTGTTAGGAAGCCACATATCCATCTTGTGCAAATGTTGTTGATATTTCATCCAATCCATTGGAGTAAAATAGTTTGTTTTCAATAGGAATCCATTAAAGTTATAGGTTTTTTCTTCAAACAGGATATTTTCAGGTTCTGGATGTTTTATGTTGCATGACTCGCAATAAATCCCGCTAGGAATTACATAAGCCAATCTCTGTACTCTTGCGCTATCTCTCTCCTACTTGCATTGTATTCAGTTTGTATCCTAAGCTGCCTTTGTCCCAATATCTACTTCTATTGATGCAGCATTACATGCTTTTCTAGATCCAAGTGAACACGAAGGAATGAGGAGATCACACTGAGGGGACATAGCCACACACACCATCAGATTTGCCACTGTTCTGCAGAATCCAGGTTCTAGCTTTCAAAGTTCTAATTAGAAACATATCAAATAGAGTAGCCAATCACTTTATTTCAGTCAATTTTACTTTCGATATCGCCAGGGAACCTGTGGGGATTAATATTTTTTGAGAAACTATGATTCATTTCTCACTTCTGAGGTCAGGGATCGAGAGTCTTGCAAATAGACTAGATCAATTGTTTCATTATTTATAATAGGTTCACAATTGCACAGACAAATGAGCTATACTCGGTTATCTTGTTTGTTTTAATTTGTTATTCTAAACTATCAATTCTAGATATATTAGATAGTTGCTCTTTAAATTCTGTTTGGTAAATAGATATATCAGATTTAGGAATATACATAGACATATCTTTCACAATTAGTTTATTCTGTCATTAGTTAGATTTATATAACTTTATTTTGTATGACAATCACGGGACCTAGAGAGACTAGAGAATACGTATTTGAGCCAATCATGCCCCAACCTAATCTCATCACAATAATAACTGATATAGATAAAAATCTCAGGATCCAAGTCTTTCGAAAAATGGTAAACTTACAACAAATTGGTTCCCAGTTAAGCGGGTTAAACATAGAAGACGAAAAAGCACACACATTTTGGTCAAATCAACCAAACTACAGATTATCCTAGGTATATATCCACATGACTGTAGGAATGGTTTGAAAGAGAGCATACCTTTGGTCATGATCCTTTGGTCCCACAACCAGATGCAGGGGATACTCTCACAGACATAGATACTAGCTTGAGAATTCAGGTTGCACAAACACCTGTATGATACTCTGAGAAGATCACACAAATTATTAATTCTGAATATAGAAGCTAAGAAAGCATACTATTACTGGATACTAGGGATTAGGGACTGATTCTGCACATGACCATAGTAGGACCACAATAACCACAAATCTACGGTTGTGACCCACAAATCCCTCAACCCAACGAATCTACTAGTCAGTCTGACATTGACGCTAGCTTACATACACTAGTATTCAGATCTACTCCACTTCCACCTATCATTATTGAATAGTTATCCTTGTTAGACATAGCAGCTAACGAAGCTAGAGAATTCTGGACTAAGCCATAGAATCGCCCATAGAGTCAGATATAGTTACCATCCACCCTATGAACTTATCTAGAAACATACACAAAACTATCCTAGGTCATTTTCCACGTATTCCACAACCCATAGACCGAATCATGCCAGAGTTCGATATTGATTGGAGCCTTCGAGCAGTCATCCTTGTTGATCGATCTATCACACCAGTTCAGGTTAGAAGGGCCTTCTTTGCCTTAGATTCGTAATTTCCACTAGTGCGTGTTGAAGACATCAGATTTCCTAACTAGTTTGTCTGCATCCCATGCATATTCAATCCCCACCGACTGTCTCGACATGACCTCAGGAGGTCAGGTGTGAGGAATATTTTCTTGTAGATTCCCACGCTCACTTATCACTTTTCCATCGTATAGTAACCTTCATTGTTCTTATATATTACCCATATGAGGATGGGAATTTTCATTTTTAAAACATTCTCATATATTCAATATAGAAAAAGAATATTGGTGTACATGCCAAAATGGGAGCATCATGTATATGCCAAAATATTTCTATAGTGTCGTATTTGGATAATCTATAACTTATCATTTCCAACCCATAAGTGCTTCTTTGTATAATAATTAGTAGGGAAGGAAGATAAGAAGAAACTTTCCTATTAACCACCTCCTCTAAAAGGACTTCCAAATCCCTATAACAACATGCAACAATAATTTGATGGCAATAAAAACCCTAGTCCCATATTTCTCACAATACTAGGGTTTTAAATCCTTGCAATTAAAATATAAATTGACAATAATCTAATTATAACATGGATTCCAAATGATGATTAAAATTGACCCAATAGATTCCAAATGATGATTAAACTTGACCCAATAGATTCCATATGATGGTTAAACTGGACACAATGGTAAGGGGTCGGGTCTTTGACTCTTCTTCATTATATTGTTTACCTCCCGTGAATGATATAGTTGTGAGAAAAAATTTCATGTGATTTATTATTATTGTGGACCAATGCTAATACAATATTTTTCATAGATTTGAAATCTCCCCATCACTGTAAATATATTTATTATATATTATAGTTTGAAAATAAATTACAACAAATTAAAAATACCAAAAAATACATATATGTTAGAAGACAATAGATTCATCATTCTGATTTAAGTAATACAATAAGTAATTTATATTCCATCCACATATTAGGGAAAAAAACATAAGAAAGAAATATAATATATATATGTTGAAATATAGTACCTTCTTTATTATGATTTTTAATTAATACAAGAATTAATTAATATGGCATCAACATAGGTCCAGAACACAACAAAATAAGACACTGTGAGGTAGGCTCGCAAGGGGTGTAATTCCCAACACATGGAAATTTTAAGCTGATCTTTTTTAGTGAGATAGAGCACTAAATAGAAAAAGGTTGTAACAGAGATTATTTAATGAGGGAAAACATCATAAAATTTAGATAGGCAAAGTGTGTGTAAAAAAATGTAGAAACAATATCATAGGAGATTAACAATTGTTAACTATAACATTAACATTATGAAGTTTAAAATTAGAGTAAAATTGTAGGAATTTGAAGCACATGAGACTAAGAAATGAACCACAATTTCTACTTAATTAATGACAGGCACACAACTTACTACATTTTTTATGAATTGTAGAAAGTAATCATCTAAATGTGAAATCTATTGAAATGTTTAGAGCAAAATAAATCACACCCACCCTAAATAAAAAAGACCCAAACTATAAATGACTATAACATGTAAATATTTGGAGCATAAAAATCACCCAAACCCTAAACACAACATGTATGGAGCAGTTAAAATCATGGCCACCCTAAACATAACATACCCAAACCCTAATTGACTATAACATGAAAATATTTGGAGAAATAAAAATAACCCAAACCATATACACAACATGTATGGAGAAGTTATAATCATGACCAACAAAAATAGGAATCAAACCATAAATTTTTGTAATAGAAAACTCAATGCCAAAAATAAAATCTTCAATAATTGAAAAAATATATTATCAACAATAGTATAATTAAATCAAATTGAAACACTAAGTAATTTATGTTGCTCAAAACCTTATCATTTCCAACCCATAAAATCTTCTATATGTCTAATAATTAGTAGGGAACAAAGATAAGTAGAAACTTTCCTATTTTCTTCTTCCTTAAAAAGTAATTCCAACTACTTATAAATACATGCAATAATAATTTGAAGACAAGGAAAATATTATTTTCAACTACCTCCCTTCTCCTGTGATGAGATGTAAAAAAATTTCGATGGCAATGCAAAGTCATGTTTTTATCTTTCTCTCAACAACTAGGGTTTTGAATCATCGTGAATAAAACATAAATTGGAAATAATCCATTTATAAAAAGGATTCCAAATGATGATAAAATTAACTACTTGTTTTCCTCTCAAAATTTCTCCTCTTTCGAAAGTCAAAAATTGAAAATTTTTGAGGTGACACCTTTTTCTAATGTTCTGGTAAAGAGAAAAGTTGAGAAGTTAGAAAAATTCTGCATTTTTTGAGTCATTTGAGTGATCTGCATGTCTATCATAAATTTTTGTCCCATGTGTCCCAAGTTCACTTGGGCTCTCTAATCCCCGATCAGCCACTTTCTCTGAAATTTGTTAACTTGCGGGCTCGTTGGAACTTTTTGTTCCAACTATCCCAAGTTCACTTGAGCTCTTTGTTCCCTAATCGCCCACGTCGGTTGCATTGTGCACTTCACATACTTTGGTCCCTCATGTCCTGAAAGCATTTGTGCATTTTGTCCCTACATCACCTACATCACCCACATCGGTCAAGTCATGCTTTCAGCATCCCTCATGTCCCAAATGTACCAAAGGCCATCTGAGCTAATTTTTCCCGCTCTTCCTGATGCTTGCTTTTTGAGTTGGTGAATATGAATTTAATTTGCATGTAATAACCTTATCTCTCCTAAACATCTATTTAATAAACTACCCCCTACGCATTTTTTCACACTACTTTCTCATTACCATTTTCTCATACCCTTGCAATTGAAATCTTTACTAGCATGCCCCCATTCCCCCTACAATTTTCATAGCAGATTCAAGCTGTGAGGTTTGTTTTTCCAAACACAGTCAGTATGAAGATTAAATTTCAAGGCCAGGAGCAAGTTTCTCCGCTAGAATCTTCCATTCCTGATATCGGGGATAGTGAAGTTCATGACCTAGACTTTGGTGATTTTTGGACCAAGTTGACAGACCCAAAACCCTCTCCCATGGCACAAATGATTAATGATAGTGGCCTGGCATTTTCTATTGATTTCTCAATTTTGATGCAATGTGCCGACATGGTGCTCATCCGTGGGGCTAACTTCAACCCCAACATGAGTGAATTAACAAATGTGCATGGGGAGTTAATCACTAAGCTTGACGTTGCCACCATTGTTGCTGCCCTATGGATCTCTGAAATGGATAATTCTCTAGTAATCTCTCAAAATCAAGCACAAGCACTCTTCGACCAAGACAGTGAGAAAGACAAGGCAAGAGTGGTGAAGTCATGGCTAAAGAACCCTAAGAAAGGGGCATCGCGACTATCAAAATCTCTGTTTAGGGCTGATTTCAATGAGGAGCTCTTTGACTTCATAATCTTGTTAGCTCGTGTCATGGTCTTACCCTCTACCATAAAGTTCCACTTCTGGATGTGTCCACTTATCAACATAGTTTGTGAAGGTACCTAGAACATCAATTGGGCAAAGATCATCTACATAAATTTGACATAGCAGCTGTCCAATGTATAACAAACTAAGAAGTTCTACATGCCTTCTTATTTGATGTATACCTTAGCAGCATCTAAACAGTGGTTTGGCTTCACATACATTGATGCTCACAAGGGTGATCCCATATATGCTTACTACCCTTAGTTCACCCTTGACACCAGCAATCACAATTTTAGAAGGGTGAATGATGCTTTCACCATGTACATTGTAAGGCTTCTAGAAAGTGACATTGCTAGGAGATTCTCTGATGAAGCCATGGGCCTGATAGTTAATTATGGAGCCTACTTCATTCAATTAAGAAGGTTCTCTTATATCAGGCTAGCAGGTTATGAGAGCACTCCTCTTAAGCTCCCCATATTTTGTAATGATAATATGGACCCTGATTGAGGTGTGTAGACAATTAGAAAAATTACATAAAAATTTCATGGATAAGAAGATCATTGGGTTACACTTCCCCATATCTTTGGGGAACTATACATGTAAAACTGCTCTGGATGCCTAAAACATAGAGAGGGCCCTTGCTCCCATCACTGTCCACTTCTTCAGGCCCAGAACCTATTTTGACTTGAAGAAATTCATTGAGCTGAATCTCAGAATCAACTATCATCATAGGGCAGACAATGAAGATTATTGGTCTAACTGCACAGATGATTTCTAGGCTAGAAGGAGGCATTATGGTAGGTTTCCCCTTCAACTAATACAGGAGATTAACCTATATCAGATTCCTGAAAAGCTTCAAGACGACAACACAGATTTATTGTCATATGAGTATGAAATTGTGATCAAGCATACTCCTTTAGAGGATCTGGACTAGTTTAAAAGAGAAAAAGATGATTTGGCTGAGATTCTAGCTCCTGTCCTAGTAAGAACCAAAGTCTGGTTTGACAGGAAGGTTCATGAGCTGAGGAAAAATGTAGGAGAATCCTCCTCCAAAGACATTTTAACACCAAGGAAGGAAGCACAAACACCCATTTCAGAGGTACCTGTATAGAATCCTCCTACTTCATCAAGTATAGGACCTGAATCCTCAACTCCTTCCTCCTCCACTCAAGTATATCAAAAGAAGGTAAAAGAAGTAAAAAAGGATCCCGTTGAGGAGGATCCTTTGCCAAAACAATCAGAACTACCTTCTGGGCCATAAAACATCATTGTTCTAGTGAAAGTGAAGATAGTGAAATGCCAATTCCTACAGGTGCTTTAGAAGCCACAATGGATAAGGAGCAGAAAAATCATAGCACTGAGCCTCCAAGCACCGTGGATTCTTCTGGTCCAAGAATGCTCATCTGCTCCACTCACATCCCTATTAGAGGAAACAGTGGTAAACACTCTAAGTGCCATGAGTTCTCTCACTCTTTGTTTTCTTTCTCCTAGCTTTTCCTCTTCCTCTAATTTTGCATGGGTACAGCCTTTTGTTGATATTAGGAAGAGGAAGTCTTCTTCTTAGATCTCAGGGCCCAATTTTGATGTTATGGCAGCCTTGTTGAGTACTACTCCTTCTGCTCCTACCAAGAAAGTGAGAACCACTTCAAGGATAGTGACTGATGCCCAAGGTCAACAATTCCTTGAGATAGGAAAGCCCAAAGTTGACAAGCCAGAGCAGGATTTGCAGGCCTCTGATTTGGAACTTTCAAGGATCTCAATGGGAGAGTCTACTCCTGAAGGTGAAATACACAACCTTCAAGAAATAGTCACCAGGGTCATTGGGAGGGTAGAAAAAGGATAGAATACTATAGAGTACATTTGGAGGAGCAGGCTCAAGTACTTTCTAGTTTCATCAAGTCACTGCTATCTAAAGATAAAGTTTTAGACCCTACCCCACTGACTGCCCTTCCACCACCTATGATCCTTAGTCAAGATGAAGTCCAAAGCATCAAGGACATATACACAAGTACTCCATCTATGGGAGGGATATGGAGGCCATGGTGGACGACATGCTTGTTGTATGGTTTGAATTTCATTGGTGAATCCTTCAAGCTCAATGAAGAGGTAAATAATCTGCAATAGAAGCTCTCCTCCACAATTGGAAATATGGATAAAGAACTCAAACTTTGGAGCAGTTGCATAGTAGACCTTCGCCTGATGGGGCAGACTGATGAAAATATTTTAATGGTGAGTAAGGTCTTTGATGATGTGAAAGATAATTTATCAAATTCTTAGGTATTCAGCGTAGAGTGGAAAATCAAAGTACTAGAGGAGGTTTTGGGAGAATTAAGGAATAGTTGGCAGAAAGGAGAGGCTTTCAATAATTTGGTGGTATCTGCTTTCAAGGATATTCACTATCACCTCAACACGATGAGACTTCAGGTGTGCCTTTCTCCCTGCTAGGAAATTAAAGCTCAATTCAGAGCTTTTGTCAAAGAAAAATTGTTTAAAGAGGACTCAATGACCAAGGAGAAGATGAAGGAAATCTTCTCTCTCCAATCTGCCATTGAGGAAGTGAATAAGGAATATCATATGCACACTCGACTTCAACAAGTAGATGGAGAAATGTCTAGGATCTTAGACCCACGCTACTACCAACACATCGGTTCCACATGGCAGAGACATAGAAGAGGCATTGAAAAGGTTTTGACAGTGGATCCTCAAGTCAGTGGGCCCTTTCCAATCATGAGAACTTGTCTTCCCTTTCCTAGCTTCTCTCTCCTTCTTTTTCTCATTTTAGGCTTATTGCAATGAGTTGGGGGTTTTGCGTTAAGCATCCCTTTAACTAAACATTTTAGTTAAAAGAAGTAGTTACCAAGTGTAACTGATTTGTAAAATTATATAATGGTCTCTCTCTGCCATTTTTTGGGGCTGGAACTTGGCTTATTTTTGAAAGTGTAAAGATAAAAAAAGTAATCAATACAAGATTTTTTCCCCTCCTATGTCTATCTAGTCTTGTTCTTTTATCATTATCTACTGAATACTTTTGAATCATTTGTCTGTATTATGTCAAGAAGCTTTGTATTCTTGTGGTTGTTATTTATGGAACTTTATGTCTTTGCAATAGCTTCTTATTGATTCAAAAGCAAATGGTTTATTCCAAATAATTTTATTCTGGCATACATAAGGAATTATTTTGTTATCTATAGTTTTGGAGAATTCCTTTCTGACTCATTTCCATTACTTCATTCGTCTGTACTTTTGTATTGATGATCCATTCTATTTTGAAACACTTTCATGATATCCAAGTTCCTCATTAAAAATATGCATTATACATATGTAAATAGGCTTGGTCTTTAAATAAGGGAACCTCTCCCATTGAAGAGGAGGGGACTTCTTGTCCCCTGACTATTGCTCTCAAAAAATTCCTTTTTGACGACCAACAGTTTTTGGTGACTCCCCTAGGGATTCATTTTCTTAAAATGCATTCCAGTTCTTAGATACAATTCTTGATCATCCTTTGATCTGGTGACTCCACATTTTACTTGCGGAAGGAGGGCCCTTGGTATTGAAGATTCTCAGTTTCAACTTTTGGAATAGCAAGGATTTCCTTTTCTTTCAACATGAAGGAATAGAAGATCTCGTTCAACAAGCACTCCTCTTGTTTAAGATAGAACCCATATAGGTGTTATCTCTTTAGAGAAACTCAGCCCTAATCTCTATGCTTTAATTCTTGCTGGTGTTTTGGTTCCCCTTCAAGTCGAAGATGATTTGATTGTGTTTGGAAAGTTAAAAATAGAACCTTCTAAATCTAGGCCCTCTTCTTCCTCCTCTTCCACTCTCGGGCCTAATACTGATCCATTAGTGCAAAATATTACCAATGATCTCATTACCATCAAGAAACAATTGGCTCAACACGCCACCTATGCAGATGTTCCAAGGAGGAATTTTCAACCTATAAATCATTTGTCCTACTTCTTAGACAAGGCTACCACCTGAGGGGCCACCTAACAAGGTTCCTGTTAACGCAACCTGTGAAGTTGAAGAGCCCGAAGATGAAGAGGTTAATGAATATTGTGAGGAACTCGAAGAAAATGTTGATGGAGATATGGATGAACTTGAGGGATCTCGACTTAATTTCTTCACTACTGAAGGTGTTGATGAGGGAGATGATTATGATGAAGTGGTAGCAGATATGAATAGCGAATCATACGATTGTTATGACTCAAGAGAAGACAAATAAAAGGGAGAAAGTGATGTAGCCTACTCAAAAGATCCAAGGAGCATCCCATGACTATCCCTGTGATTGCGAAAACGAGGATCTCCTATCCCCACTATGCATCCACACATAAGGTGAGTTCTACCAATTCTACTTTTCCTAATTCTTCTACTAAAGTTTCTTCTTCTTCCACAACTCCTAAATCTGACAAGCCTAAGGTCCTAAGTGATGATATCCCATCCACCTCTAGATATTTCGATATCATTGATCACCTAAAAAAGACAAAGTTTCAAATTTCAGAGGCTGAGTGTTATCAAACCCATCCCAAAGATCTTGCCAAAATGGTTCACTTTGTTAATTCTCAATCTAAAGTTTCCACCAAAGGCCTTTTACCTACTCCATCCTCCGCACCTCAACCCAATCTAGTAGCTGCCGTCACCTCACCTAATGATAAGATCAAACCATTTTATGTCACCCTCCTTATAGCAATCCATAAACTCAGCAACTGTGTCATAGATTCAGGAGCATCAGATAATGTAATGCCTGCTAAAGTATCCCATGGCTTGTGCCTAACTCTCACATGCACTTATGGGTCTTGTTATTCCATGGAGAGTAAGGAAGTGCCCCTAGTTGGAAGAATTAAAGATGCACAAGTAGCTTTTTCCACTTTACCTGAGAACAAGTTTTTGGCTACTATCCTCATAGCAGATATTCCACCTTCATATGGTATTCTATTAAGTAGGAACTTTTGAAAGGATGTGGGAGGAGAAATTCAAATGGATTAGTGACATGCCCTCATACCAGTCAATGGAAAAATGAAGAAGCTATTGCCCGAGAAGAAATCTGAGTATATTGTACAAAAAATAGATGATTCCAAAGTGTAAATACTTTATGAAGATATGGGGCATGGTAACTATATGATTATGTCTCAGGAGGAAATCTAACTTTCCAAAGAAGTACTTCATGATCCTAATGAGGTTTGGATTTTAGAATTTGATGGAAGTTGTTCCTTAGCTGGTTCTGGAGCTGGGCATAGTATTGGTTTCTCCTGAGGGAAAAGTTCATCCTTTCTCATTCAAACTAAAATTTGAAAAGTACCAATAACACAACAGAGTATGAAGCTCTCATTCTTGGGCTTAATGTGGAAAAATAAAAAGGTGCGAAGAATCTTCTAGCTCACGGAGATGCAAAACTAGTTTCCAAGCAAGTCATAAACCTTTTTCAAGTAAAGAATAGAATGTTAAAGCATTACAAGAATCAGGTTTGGGACTCCATTGAATTTTTTTATGCCTTCTCCATTGAAGTAATGCCTAGGGAGATGAAAACCAGGGCCGATTCTCTTGCTCATCTCAAGATCGTTTGTTGATACCTCATCCTAATTTTTCTCAAGATAGGTTTGCCATTGAGATGATCCATAGGCCTAGTGTACCTGATAACGTAAGTAACTAGAAACTTTTAAATGATAATCAGCATTTTTTTTCTTTCTTAGATCTCAGGGACAACTTTGAAAAGTTGTACTTTGAAGGAAGTGACAATTTGCCTCATGAGAATGTGTATTCCAATGAAGAGGAGGTCAAAGAGGAGATAGATCAAGATGGGTGTATTAGGCTCAAAGGTAACAAGATTCCAAAAGGACTGGTGAGTTTAGAAGAATTTTTTGATAAACATGACAGGTATGTGAGGTCTAGAGCTTCTACTGGATCACAACAATCTGCTGAGTATGAAAAAAATAACATTGGGAGTTTCTGTTGACCCAAAGTTTTTGAACGTTGGAAAATGGTGTACACCAGAAGAAAAGAAGAAAGTAATCGCCAACCTTTTAAGGAAGTATAAAGATGTTCTTGTGTATTCCTATGATGATCTAAAATCCTTCCAACCAAAGGAGATACAGCAATTTCATCCCCCTCAAACTTGGGATCAAACCTTTCAAGAAGAAACAAAGGCAATGCAATCCCAAAATAGCTGACACTATTTTTCAGGAAATACAAAAGCTTGTTGAAAGCTAAAATTATTTTTCCCCATCCACCATTCCACATGGATTTTTAACATTGTGCCTGTCAGGAATAAAAATGGTGAGATTCATATCTATTTTGACTTTAAAAATATGAATCAAGATTCTTTAAAGGACAACAATCCTTTGCCCATTGATGGATCAAGTCTTGCAAGCTGTTACGGGGTCTGAAATGTTGTCCATGCTTGATGGCTTCTCAAGGTATAATCAGGTAGAAGTAAATACCACGGATCAACACAAGCTGGCTTTCACTACTCCTTAGGGTACTTGTTATCCAAAATTCCCCCCCAGGGTAATTTTGATAACATGCATCAGAATATCCAAATCCCAAGAAAATTGATTGATTCAGAGCAAAAATCAGGCTTGCAGGGTCCCTTCAGGTAATTTTCTAACTCCCCTGGCCGAGGAAAAAAGGAACAAGCTCTGAGAAAGTGCGGAGAAGGTTGCAGAAAGCAAGTAGTTCGGGCCAGGAAAATTTGTGAAAATCGGCTAAGTCCCAGTCCAGCACAAGTTGGATCAAATGGGACAAAAGTACGCAAACCACCCGAACCGCCCGAAATGAGTCCAGGTGGCCCACTAAGCATTTGGGACAAGTGGGACTAAAGTATGCGGCGGGCGCGAAATGCCGGTTTGACCGAGAGAGAGAATCGGCCGAAATAAGCACAAAGGGGCAGTTCGGGACGAATGGAACAAATGGACGCGAAATGCCCGAACCGGCCGAATCGCGCGAAATCATCACAAGGAGCCCAAAAGCAATTGGGACGCATGGGATAATAGGGCGCGAACCGTCTGAACCGGCCGAAAAGGGTCAAGTCAGTCCGAAGCAAAGTGGGACAAGCGGGCCAAAAATGCCCGAACCGGCCGAATCGGCCGAAATGAGCACAAAGGGGCCAAAATCAAATGGGACATCCGGGACAAATGGAGGCAAAGTACGTGAAGGAGCCGAGAGCCAATCAGAAGCTGCCACGTGTCCTCACAAGGAAAAAGGTCAAAAAGTCAAAGGGTGAGTTTTCGAGCGCTGATCCGAACCAATGAGAAGCTGCCACGTATCCAAGCGAAAACCCCACACAAAGGGATATGTCGTCGGGTCATCCAAACCCGACGCACAAAGGAAATCGGGTTTCATAGTCGGGAAAACACGACAGAGAAACATGGCACAAGAACATGTCGGAAGGGTTGAAAAACCCGACACCTAAGAAATGTGTCGGAGGGGTTGGAAAGCCCGACGCACAAAGAAAATCGGGTTTCATAGTCGGGGAAACAAGTCGGAAAAGCATGGGGCGAAAACATATGTTGAGCCACCTCCCAAACCTGATGCAAATGGAGAGGAGAATCCCGAACCTGACGGGCTGAAGACCTTTCTCATCCAATCAGAGTCTGCCACGTGTCATCTAGGTGGCAATGCGGGGGAAAATATTTTAAAAATCTATTTTCGCCTGTTCCGTGCCCTAAATCCTCAAATCGTCATATCTTTTGATCCAGAGCTCGAATTTGCATGTTCCTTATATCAACGGAAAGCTAGTGAAATCCTCGACATGATTCTGGGGCTAATCTCGAGTTTTGGTTTAGTCTATAGAGAGAAAATCGAGAAACAGCTCTGACGCATGGTAATGACAGAAGTGACATTTCAGCGACCAGTTTTAATGCAGCAGACAGCCCGCCATTTTTCCAGGATCCGTCGCTTCTACCATGATGAA
This sequence comes from Taxus chinensis, assembly GCA_019776745.2. Classification (NCBI taxonomy): domain Eukaryota; kingdom Viridiplantae; phylum Streptophyta; class Pinopsida; order Cupressales; family Taxaceae; genus Taxus; species Taxus chinensis. The sequence continues at coordinate 268,412,593 of CM034148.1, forward strand.
ATGATTTAAAATACGACCTGGAGGTGGTTGGAGGAGATCTAACTTTCCTCTTTCTTCCTTCTCTCATTCTTCCTATATATTGTAAGGAGTGGCAAAATATAAAAAAAAGTTGTTCATTCTTTCTGCTCGGCCCTCCCTTCTTTTCTTCTCTAGGGTTGAAAATGGAGTTCGAACCTCCTCCCTTTCTCTGTAATGGTGTTCCTACCTTTTACCATTAATGGAATGATGTTCTGTGCAAACCTCTGGAGCAACAAAACGTGTTTTGTGATGCATTTGTCCATCCTCTCTCGTTTTTTCTTGTCTTCTTCTTGCCTCTCTTCATTGCAGGTGTCTGTGCATGTTTGAATGTTCATTGCAGGTCTGGAGCTGTGTTCATGGAGTTTTGGGACATTTTCTGTGTGAAATCTATCCTTGGGGTTGTGATGCTTCTGTCTATCCTTCCCAATGGCTCACCTCTCTTTGTCCCATGGCAGTTTTGATAGATGTTCAACATTCTCCTTCTCTGGTGTATCACCGTTTTAGTGTAGGCTTTTGTTGTTCTTCCCCTCTCTCTCTCTCTTTGTCTCCTTGGCATGGTTAGATTAGGATTAGATTAGCTTGCCTGCACTGGAATAGCTTGTGGCAGGTAGTTTAGGAGCAGGAACCAGCCTTCTCTGGAGATTCCTCTCTCGGTTTTACAAGTCCCACGCTTGGAGAGAGGTTTCCATGTTGTGCAATCACACTGGATGCCTGAACATCAACCTAGAAGCCTGATGTGCGTCCAGGGGTGCTGTGATTTTGCACTAATAGTTTTATCACGCCAGTGGGACCTTAGAGGTATTTCACTTCATCTTTTGCAGGTTGATGTGTTCTTGTGAAGATTTCAGCCTTTAGAGGCACTTGCAAACACATCTGGCGACTCCATCTGATCAGCAACCCATTTCTCTGAGCTTACAGACCCGTTTCCATACATTTTCATCCATCTTTCTTTCCATCCCTTTCATTCTTTTCCATTCCATGAAGTTGTGCAATCATGACTTCATTTCCATCATGGATTTCACATCAACAACAGCAGTATATTCCACCTCCAACACATTTTGCAAATCCTCCAAATCAGCATTTTGAGTAGATTCAAGATCAGTATGCATACCCATATGAGCAGCAGTGCCAAAGTCAGTTTGGCTATGGAGCTTTCCAAGAGCAAGGGTGTGCATAAAATGAAGACCATCAGATCCAAGATGCTGGTCTGTTGGAGAAAATCCAAAAGATGGAGGAGGGGATGGTGCAATCCAGGGCTCAGGCACAGATGAGAGCATTTGGAATCAGTTGTGGAGCACCCTATCCATGGGTGGGACCTTTTCCAAGGCATTACAGCCCTCAGGAGAAGCTTGACTTCATGATTGCAACGCTGCCTTTGCTTGCAAAGTGGATTGAAGAAATAGAAATGTATGAGAGAAGTATTCAGCAACCTTGTCAACAGGTAAACACACCATCTCATGCCTTTTCTTTTCCTCTTTCCCAATCTGTTTCAGTTCAGCAGTGTCAAGTTTCAAACTCTCCATCTGCTGTCCCAAATGTTGAATCCATTTCTCCACCTCTCAGTCTTCCACCACACCTCGATTCTTCTTTCCTTTTTCCTTCCAAACAGTCATCCCCTCCACAAGAGCTAACAGAAACACCCCCTCCTCCAAAGAAACAAGAGGTTTCACCTCCTCCACCACCACAAAAAATTGTCAAATCAGTGGAGTTTCAACCTATCCCTCCTTTTGCATTCCCAATTCCATGTGGGAAAGAAGAAATTGTAAAAATCAGTCATCAAGGACAGCAGGAGGAAGAGCTAAACAGAAAAGAAATGACAGACAGCTTGAAGGTTTGGGCTGCCAAATTTGGGATGACAAGGATCCCCTTGATGGTCAAGCCTACAGAAGAAGCTAGGGTTGGAGAACAAATGGTGGTCAGGACTGATTTTGTTGTAGCAGAAGAAGAAGATCTTGTAGCCCCAACTTGTCCTCTAGAGCAGCAGATTGAAGAGTTTGACTTGACAAACTTCATGCTGGAGAAGGAGTTCAATCAAGAGAAAGATTTCCTTCAAACATTGGAGGAAGGAGAAGCTGCTCCAAATCCAAAAGAAGAGGAGCACAATCTAGCTATGGAGGAGAAAAACGCAGATCCAAGGGCTTTCAGCACAAAGTAGGTTACAGAAGAACCTTCAGTTCTTCTTTCCACTTCATCTCTCTCAAGTTCTAGCACTGAAAAGGAGTTTGATCTCTCAAACTCAATAGTGGAGAGTGAAGGAAACCATGGTGGTCAAGTTGCAGATCAAGAGGACACCATGGAGGAAGTTGAACACGAGCAGCAGGACAGCAATGAGGCAGTTTACCTGTCAGATTTGGAGGACTGTTTTGATGGAGAAGAGCCGGTTGAGTTTTCACCATTCTCTCTTTCATCATCCACATTCCAAACACAAGAGTCTGCTGTCATGAAGGAGAGCATTCATTTGCAGCAGCCTGCATCTTATAACAGCCCTTTGGAACCAAAATTGGAAGATTTAAATCTTCCATGTTCTTCATCGGAGGAAGAGAAAGGGCAGAAGGGTCCTACCATTTCTTCCACGTCATCTATTCAGGTGGGTCTATAAGAAGACTCCATTCTTGGAGTTGAAAATCAGAGCTATGGGCATATCAAATGGATCAGACCTTTCCCAATCAGGTATTTGGCTTCATTGGAGCCAAAGGAGAAGCCACAACCAGTCATGCTTGCTTCTGAGCATGAGGACGAGCTACAAAGTACCAAGGATCAGCTGCCATACCTCTTCAATCCAAATGCAGAGCAACTAAAAGAGGTATTGGATTTTTCATTTGATACCTTGATGATTTGGATAGGAGACCAGCTTCTTGTTGATTTTCCATCCATCCAAACAGCCATGATCAGTGCCAAATCAATTCCATGGCTGCCAATTTTGAAGAAAGGAAGCTATTTCTCACAACTAGTTACAGGATTTGTTTAGCTTGCCTTTGCTTCCAGTTAGAGTAGAGTAGCTAGGTTTGCTTTCAGCAGAAGAAGTGCTTGTGCACACTCTGCATGTTCCACTTGGGGCATGTATGATTTTCAGTTTTGTACATAGTTTTTGGTGTTGCTGGTTTTGCTCTTGCACAGTTCGTTTCAGTGGTTTTTGGTGAGAACAACTCCATGCCCGGTGGGTTTCCAAGTGGCTCAGAGGAGAGATTTTCAAAGTTCAGATCAGTTTTCAGGCTATTACTTATGACTCCATGCCCAATGGATTGCTTCAGGCTACTGGTCTTTTCATCTAGCAGGCAGATGCCCCCGTTGAGTCGCCAAATTGCTATCCAAAATTCCCCCCCAGGGTAATTTTGATAACATGCATCAGAATATCCAAATCCCAAGAAAATTGATTGATTCAGAGTAAAAATCAGGCTTGCAGGGTCCCTTCAGGTAATTTTCTAACTCCCCTAGCCGAGGAAAAAAGGAACAAGCTCTGAGAAAGTGCGGAGAAGGTTGCAGAAAGCAAGTAGTTCGGGCCAGGAAAATTTGTGAAAATCGGCTAAGTCCCAGTCCAGCACAAGTTGGATCAAATGGGACAAAAGTACGCGAACCACCCGAACCACCCGAAATGAGTCCAGGCAGCCCACTAAGCATTTGGGACAAGTGGGACTAAAGTACACGGCGGGCGCGAAATGCCGGTTTGACCGAGAGAGAGAATCGGCCGAAATAAGCACAAAGGGGCAGTTTGGGATGAATGGAACAAATGGACGCGAAATGCCCGAACCGGCCGAATCGCACGAAATCATCACAAGGAGCCCAAAAGCAATTGGGACGCGCGGGACAATAGGGCGTGAACTAGCCGAACCAGCTGAAAAGGGTCAAGTCAGTCCGAAGCAAAGTGGGACAAGCGGGCCAAAAATGCCCGAACCGGCCGAATCGGCCGAAATGAGCACAAAGGGGCCAAAATCAAATGGGACATCCAGGATAAATGGAGGTAAAGTACGCGAAGGAGCCGAGAGCCAATCAGAAGCTGCCACGTGTCCTCACAAGGGAAAAGGTCAAAAAGTCAAAGGGTGAGTTTTCGAGCGCTGATCCGAACCAATGAGAAGCTGCCACGTATCCAAGCGAAAACCCCACACAAAGGGATATGTCGTCGGGTCATCCAAACCCGATGCACAAAGGAAATCGGGTTTCATAGTCGGGAAAACACGATAGAGAAACATGGCACAAGAACATGTCGGAAGGGTTGAAAAACCCGACACCTAAGAAATGTGTCGGAGGGGTTGGAAAGCCCGACGCACAAAGAAAATCGGGTTTCATAGTCGGGGAAACAAGTCGGAAAAGCATGGGGCGAAAACATATGTTGAGCCACCTCCCAAACCTGATGCAAATGGAGAGGAGAATCCCGAACCTGACGGGCTGAAGACCTTTCTCATCCAATCAGAGTCTGCCACGTGTCATCTAGGTGGCAATGCGGGGGAAAATATTTTAAAAATCTATTTTCGCCTGTTCCGTGCCCTAAATCCTCAAATCGTCATATCTTTTGATCCAGAGCTCGAATTTGCATGTTCCTTATATCAACGGAAAGCTAGTGAAATCCTCGACATGATTCTGGGGCTAATCTCAAGTTTTGGTTTAGTCTATAGAGAGAAAATCGAGAAACAGCTCTGACGCATGGTAATGACAGAAGTGACATTTCAGCGACCAGTTTTAATGCAGCAGACAGCCCGCCATTTTTCCAGGATCCGTCGCTTCTACCATGATGAAATGATTTAAAATACGACCTGGAGGTGGTTGGAGGAGATCTAACTTTCCTCTTTCTTCCTTCTCTCATTCTTCCTATATATTGTAAGGAGTGGCAAAATATAAAAAAAATTTGTTCATTCTTTCTGCTCGGCCCTCCCTTCTTTTCTTCTCTAGGGTTGAAAATGGAGTTCGAACCTCCTCCCTTTCTCTGTAATGGTGTTCCTACCTTTTACCATTAATGGAATGATGTTCTGTGCAAACCTCTGGAGCAACAAAACGTGTTCTGTGATGCATTTGTCCATCCTCTCTCGTTTTTTCTTGTCTTCTTCTTGCCTCTCTTCATTGCAGGTGTCTGTGCATGTTTGAATGTTCATTGCAGGTCTGGAGCTGTGTTCATGGAGTTTTGGGACATTTTCTGTGTGAAATCTATCCTTGGGGTTGTGATGCTTCTGTCTATCCTTCCCAATGGCTCACCTCTCTTTGTCCCATGGCAGTTTTGATAGATGTTCAACATTCTCCTTCTCTGGTGTATCACCGTTTTAGTGTAGGCTTTGTTGTTCTTCCCCTCTCTCTCTCTCTTTGTCTCCTTGGCATGGTTAGATTAGGATTAGATTAGCTTGCCTGCACTGGAATAGCTTGTGGCAGGTAGTTTAGGAGCAGGAACCAGCCTTCTCTGGAGATTCCTCTCTCGGTTTTACAAGTCCCACGCTTGGAGAGAGGTTTCCATGTTGTGCAATCACACTGGATGCCTGAACATCAACCTAGAAGCCTGATGTGCGTCCAGGGGTGCTGTGGTTTTGCACTAACAGTACTTTTTCCTACAAGAGGATGCCTTTTGGGCTCATTAATGTTGGTGCCGCTTTCCAAAGAGCTATGGGCTTGGCCTTTGGAAATTTGAAAGTTAAATGTATTGTTGTATATCTAGATGACCTAAATGTGTTTTCCAAAACTAGAGTAGATCATTTTCAGCATCTGGAAACAGTTCTCTTGAAGTGCAGAGAACATGGGATCTCCTTGAATCCTAAGAAATCTATCTTTTTTGTCACGGAGGGAAAATTGTTAGGGAATGTTGTCTCTAAAGATGGTATAAAAATTGATCCTGAAAGAGTTCAATCCATTTAGCAGATTTCCCTTCCAACCAGTAAGAAGGGAGTGCATTCTTTCTTCGATAAGATCAACTTTCTGAGAAAATTTATTCCTGATTTTGCAGAACTAACTTTGAATATCTCTCAAATGATGAAGGGAAAACAAACGTTTGGCTGGTATTCTAAGGGGAAATAAGCCTTTGAGGGTATTAAGAAGGCTATTGCTAGAACTCCCATCTTAGCATGTCCAGATTTCAGCAAAGATTTTATTATCTATTTCTACGCCACAGATAACACCCTGGCTACTATTTTGACTCAAAAAGATTCTAATGATCATGAGCTCCCAATATTATTTATGAGCTACATTCTTAAAAATCATGAGTTGAAATATACAATGGTGGAGAAACATGCTTTTGCAGTGGTTAAAGCTATCAAGTAATTTCATTTTTATATTCTTAACTCTCACTCCACAATACTTGTGCCTGACACAACTATCAGGTCTATTCTCACGCAACAAGAGTTTGGGTCCAAGAGAGGGAACTGGGTGGCAAAAGTTCAATAGTATGGTATTGACATCAGACCAACCAAACTAGTCCGCAGAAAAGGCTTGTGTGAACTCATCGCTGAGGGATCTAGTCATGAGTTACCTAAGGATGAAGCTAATGTTCCTACTGTTTTGTTTCTTGGATCAATTAATGAATGGTATGCTGATATCACATATTTTATCACCTATGGGGAGTGCCCCTCTCATTTGACTGCCAAGGAGAAAAGAGCTATTAAGTTAAGATCAGCCCAATATGTATTGTGGGAGAATGCGTTGTTTAAGTGTGGGATAGATGGAAGATTTCTAAAATGTGTGGATAAGGAACAACAGAGGAAGCTTCTTTCAGCTTTCCATGATATGGCGTGTGGAGGCCATTACTCATCTACTATCACTATTCACAAGATTATTTGTGCAGGATACTATTGGCCTACCTTGTTCAAAGATGCATCAAAGTGGATTGATAAATGTGAAGCTTGTCAGACCTTTGTGGGTAGACCCAAGTTGGCTTCCTTGCCTCTTAAGCCAATCATGATTGAAGATCCTTTTCAACAATGGGCTTTATATTTTATTGGAACAGTTAATCCCTCTTCAAGTGCCATGGACATACCCACATATTGACTACCACATATTATTTTAATAAGTGGGTAGAAGCCATTCTCAGTACAGAGTACTAATTCTCAAGTAGTATGCAATTTTATCAAAGAAAACATCTTGGTAAGGTTTGATGTGCCAAACAAGATTGTGATGGAATAATGCTTCAAATTTTTCTTCAAATGAGATGATGGATTTTTGTTATGGATATGACATCTCCCTGGCTCACTCTTTAAATTATTATCCCTAGGGGAATGGGCAAGCAGAATCAACAAACAAAAATATGGTAGCCATAATAAGGAAATTGGTTAATGAATCTCAACGGAACTGGCACAAGAAACTTTGTGATGATCTTTGGGTAGACATGATTACACCTAAAAGACCTATTGGGATGTCCCCTTTTCAAGTAGTATATGGAGTAGAAGCTCAATTAACCAGTAACAGTGGAGTTACCAACCTTGCATTTAATGAAGGCCATTGAAGACACCATTTTCAATGATTCTTTGGATAAGAGGATCATTTACCTCTGTAAATTGAATGAAGACAGATTGAAGGTTGTTGATAGAATATATTCTCACCAACAGAAGGTAAAATCCTTTTTTGACAAGAAGGCCAGGTCTAAGGATTTCAAAGTTAGAGACATCATTTTGATGTGGGATAAAAGACATGAACCTCGTGGCTAGCCATGGCAAGTTTGATTCTCTTTGGCTCATGGACCTTTCAAGATCAGGCACTTTGCTAGTGAGAATTCTTTCTACCTTGATTACATGGATGGTTCTTCTCTCCCACTTCCTTATAGTGGGAAGTACCTAAATTTTTTTAAATCCTAGGTGAATAGGAAGTCCTTTGTATATTATGTATAGGGTGTGTCTCCTTTCTTTTCTTGTGTGTGTTTTTCCTCCCCTTTGCTTTTTGATGTGTTTTCTTTCTTTGTTTGGGGTGTTGTTTTCTATATTGGTTTGCTTCTGACTCTGTGGCCCAATGGATAAGGCACTAGTCTGCTTCCCCTAAGTTTTCTGAGAGTTCTTACCTTGTCTCATTCTTTGAATCCAGCCAAGTCATCCCTAGAAGGAGCAAGCTGTTGCCCTCTCCAAATTTCCCCTCTTTCAAAAGTAAAAAATTGAAAAATTTTGAGGTTGACACCTTTTTCTGATGTTCTGGTAAAGAGAAAAGTCGATAAATTAGAAAAATTCTACATTTTTTTAGTCATTTGAGTGATTTGCAGGTCTGTTGGACATTTTTGTCCCATGTGTCCCAAGTTCACTTAGGGCTCTCTATTCACTCGATCGGCCGTTTTCTTTGAAATATATTAACTTGTGGGCCCATTGGAACTTTTTGTTCCAAATGTCCCAAGTTCACTTGGGCTCTCTATTCCCCAATCGCCCAGCATCAGCCGCATCGTGCACTTCACATACTTTGGTCCCTCATGTCCTGAAAGTGATTTGTGCATTCATGTCCCCACATCACCTGCATCGGCCACATCGGCCAATTCACACTTTCATCTCCCTCATGTTGCAAATGTACCAAAGGCCATTTGGGCTAATTTTTCCCACTTTTCTTGATGCTTGCTTTTTGAGTTGGTGAAGATGAATCTAATGTGCATTTGATAACCTTCTCTCTCCTACAATTACTATTTAATAGACTACCCCTATGCATTTTTGCACACTACTTTCTCATTGCCATTTTCTCATATCATTGCAATTGAAATATTTGTTCACACCCCCATTCCCCCTGCAATTTCCATCAGTGGATTCAAGTTATGAGTTTGTTTTTCAAAACATACTTAGTGTGAAGATTAAATTATCAAGGCCAGGAGTAAGTTTCTCCACTGTAATATTTCAATTCCCCATATCGGGGACAGTAGAGTTCATCTCCTAGACTTTGGTGAGTCCTGGACCAGGTTGACAGACCCGAATCCCTATCCCATGGGACAAATGATTAATGATAGTGGCCTACAATTTTTTGTTGGTTTCCCAATCTCAGTGTAATGTGCCGACTCAGTAGTCGCCCGTGGGACTCACTTCAACCCCGACACAAGTGAATTAACAAATGTGCATGGGGATTTAATCACTAAGCTTGACATTTCCACCATTGTCACTGCCCTACAAATCCTTGAAATGGATAATTTTGTAGTAATCTATCAAAATCAAGCACGAGCACTGTTCGAACCAAGATAGTGAGAAATACAAGGCAAGAGTGGTGAAGTCATGGCTGAAGAACTCTAAGAAAGGGGCATCCTGACTATCAAAAGCTCTATTTAGGGCTAAATTCAATGATGAGCTCTCTAACTTCATAATCCTATTAGCTCGTGTCATGGGCTTACCCTCTACCAGTGAGTTCCACTTTTGGATGTGCCCACTTATCAACATATTTTTTTGAAGGTACCCAGAACATCAACTGGGTAGAGATCATCTGGATGAATTTCATAGAGAAGTCTGTCCAATGTAAAATAAAATAAGAAGTTTTACATGACTTCTTATCTAATGTATACCCTGAGCAACATCCAAATAATGGTTTGGCTTCACATAAATTGATGCTCAAAAGGGTGATCCCATATATGCTTACTACCCTCAATTCACCGTTGGACACTAGCAATCACAATTTCAGGTAAGTGTGAATGATGCTTTCACCATGTACATTGTAAGGCTTCTAGAAATTGACACTGCTAGGAGGTTTTCTGATGAAATCCATGAGCCTGATAGCGAATTACGAAGCTCTACTTCATTCAATTTAGAAGGGTATCTTATATTAGGCTAGCTAGGTTATGAGAGAACTCCTCTTAACCTCCCCATATTTTGTAATGATAAGATAGACCTTGATTGAGTTGTGTCAAACAATTAGACAAATTACACAGATTCTGTAGGGATAAGAAGATCACTAGGTTACACTTCCCCATATATTTGGGGAACTATACATGCAAAACCGCTCTCGATGCCCAGAACATAGAGAGGGCCCTTTCTCCCATCACTATCCTACTTCTTCATGCCCAAAACCTGTTTCAACTTGAAGAAATTCACTAAACTAAATATCAGAATCAACTACCATCATAGGGAAGACACTGAAGATTATTGGGTTGAATGCATAGATGATTTTGAGGCTAGAAGGAGGAATTATGGTAGGTTTTACCTTCAGCTAATACAAGAGCTTAACCTATATCATATTCCTGAAGGGTTTCAAGATGACAACACTAGATTTATTGTCATATGAGTATGAAACTGTGATCAAACATACTCCTATAGAGGATCTAGACTGGTTTAAAAGAGAAAAAGATGATTTGGCATGAGATTCTGGCTTCCTGTGTCCTAGTAAGAACCAAAGTTCTGGTTTGACAGGAAGATTCATGAGTTGAGGAAAAATGAAGGAGAATCCTCCTCTAAAGACACTTCAACACCAAGGAAGGACTCAATAAACACCCAGTTTAGAGGTACCTATACCGCACTCCTCCTACATCATGAAGTAAAGAACCTGAATCTTCCACTCCTTCCTCCTCCACTTAGGTCTATCAGAAGAAGGTAAAGGAGGTCAAAAAGGAGCCCATTGAAGAAGATGCTCTGCCAAAGCATTCAGAACTACCTTTTGGGCTAGAGAACATCATTTTTCTTAATGAGAGTGAAGATAGTGAAATGCCAATTCCTGCAGGTGCTTCTGAAACCACAATGGATAAGGAGCATAGGAAATTCATAGCATCTAAGCCTCGAAGCACCATGTATTCTTCTATCTAAGAAGGAGTCATCTATTCCACTCACATCCCTATTAGAGGAAATACTGGTAAACGCTCTCAGTGTCATGAGTTCTCTCACTCTTGGTTCTCTTGCTCCTCCCTTCTTCTTCTTCCTCCACTTTTGCATGGGTGCAGCCTTTTGTTGATAGTAGGAATAGGAATTCTTCTTCTTAGATCTCAGAGCCAAATTTTGATGATGTGGTGGCCTTGTTGAGTACTACTCCTTCTGCTCCTACCAAGAAAGAAAGAACCTCTTCAAGGATAGTGAATGATGCCCAAGCTCATCAATTTCTTGAGATAGCCAAGACCAAAGTTGACAAGCCAAAGTAGGATTTGCAAGCCTCTTATTGGGAACTTTCAAGGATCTCAATGAGAGAGTCTACTCCTGAAGGTGAAATACACAACCTTTAAGAAATAGTCAACCAAGGTCATTGGGAGGGTAGAAAAAGGGTACCAGTAGACTATAGAGCAGCTAGAGGAGCAGGCTCAAGTGACTTTCTAGTTTCATCAAGTCACTGTCTATCTAAAGATATATTTTTAGACCCTATCCCACTGACTTCTCTTCCACCACCTGTGATCCTCAGTCAAGATGATGTCCAGATCATTAAGGAAATACAAAGGCACTCCATCTATGGGAGGGCTATGGAGGCCATGGTGGATGACATGCTTGTTATAGGGTTGAATTTCATTGGTGAAGCCTTCAAGCTCAATGAGAAGGTAAATAATCTGCAACAGAAGCTCTCCTCCACAATTGGAAATATGGATAAAGAACTCAAACTTTTGAGTAGTTGCATAGTAGACCTTCACCTGATGGGGAAGACTGGATGAAAATATTTTGATGCCAAGTAAGGTCTTTGATGATGTGAAAGATCATTTTTCAAATTCATGGGTATTCAGCGTGGAGTGGTAAAATCAAAGTGCTGGAGGAAGCTTTGGGAGAATTAAGGAATAGTTGGCAAAAAAGAGAGACTTTCAAGACTTTGGTAGTATCTACTTTCAAGGGATATTCACTATCACCTCCACGATGAGACTTCAAATGTTCCTTTCTCCTTCTAGGAAATTAAAGCTCAATTTAGAGCTTTTGTCAAAGGAAACTTGTTTAAAGAGGACTTTATGACCAAGGAGAAGATAAAGGAAATATGCTCTCTCCAATCTGCAATTGAAGAAGCAGAATAAGGAATATCATATGCACACCAAGTTTCGACAAGGGGATGGAGAAGTGTTTGGGTTCTCAGACCCAGGCTACTACGAACACATCGGTTCCACATGGTAGAGACATAGACAGAGGCATTGAAAAGGTTTAGAAACCATGGATCCTCAAGTTAGTGGGCCCTTCCTAATCATAACCACTTTTCTTCCCCTCCTGGCTTCTCTCTTCCTTCTTTTTCTCAGTTCAGACTTATTGTAATTAGTTGGGGGTTTTACGTGTCAAGCATCCCTTTGACTAAACATTTTAGTTAATTAGAAGTAGTTACCAAGTTTAACTGATTTGTAAAATTATATAATGGTCTCCCTCTCGCTATTTTCAGGGCTGGAACTTGGCTTATTTTTAAAATTGTAAAGAGTAAAGAAAGAAATCAATACAAGAGTTTTTCCCCCCTATGTCTATTTGGTCTTGTTCTTTTATCATTATCTAGTAAATAATTTTGAATCATTTTTCTGTATTACGTCAAGAAGCTTTATATTCTTATGGGTTTTATTTATGGAACTTTGTGTCTTTGCAATAACATCTTATTGATTAAAATGCAAATGGTCTATTCCAAATAATTTTATTCTGGCATACATAAGGATTTATTTTGTTATCTGTAGTTCTGGAGAATGCCTTTCTACTCATTTCTATTACTTCATTCCTATGTACTTTTGTATTGATGATCCATTCTATTTTGAAACACTTTCATGATATCCAATTTCCTTATTAAAAATATGTGTTGTAAATATGTAAATAGGCTTGGTCTTTAAATAAGGGAACCTCTCCCATTGAAGAGGAGGGACTTCTTGTCCCCTGATTGTTGCTCTCAACAATGTCCTTTTTTATGACCAACACTACTATGATAAGAGGTCAAGTTCGTGTCTCCCCCATGATTATATTTTTAAACCTCCTACAAACCATATAATAGTAAGCTTTGTTTTGGTTGTATTTTTATGCAAACATGAAGGCCTAAAGGGTAAGGCTTGAAAATACTTCAAAATTATAATTGAGTTCTAGTGCATTCCAGATGCAATGATTATGTGTGTATGTTCGACATTCTCCATGATGCTAGCTATATTATTTTCTAAATTTTTAATTAAAATGTTTAATTTATACTTTCTTGGGAATGTAAAATGAAAACAATTAAAAATGAAAATTTGCATGGATATGATAATACTTAATGATTTTTTTATATCTCAATTCACAAGCACCAAATTTTCTACCTTATTTATAGAAAAAAAATTTCAAATCATATACATTTCACTATAAAATATGACTTCAACAAACTTAACATTGTTATCCTATCTAGTATAATTTGCAACTCATGTTCTATGTGTATACATATTTGTTATGACTATACATACATAACAATTTTTTAATTTTTTTATCTAATATGGTTTTACATATTTTCTTTCATCTCACAAACTTTTTTTATGTTGTTATAACAGTGATGTCTATTGAATTTATAGAGGATGATCATGTGGACTTGTTCTCAAACAAGTATCAAAGTTGCATAGTGAAGAGTATATCCAAGTAGGAGGACACTACATTGCAGAGATGTGGGAAGAGGATTTTTTGTTGTTAGGATTGACACAATATTAGATGGAAGAGTAAAATTACATTTTTATTTAGGAACTTGAAACCTTGGAATATGTTGGGAATAAATGCTACTACATTGCTTGGGAAGAGAGTGAATTATCAAAACATATAATTTTGTCCATTCCCCTTGTTTTTAATGATCACATTTTTAGTCGTTTAGAGGATTAAAATGGTATGAGAGATGAAGAATACAGTGAAAATAAATCACCATCAATATAGGTCCTTAAGATAGTGTTTATGGTGAATTTTGGTTCATTAATTATATAACGAATTACCAAAAAATCGGAGGACAACAGGGTTTAACGATACCTACATCAAAAATACAATGTCGAGATGCCTGAATGTAAAATGGCACTAGAGACTATTGTTCTAACGAATGGGAGAACCTGTACATACATAGATAGCTAAATAAGATAGATATTAGACAAACATATGATGAGTTTCTTGAGAAAGGCCGATCCAAGGAACCAATGGGTTTCCTTTGAAGGGTGTTAACTCACTTTCACAATCAATTGATAAAGTGATAACAAATACTATAGGATAGATAGATAATGGAAATACAAATTAGAATTTCAAAGGGATACAAAGATCCTACTTTTCATGATAGGCATCCCAAGACAGGGATACGATAAGCTCGAACTCCTCGAAATATTCAAAGTGATCCTATTTAGCAACGTCTCATTTTTCTTGTATGACTTTGAGCTGATTTTTTATGTCATCGACATTTGGTGTCAAGGAGATGACAAAAATCCTCAGCTCATGTACAATGTCAAATTATTCCCAGATGAAGGGTTGTTGGATAATTGAAAGATCGTATATGCTAGTAATCATATGAGAATTTCAAAGGGATAAAAAGATCCTACTTTTCATGATAGGCATCTCAAGACAGGGATACAATAAGCTCGAACTCCTTGAAGTATTCAAAGTGATCCTATTTAGCAGCATCTCATTGTTCTTGTATGACTTCGAGCTGATTTTTTATGTCATCGACATTTGGTGTCAAGGAGATGACAAAAATCCTCAGCTCATGTGCAATGTCGAATTATTCCCAGATGAAGGGTTGTAGGATAATTGAAAGATTGTATATGCTAGTAATCATATGTACCTGACTTGGTAATGTCATCTACAAGAAAAAAACTTAGAAACAAACTAAATAGATGAAAAATAAATTGATGTTCTAATTTTAAATTTAATGAATATGTTTAAATGGTAAAAATACAAGGATCGATAGTGATTTGAGGGAACCATTGGTGATTATTGTGAAAAAGGTTGATTTTTAAATAGGATGCATATTGGATGTGAAACAAATGATTTATAGATAGTTTTTACCTTTAAACTGATGTGTTGGTAATCTAAATATAAAAACAAATGATATAAGCTTATCTTTGATGCAGAATGGAAAGACATAATGTTGTGGGAGCCTTAAGATATTTTTGAAGCCTTCAGTGATGTGATAGGGGTGTAGGAGGTGTTAAGATTTCTGTAATGATTTCTTCTTGGTTATCACTAAACCAAAGCTTCGCTACAAAAATTAGAGGATCCATTCCATGAAGGTTTTATGTTTCTTATATAATCACCTACAATTCGTTAGAAACACTGGAGATCTAAAAAAAAAATCAGGAAACCTACTTGGAATTGGTTTTAACCACTTTCAAATGGGTTGATTCAGGTATGGGAATGAATGAATATGGTTAATAATATGTTGAGGGAGTTGAGAGGTTAGAGGGTTAGGGATAAAATGTATTAGGATGAGTTTTAAGTGATTAGGGAGGTTTAATTAACTTAGGATAGGTAGAATATGTGTTTACTAAGGGATAAGATGTGATTTAATGGGGGTGAGGAAAAGGTTTAGGAATAATAAGATAGATTTAAATTTTTAATGAATATGTGAGGGATGCTGATGAACAATATAGGGTAAAAAAAACATGTGTTTACATTTTCCCCATTTTTTCAAGTGGTTTGTGATGGACAAACCGCTAGAAAAAAACAAGTGGATTGATTGGCATTGTGTTGGATGGGTGGTGTTATCAAAAATTACCCCCCCCAGGGTAATTTTGATAACATGCATCAGATTATTCTGTCTCGAGCAAGTAGATTGATTCACGGCCCAAAATCATGAAAATCGGCTAAGTCCTAGTCCTCACAGCAGCTGGGACAGTTGGGACCATCAGGGCGCGAATCGGCTGAAAAGCTGCCCAGGTAGTCTGCGCGCGCTGTCTGGGACATTTGGGACAAAAGTACATGCGGGACGTGAAAAGGTGAACCGGCCGAAAGTGGAAAGAATCACCAAGTTTTTTCCGAGACAGTTGGGACAAGAGTACGTGGAGGACGCGAACCGGCTGATTTGGCTCAAACAGAGGACTTTCATCTAGGACATCCAGGCCAAAAGTACGCGCGGGACGCAAAAAGCTGAAGGAGCCAAGAGCAAATGGAATCTTGCCATGTGTCTTCGCTGCAAAGAGGGACAAGGAAGCCCGAATCGGGTGGTTCGGAGATTTTTTTCCCAAACAGTTTGGGACATCCGAGCCAAAAGTACGCGTGGGACACGGGGAGCCGAAAGAGCCGCCAGTAAATCAGAATGTGACACGTGTCACAAGGGGAGTGCAGAGCTCGGGGAGGACTTGGAGAATTTGGAAAAAAAATTTGCCAAAAAACTAAAAGGTAAAAGATGCCCCCGCACCCCTGTCAACCAACCAAAGCGTGCCACGTGTCCCAAAGTGGCGGGGGCACAGGGGGAAAAAATGGAAAATTTTCCAAAGAGTTAAAAAGGTCGAAATTTCAAAGGAAAGCCCGTGGAAAGGTGGAGGAGAGAGAATTGCTCAGTGAACCAGCACCTGACATGTGGCATCCGACCGGCGGAGCGTGGAAATTTTTTTAAAAAATTTCCAAAATGTAAAAAGGTCAAAATTTAAAATTTTTTGCCCGACATCCGTTTTTCGGGCCGTTTTGCCCCTAAAACTTTAGACCTTCATATCTTTTGATCAAGAGCTCAGATTTGCACTTTCTTCATATCATTGGAAAGATTTTGAAATTATCTACAAGATTCCCATGGTCAATCTCTAATTTTGGTTCAGTTTGAAGAGAGAAAATTCAAAAATGGCTCTGGTAAGTGTCCCATGGGCAGAAATGACCTTTCAGCGACCAAATTTAATGCAGGATGGATTGCATTCTCATGCTAATTTCGGTCCAAAAATGATAGGGTATGGGTTTGTAAGGTCCCCCCATGCTGATTTAATGCATTTGCAGTCAATGAGGAATGGGCTCCCCATGTTTTTGTACGTTTTCTCTCTCCTGGGCACGACCCATGCAATGTAAAAGCTAGATTTGGCTCATTTCAAAGGGGGGGGAACACTTTTTTGAACATCAGATTTTCTTCTTTCACCTAAAAACAAGTGAATTTTGTAAGTATCATGCCTTTTTTCAAGGGATTATAATAGGTTTATACCTCTTTGATGGTGTAATGCAAGGGGATTTTACATGGAAATGACAGTGCAAACTCTGTGAATGTTTTCAGTACCTCTGTTTCGTATTGTTTTTACTTCATTTTCAGATCTCTTATTGCATCTTATTAGCTTGTGTATGCTTTTCATGTTACATTTCATGGATTTGTGCCTATTTGTATGAGCAAAAAATGTTCACCCACTCTCTTTTGGTGCATCACCATTCTTTAGGTTAGTTTCATTTTCTACATTTCTTATCCCTGTCTACTTGTAAATTAGGGTAAAATTAGGATTTGAACCTCTGCAATTACGTAAACACTAGATCTAATCAGAGGAGTTTAATGAACCAGCCTCTATTCTGGAGATTCCTCTCTCATTTTCACAAGTCCCACACTTGGAGAGAGGTTTCCATGTTGTGCAATCACACTGGATGCTAGTATGATCAAACTAGAAATATGATCAACATCTAGGCGGTGCCCCTGTGACTTTACACTAACAGTTTTTGGCAAGCCGCGGGTGGGAGGACTAGAGGTCTCATTTTTATTGGCAGCAAAGTTGATGTGCATTTCCTGCAATCTTTTTTGCTTGGAAAAGAGCTATTATTCGCATATCTAGCGACTCTCCAAGGGGAAAGAATCAACTGGTTTCAGCGAGTGCAGGCCTGAAAACTCATGAGAAGAGTCACCACAAGGTCAAGAGTTGGAGAAGAAGTGTTGTTTGAATACCTGCAATTATCTCCAAGAAGAAGGCAAAGAGGAAGAAGGATTCAAAGGTCTCCATCTCCACCAAGCAGAACTCTCTCAACTCCTCCACCTGGTAGGCCTTTCATTCAGTCAACAAGGGTTTTAAGACCAATTAGAACGGCACAAAACAACCCCCTATGTCAACTTCACAGGTAGCAGCCCACTTTCCCTCGATGCACAACATCCAATTCCTATTGCAGCCTTGAAGAACATTTCATACTTCACTAGAGAAAATCAGACTACTCCAGGTGATCATGTTAAAGACATTGCCAACCTTTGTGCAATCCATGAAATCAATGAGATGCAAGTGGCTATCAAGTTACTAGCATCTTCATTCAAGGGGAAGGCACTGCAAATGGTTTAGGAGCCTTGGAGCTAGTTCTATCACAAATTGTAATCAGTTGTGTATAGCACTTCATGAGCAATTTGGAGAAAAAGGGAAACAACTTGTCTCTTTTGGGAGCAGCTGACAACCATCAAGAGAGCTCCCAATGAATAGTTGAATCGATTTCAACTTCAGATTTCAAAAGACTTGGGAGAGAATTTCAGTGGCAGTCAGGCCAACAGCAGAAGGTGCATTTTCTCTACTATCTCAAAGCTCCAAATTCTGATATTTCTATGTTGATTTAGTCCATGGGAGGCATAACTATCCCTATGGCTTATAGTATTGCCATTAGGGCTGAAAATTGTTTGATCCAAGCTGGCAAACTTGCCCCTAGACCTCCCATGCCACTATTTCCAAGTTTAGAGAGTCCAAACACTAATCAAGCACCTAATTTGGCTCCTTCTCCCACTCCTAGAAAGTTAGAGTTCAAATGAAGCTTCTACTTCATCTCCAAGTGCCCCAAAATGAGCTTCAAGAAGTCATGAAGCAATTGTAAAACCTAGGTAATGAGCTAGTTACTCTCAAAAGGCAGCAGGCCCAAGGTTTTAGACCTTCTTATCAACCCCAAGCTCAGCCTAAAAGGCAGCCATACCAATCACAAAGGCCACCCTAATCTAGGTTGCAAAAATGAATCCAAACAAGGCCTCCTGCCAATAGACCATGACCATTTCAGCCCTATATATTCCAAATGCCATATTTGCCTCTAAGGCATTGGTGCCAACACAAAACAACATTGCCAGGAGTACGATTGGTGTTTTCCATGCAATGAGCCTCATAATCAATCCATGTGCTTCAATGGTTCTTTGACTCAAGCATTAATGGTGACAACTACTCGTGTGGAGGGTGAGAGCAGTCAAGAAAACCAACCAACAACAAGAAACATTCCAACAGCAATCAGCCCCAAATGACACCACATTGGTAAATTGGCAAGCAGAGGATTTTTGTGGCATGAACCAGGCAGTTTCTCAAGGTGTTGCAGCCAACACAAGGTCAAAAAGGAGGAATTTGGGTGAAGAACAACCATTAGCCCCAACCAATCCACAGCCTTCCATGGCTCCACAAATGGTTGGCAAGCAAAATCCGGTTGTAAATGCATAAGGGAAGCCAAGAACAGCCCCTAGGCCAACTCAAATACCAGTTGTTGCTGCCCACATGCAAGGAGTGAACATGCAAACCAAGGGATAGCAAAGAGATCCTTCATCACCATTCAGTATCATTGATCAGATGAAGAAGACAAACATCAATATATCAATGTGGGATTCCCTATCTATCCCAGGCCAAAGAGATCTGCTGCAAGCTGCCATGAAAGACTGTCCAACTTTGAATCAGCAAGTTTAGATGCAAGACAAAGTGCTTACAAATGCTGCCCAGCCTGAGGGAAATCATGGAGGATAGCAAGGTAAAATGTTGAAGCCCCCTCCTTTCTATGTTTCATTGATCATTGGAAATCAGCTAGTGCACAATTGCATGATAGACTCCGGGGCAAGTAGCTCAGTAATGCCTAAACAAATAGCTAATCAGCTAGGGCTCCAGTATGAAACAACATCCAAAAGGGTAGTGCAACTGGATGGGACAGCAGTAACAACAGTTGGGGTGATTAGAAATTTGAGTCTTACCTTGCATGCATGTCCAAATGTTGTTGTTTTATCAGATGTATCAGTCATAGACCTTCCACCACTCTTTGGCCTATGCTTGTCAAGGGACTTCACAGCCAAGATTGGGGGATATTTTTGTCTGCCTGATTGGTCACACATGTTGTTCAAAATGAGGTATGGAACTAAGGCTGCAATCAGGTCTGAACCTATTGCAAATTTCCACATTGAGCCTTACACTCCAAGTCAGATCAACGCCAATTGTTCAGCATTTGATCAAGAAGACCACCCAAGCACTGATGAGGCTGACACCAAGGTTGGAAGCATCCTGGATCTAACTCTTGATGAATGGGCAAACAAGATACATGCATTTGATCCTTATCAAGAAGTGGAAGAATCTGAGCTAGGGGTCTATTGCATACACGAAGAAAATCAGCCTATTCCTAGCATCACCAAGCCAAACCACAAAGATGACAATGAGGTATGGCAGCTATTTTTTGATGGATCAAGGAGTAGACAAGGTGCAGGAGGTGGAGCTATGCTTGTTTCACCTCAAGGAGTAAAGTACTATTCAGCTTTTAGATTTCAGTTTGCATGCTCCAATAACACTGCTGAATATGAAGCCTTGGTGCAAGGGATGCATTGGGCAATAAAGAGAGGAATAAATAACTTGCAAGTCTTTGGGGATAGTGAATTGATTGTAAATCAGGTCAAGGGACAGCATGCTACCAAAAATGATCTTCTCAGGTGCTACAAGAATAGGGTGTGGGACCTCATGGAAGATTTTGAGGGTTTTGGCATCAAATCCATTCCTAGGAAAGAGAATCAAGCTACTAACATGCTTGTAGCAGTGGGGGCAGCCTTTGACATTGTGGAAAAAATTCAATAAGACAAGGTACAACCAAACATCCACATGATTGTGAGGCCTTCAGTGCTGGATAACAATGTCAGTTGGCAAGTGTTTGAAAATGACCAGCAAATCATCCATTTCTTGCAAGAAGAAGCTGAGTTCTCAGCCAAGAATCAAGAAAAATTGGAACAACAGTATGGTGACCAAGTGGGTACAACTGAGAACTAACAAGCTGCCCCAAAGTGACTTATCACTTTGGAGTCCATTTTTAACCCTAATGATCAGTTTAGAAAGGAGAAAGAAAACATTCAAGTCAAGAGAGAGGATTCAGTATCGATTTTTGTAGAAGAGAACAAACCATTACAAATTGGAAGGATGACAACTGAAAAAGAAAGGGTATGAGTTCATACAACTGTGTCAAGAGTTCCCTGATGTGTTTGCTTGGAGCTATGATGACTTGAAAGGTTTCAATCCCAACTTAGCTCAGCATACCATCAAATTGGATCTAAATACTAAGCCTATCAAGTAGAAACAAGAGACCAGTCAATCCACACATGGAGCCTCTCATGAGGAAAGAATTGGATAAGTTGATTGAGTCAAGGATCATATTCCCAATCAAGCATTCTAGTTGGGTTGCCAACTTAGTTCCAGTCAGAAAGAAAGAGTGGAGAGATCAGATTGTGTGTTGACTTCAGAGACTTGAATAGAGCCTCTCTCAAGGACCATTACCCCACTCCCTTCCATGGAGCAAATCTTGCAAGTTGTTGCTGGCTCCGAGAGGTTTTTCACTACTTGATGGCTACTCAGGCTGACAATCAGATTATGGTGAAGGAAGAGGGACCAGTTTCAAGACAACCTTCACAACCAAAATGGGGGAACTTTTGGCATACAGGGAAAATGCCATTTGGGCTATCTAATGCTGGTGCTACCTTCCAAAGGGTAAAGGACATGGCATTCAAAGGTTTGATTAACAACGTTGTTGCTGATTTGCCTTGATGACATCACTATTTTTTCCAAAAATGCAGCAGACCACCACTCTCATTTGAGACAAGTCTTCACGACGGTGCAGGAGATTTGGAGTGTCTTTGAATCCTAAGAAGTGTATCTTTCTTGCGCATGAAGGAAAGCTCCTTGGCCATATTGTCTCTAAAGAAGGATTAGCAATCGATCTAGAGAGGGCTGAAGCCATAAGAGCACTACCATTGCCAAGCCACAAGAAGGCCCTTCAGAGTTTCTTGGGAAGGATAAAATTTATTCAGAGGTTTTGTCCCAGATTTTGCAGCCCTTGTCAAGCCCATCACCAAAATGTTAAAGAAGAGCATGAATTTCAAGTGGACAACAGAAGGCAAGGAGAGTTTTGAAGCAATCAAAGAAGCTATCTCTCAAGCACCAACTCTCATTAACCCAGATTTCTCCAAGGATTTCATCCTCTATGCATTTGGAGGTAATGATACTATTTCTGCCATTTTGGTACAGCAGAACAAGGACAATGATGAGCAGCCAATTACCTTCTTCAGCCGGAGCCTAGATGACTAGGAGGTGAGGTACTCTTTTATTGAGAAGCATGTACTTGCAGTAATCAGAAGATTGAAGAAATTCAAGCATTTAATCTCAAATAACAAGGTCCAGTTGCTGGTCTCACACGCTGGGGTTAAGGAATTCCTCCCTCAACAAGGATTTGAATGAGAAGAAGGGCAGGTTGGATCACCCGTGTCATGGAGTATGAGATTGAGATCAAGATCACCAAGCTGGTAAGAGGGAAAAGGATTGTCGTGAGTAGCTGGTTTTGGGGAAGTAAAGAGAAGTATGCAATGAAGAAGAGGGCTGTTTTGACAGTCCAGGACAGCCATGAGCCAAGTTGGCAATCAAGAAGAAGACAATGCTGCCCCCACTCCTTGCTGGGCCCAAGGCATTATACACTTCCTAGGCACAGACCTATGCCCCTCCGGAGATGAACAAGACCCAAAGGAGACACTTCAGATTGCAGGCTGTCCCCATATGCCATTGTTGATGGAGTTTTTTTTCGAGAAAGATGTGAATGGAGTGCTGCTG
The DNA here is from genome assembly GCA_019776745.2 of Taxus chinensis. NCBI lineage: Eukaryota > Viridiplantae > Streptophyta > Pinopsida > Cupressales > Taxaceae > Taxus > Taxus chinensis. Next base: position 268,435,112 of record CM034148.1, read on the forward strand.
AGATGCATTAGCACAAATCAGATTCAAAGGGTGTTGCAAGAGTTCCATGGTGGACCAGCTGGTGGCCATTTTGCACCAAGAGTGATAACTCTAAAAATCATGAAGGCTGGTTATTATTGGCCCAAAATCTTCAGTGATTGCTATGCATCGGATCAAGAGGTGTAAGAATTGTGCATTCTTCATAGGAAAAGAGAGACTTGCTGCCCTTCCATTACATCCAATCTCAGTTGACCATCCATTCATGCAATGGGGTCTTTCTTAGGACTTCATTGTTGTCATTAATCCTAATTCAAGCCAAGGGCACAAATGGATTTTGACATCCACGGACTACTTCACCAGATGGACAGAAGCAGTAGCACTCAAAGAGGCAAATGAGTCTAGCATCTTAGATTTTTATGAGGGGATAACAACCAGATTTGGTATACCTGCTACAATAATCTCTAATAATGCATTGGCATTCATTGGATCTAAGGTGACTGAGTGGGCTGTCAAGAACGGTATCTACCTAAGCACTTCATTAAACTATTACCCTTAAGGTAATGTGCCAGGTCGAGTCTACAAAACAAGAACTTGTTGAGGATCATTAGGAGGAATCTTGACGAAGAATCAGAGGTCTTGGGCATACCAAACTGAAATCAGCCTTATGGGATGATAGGATAACTCCCCAAAGATCCACAGGTAACTCTACATTCAAACTTGTCTATGCAAGAGAGGCAATCTTGCCCATGTCACTTGAGTTGCCAACATTGGAACTCATGAAGCAGCTGGAGTTGCTAGAGTTTGAGCCCATGGAGGTGAGGTATGCAGAGTTGATGGAGCTGTAAGAGATCAGAAATCAGGCATCCCAAGTAATGGAAAAGGATCAAGCTTTGATCAAGAAGACCTTCGATAGAAAGGCCAAGGATAGATCCTTTTTAGGGTTGGAGATCTACTGTTGAAATGAGATGTGGATAGAGCAAAACCAGGAAGGCATTCAAAATTTGATGCCATTTGGAGTGGCCCCATACATGGTCACAAAGTGCAAGAACAGCAATGCTTTCCGATTGGCCTCATTGGATGGTGAAGAACTACAGATTCCAGTCAATGGAATCTATCTCCAGCGTTGCTTCTAGAGGGAAATTTATCACCTTGTAAATATTAGATTAGATTTTCATTCCTCCAAGTGCTTGTGCACATTGTTTTATTGTAGGTTAGTTTTACTTTCCCTAAGTGCTTTGGCATAGCTTGTTGTCCATAGAGATGTTTTGCAGTCCTTGCTTCCCATCAGGTGATATTCCATCTTCCTCCTTACACATTCTAAGTCAATTGGGGTTCTAAACAGAATATTTTGATGACTCCAATGCCCAATGGACTCCTTCAGGTAACTGGTAACTTCATCTAGCAGGAAGATGACCCCGCTGAGTCACCAAATTGTTATCCAAAATTCACCCCCTCAGGGTAATTTTGATAACATGCATCAGATCTTGGGGGCCAGAAAAAAATCATCATGAAAATCAGCTAAGTCCTAGTCTAGGCAGTCACGGGACATTTGGGAACATCGGGGTGCGAACCGTCTGAAAAGCCGCCAGGTAGTCCGCGCAGCAGTTGAGCAATTGGGACGTCGGGACGCGAAAAGCGTGAATCGGCTAAAAAGTCGCCAGGCAAATCACGCAAGTTTTGTCTGGGAAAGTTGGGACAAGAGTACACGCGGAGATGCGAACTGGCTGAAAAGCCGAAAGACAGTCCATTTTGGGCGGGCCGGAGATATTTGTCCCAGACAGTCTGGGACAGTTGGGACAAGAGTACGCGGAGGACGTGAACTAGCCGGTTCGGCCGAAACAGAGAAATTTCGTTTGGGACATCTGAACCAAAAGTACACGTGGGACGCGAAAAGCCGAAAGAGCTGAGAGTGAATCAAATCTTGCCACGTGTCTTTGCCTCAAATAGGAACAAGGAAGCCTGAATCGGGTGGTTCAGAGATTTTTGTCCCAGACAGTTTGGGACATCCGAGCCAAAAGTATGCGTGGGACATGGGGAGCCGAAAGAGCCGCCAATGAATCAGGTTGTGACACGTGTCACAAGGGGAGGCATAATAAAAAATTTCGACTAAGTGTTTTTGGCCGAGTTTTTAAAGGGAGCGAGTTGGAGCGTTGGCCCGAGCCAATAAAAAGAGGACGCTTGTGCTAAGGGAGATAGGAGCTTGGGGCTCGGGGAGGACTTAGAGAATTTGGCAAAAGCATTGGCCAAAAAACTAAAAGGTAAAAGATGCCCCCACACCCCTGTCAACCAACCAAAGCATGCCACGTGTCCCAAGTGGCGGGGGCACGGGGGGAAAAAAATGGAAAATTTTCCAAAGAGTTAAAAGGGTCAAAATTTCAAAGGAAAGCCCGTGGAAAGGTGGAGGAGAGATAATTGCTCAGCAAACCAGCACCTGACACGTGGCATCTGACCGGTGAAGCGTGGAATTTTTTTTAAAATTTTCCAAAATGCAAAAAGGTCAAAATTTAAATTTTTTTGCCCGACATCCGTTTTTTGGGCCGTTTTGCCTTAAAACTTTAGACCTTCATATCTTTTGATCCAGAGCTCGGATTTGCATGTTCTTTATATCATTTTAAATATTTTTAAATTCTCTACAAGATTCCATGGTCAATCTCTAATTTTAGTTTAGTTTGAAGAGAGAAAATTCAAAAATGGCTCTGGTACGTGTCCATGGGTAGAAATGACCTTTGAGCGACCAAATTTAATGCAGGATGGGTCACATTCTCCTCCAATTCGGTCAAAAAATGACAAGGTATGGGGTTTATAAGGTCCCCCATGCTGATTTAATGCATTTGTAGTCAATGAGGAATGGGCTCCCATGTTTTGTACATTTTCTCTCTCCTGAGCTCGACCCATGCAATGTAAAAGCCAGATTTGGCTCGTTTCAAAAGGGGGAACACTTTTTTGGAACATTAGACTTCTTCTTTCACCTGAAAACAAGTGATTTTTGTAAGTATCAGGCCTTTTTTTCAAGGATTGTAACAGGTTTATACCTCTTTGATGGTGTAATGCAAGGGGATTTTATATGGAAATGACAGTGCAAACTCTTGTGAATGTTTTCAGTCCTCTGTTTGTATTGTGTTTTTATTTCATTTTCAGATCTCTTATTGCATCTTATCAGCTTTGTGTATGTTTTTCGTGTTGCATTTCATGGATTTGTGCCTATTTTTATGAGCAAAAAATGTTCACCACTCCTTTTGGTGCATCACCATCATTAGGTTAGTTTCATTTTCTGGATTTCTTATCCCTGTCTACTTGCAAATTAGGGTAAAATTAGGATTTGAACCTCTGCAATTGCGTAAACACTAGATCTAATCAGAGGAGTTTGAGGAACCAGCCTCTATTCTAGAGATTCCTCTCTCATTTTCACAAGTCCCACACTTAGAGAGAGGTTTCCATGTTGTGCAATCACACTGGATGCTAGTATGATCAAACTAGAAATCTGATCAACATTCAAGGGTGCTGTGATTTTGCACTAACAGGTGGTCCCCCCTCAAACTGGACGTCATTACGATGAAGTGAAATGATATCTAGTTTAATGAAGTTAGTGGATGAAGGGAAAACCTTATGTGATGTGGTGTTTTAAGAAAACCTTATGGCATGAAATAGATTTCCATAAATGTGTGCTTATGCAATCATGAAGTCAAGTTATATGGGAACCAATGGGTTCTTGACCTATAGACGTATGAATTATAAGGAAGAGGATGAGGGAAACTTTTCTTGGATGGCTTATAGTATCCACGGTGAATCATGAAATGTAGGCTTGATATAAAGGATGTTGACACCAAGGTGGGCTTACCTAACCGAAATCCAAATGATAAGAGAACCAATGGGTTAATAACATATAAATGTATGACTTAATGATGGAAAGGGAATGGTTTCCTAAAAAAGGATGTCAAATATGAGGTGGATTTGATAAAATTATGTTTTATCTATTTTTACCCCCCTTAGTAAAATGTACAACTCAAGAAAATGGTAAAATTTAGTTTTTTGGGGGGCTTCAATCCATTTTTCCTAATTCCCTAACCTAGAAAATTCTAAGGAGTTGGTGAAAATTTTGAGAAATTATGTGATTCCCATTAAAACAACCCACTTGAGACCCAAGAAACAACCTAGGGTTAGTTAGGAAAATTATGGAATTATTTTTTTTATTAGAAGTGTCGACAACCAGGTTGCAAGACAATAGTTGACACTAACAAGTTTAATCTACTAGAACATACTTTAATTTTATTAACAATTATCAGAGGTCACAAGGTCCAAAATTTAGGGTTATAAGTTTTAGTTAGGTTCAAGGGGTAAATTAACACCATACCCACTCTCTAACATGTTCATAGTTTCAACCCAATTTTTCTCACTCTTAGTACATTCAAAATTTCCCTAAATCATTGCCATTGGATAGGAAATGTTCTCACCTTTCCAATGATATAAATAAGTCCTCCTAACTCCTTTTAAAACTCTAGTTATGGACCAGTGGACCTTAGGGGTCAAATTTTCCCCCAAGGGGACACGTGTCAAGTGGGGAAGAAGACCCTTTGTCGGGTTGGTAGGTCGCGGGGTGGTGTTTTATCAATTTTCCCATGTGGGTGAAAAGTCTACATTTCTCTTGTGCCTCCACAGGTCCTCTAAGGACACGTTTCGGACTCCAAGCCCAAGTGGGGAGAAAAAGAGGAATGGGGCAGAGCAGCAGAGGTATAGAGGAGATTTTACCAGAGGGGAGAAAATTTCAATGAGCGCTCACATGCCCACGGGTCTGCTAGGGACACGTGGTGCCCAACAACCATGGCGGGGAGAAAAAGGAGAGGGACAGGTGGGGTGGTGGGGTTAGTTGGGAAATTTCACCAAGGGGAGGGACAAAGGAAAAGTTTGATGCGTGGGTCCGCGCATCTGTGGAAGGGTCTTCTCTAAGGCAGGGCAGAAATGCAGGGCCATGGAGGTTTTAAGGGAAATTTTCCCAAAATAAAATTTTACAAAAACAAAAGGTTCTCCCCCACCTACATTGTCACCCCCCAAGGTGCCACGTGGCAGCATCTGGTTGGTTGTAGGCCGGCGGGGAAAATTTTCAAAAATGTCCCCCAAAATTTTCAAAAATTTTCAAAGGGAAATTTTTCAAGCCGCGGACCTACTAGGGAAAATTTTCCCAAATTTTCTCGCCATGGAAGGAAAACTTCATAGGGTAATAAATTTTGCTAGAAATCTTAGTTTTGGGAAAATGAGGACTTTCTGGAAAGCTCTCGATGCCCTCTTTGCACAAGAAACATAAATTTTACATTTTGATAAAGTTTAATGGTTAATTTTGTGAAAATGGCCTCCAAAATTTTAAACAACCAACTGGTAAATGTTAACTTATAAATTTGATTCAATTTGATCTCCTCCTTCACTCAACATGCCAAACAAACATGGAGGATTATTCAAGGAAGGATTTAGAGTGTTTTTTAAAGGTAAATTTTCTCAATTGATTCCAATTTAAATTTTTGTAACAATTGACAGAAAAATGACTGTGAAAGGGATTGGGCTCGATTTTGTAATGTTTTAAATTCTTTTCTCAAGTGTTCTTTGTCAATTTGAATTCCTTGATAATACAGTATGCTAAATTTTAACATTACCAAGTTGATTATTATGTGCAGTCCTGAACTGTGCATTTTAATTAAATTAATTTACTAGTTTTAAAATTTACGACAGAGATCCATTTCTAGAAAATATGTATATCAATTTCATCATTTAAGTCTGATATTTCATTTCTAATCTAATCTAAAGCATTTAGTTGTTTATAAACAAATCATTTAAAGGCTAAATTATAAAGTCTAGTTTCCAATTTAATATATTTCCAAAAGAGACAAAGTAATTGTTATCTTGTAAAATTGACAAGGGCAATTTTACAGATAACCATATCAAAATTTTGTTTCAGCCCCTAGGGATTTTTGACAACATCTGAAATTGGCCTCAAAGCCCCTTTCGGAAATTCAATTTGTTTCCAAACTTGGCAGAAAAACCCTTCTCCCTCGGCGTAGAATTTTTTTTGCCAATACTGAGAAAATGGCACCACTTTTGCCTTTGGCGCAATCTCTGAGATGTCAACACTCCAAATGTTATGCCACCTAAAAGTGTGCCTCGGGGCATCTGCAAACATGTTGACACTTCCTTAAGTGCACCCTAGGCACTGTAAAAATGGTGTCGACACCTTCAAACTCGCACCAAGGCACAATCTCCTCCATGTCGACATCCCACCAACCGCACCAAAGGCGGTTGGTGACACAATAAATGTGCATTTTTCTATATATAAGCACATTCAACCTGTCATTTTCACGAATTAAAAATTGAGAAAAGTCTCTCCTCTATGCCTGTCAGCTTTCTTGTCAGCCCCACATGTCGCCTTTCGTGTTTGTGGATCCCACATTTGTCATTCATCGTTATATATACCCTGGTAAGTTTCTTCTCCATCCTTGTTATTGTTTTCGTGGTTTTCATGTTAGGTGATTAGGTGTTATGTGTTAAAAAGAATTAAATCTAAAAAAGATAACACATTCCCAAACCTACCTGTAAACCATTTTAACCCACCTTCCATATTTGCAAATCTGGAAGGCTCTGCCTCAGAATGAGCTCCAACCCATTTTTCCTCTACTCCCTTCCTTGCTAGGATTTCCCTCATTACCATCAAAATCCAAGCCAAAAGAGAAAAAATCAAGAAATCCTTGAAATCGGCCAAAGAGGTCATGTTTTCCTTAGCGCATTGTTTCTTCATACTACACTAAACACAGTCGTGTCATAGCACATCTTCAAGACCATGTTGCATGAACCCTTTCCGCACAGTGGAAACATGCATAGCAAATTCTCAAAAGGCACAGGCACTGGTGCCAATGCAATAGCAACAACATTATATGTTGTGTAAGCCAGAACCTTGGCGTGCCTAACCTCTATGCAACGTCTCCTACCAATGCGCATACGCGTACCAAAAGAGCATGCAACAACTTCCACATTTGCGCCTTGGCGCACCCTGAACGCATGCAACACCAAGCAAATCTGCGTCCCACCAAAACACTTTTCCTAAGGCACTGGCACAACTTCCTTAACATCAACATATGCATGTTGTATGTCATAAATCTACACCCCAAGCCATTTTGGCATTGCCTTCTCCAATGTACCACTTCTTAAAAGTTTTCCTTGCTGATTTAAGCCTCTGCTACCTGCAGTGAAGCTGCGCCTTGCACCCAAAGGCTTAAAATTGATCATTTCTCATTTTGTAAGCTTTAAACTATGGATAAAATGACAATTGACATGGCTCTCCTGTGTTGGACCTCTCTAATTCTTCTTGCAGAGTAACAACAATCCTCGAGTGCACTTATGTCTTCATTGAGTAAGAAGTCAACCAAGTCTAAAGGTAAAACTAAGTTGACAGAACAAGAGATGAAGTACAAATACCAGAAAGTCAGGATGCCTGACTCACTTGCAGAATGCAGTCTCGACATCAGAGACTCAGAGCTTGGGCACATAGATATGGAGGATTTCTGGGCCAGAACTGAATACGTTACCAGTAGCCCATGGATGGACAAATTGGTAGGCAGCGGGCTATATTTTACAGCAGGTCTTCCAGTAAGTGCTATCAATAATGAGTTCATCATGTTGCTGGCTCGATACTATAACAGGGACACAAGGTGTGTCAAGGATAAGGAGGGCAAGGTAATCATCAACCTCATTTCCCGCCACTTCAAAATCATGTTGGGCATCCCCCACCATAGCCAGTATGTGGTAGTAAGCATTGAAGAATGCTTAAAGACTTGGACTGAAAATGAGGACAAGTGCATGCAGATGATGAACGAGGTTTACCTGAAGAAAAAAAAGGTGTTGAGAAGATGGCCACAGACTATCCACCATAGTGACTTCTTAGAGGAGCTAAGTGATACCATCACTTTCCTTAGCAGAGTATCCAAGATTACTGATGCCCACTACTTTCAAAAATAGATGCTCAGGTACTTAGAGACCATGAGCAAGAATGTGCCTGAGCAATGTTTCGGCTGGGGAGAGATTATCAGTGATACTATCTCGCAGCAACTCCAACATGTTTCGACAACTGGGAGGTTCTATATGAACTCCTATGTCGTATATGCCACTGCCTCAGAGAGAGAGTACCCAGGACTGATTCAAAGTGGGGTATGGCCTCAGGTCAAGATATATGAATACTACTTAGAGCTAAGGCTTGAGAACAGTATCGCCCAGTTTAAAAAAATCAATGACACCTTCTTTTATGGCATCATCTACCTATTGAGGCCAAACATGACACATGGTCGGACCAGCACGAGCGTGATCGCTGTAACGAAGAAGTGGGGGGCTTTGTTTACACAATTCCCCACCTTCACATATCTCAGAGCTACCAACTTCTTGGGTGAGCCAACAAAGATTCCAAGGTATGTAGGGCCCAAGCTGATCCTTCTAGAGTTGTCAAGGTAGCTAATTACATATCATGAGAAATGTATGAAAAGGAAGAAAGGGGGAACTCCTTTCCCCCTCACAGTTGGCAGATACACTTGCACCTCACTGATTAAAGCCCAGGAGATGTATGTAGAGCTGGAATTGCTCAACTTGAAGTATGATTTCTTGGAAAGGCCAACCTTCGACAACTAGAGTTACCTCCCCAAGGTAAATATCGATCCCATCCATGTCCCAAAGATCGAGGATATATGGATAGACGTGAATCACGAAGTTTAAATTAGGCAAAAAGATCACTCCCAGCTGGCTCTGACAGAGATCATCCACTATTGATTTACCATCATCCCAAAATATTTCCAAGAAACTGATAAGGAAATTGATCAAGTTTACCTTGATACGGATGGGGATGATTGGCCATTTACAAGTATCGATAGGATGAAGACACCCAAGACCATAGAAAAAAGGGTCTAGCCTACCTTGTAGCACACCGAAAACTGGTGCAAAAGAAATGGTCTCATCTACCTTGGAGTGGATTTCACTACTTCCCCCTTAGGAAGTGTGCCTCTAAAGCAAGATCACTTGCCAAAGGGAAAAGGAAAAGATAAATTTGGAGAACTAAGAAAATAGGAGAAAGCTCCTGATAGCCCTCCTTCTACTTTAGAGAAAATATTGGACTTAGTGTCCCCAGGAAAAGAAGAAGTGGTAGATGTCCCAACGGACACATCCACTCAGGATTTTGTCACAGCTACAACTATGGAGGTGTCGATCTTTCCCTCTTCTACTCCCCCTCCTCCTCTTGTCACTCAAGTAACCACTCCTATGGTTCTGTCTTATCCTCTATCTTCCTCCCTTCCATCTCCCACCTCTTCCATCTTCTCCTCTCTTGCAGATCTATCCTCCATCATTTCCTCCATCCTGTCGCAGATCCCTTCTATTTCCATGTCCTTCTCTTCCCCTGTAGTGATTTTGAGCCCTATGAGCACTAGTGCATTAGACTCTTTATCCATGCCACCACCAAGTGTTTCCACTTTATTCTCGGAGTCCGCTACAGTTGCTCCCCCTTTTACCCCCATTTCCTATTCTTCTTCCGATCCTGATCCCATAAGTCCAGGTTGGATCTCTAACCACCTGATCCAACACAAGAGGAAGGTCCCCATTGTAGCTATGGACTTCTTTTTCATTCCATCAAAGGGACCCAAGAAGTAAGAAACAATAAATCTCTTTTCAATAAGTGCCTCGGGAGAAAGGTTCATGGAGATAGCCTATCTGGATCCCATAAAGAAGAAAGAATATTTGTCTCCTACAAACTTCACAGTGACTCAAGTCACAATGGGAACATCATTTGAAAGCCTGCAAGGAGAAGCCTTGTCATTTGTAGATGCTCTTTGTAAAAAGCTACAAGAGGCCAAAGAGGAGAAGAGAGTGCTCAAAGAACAGAACAAACATCTCCTCCAAGCTTTGTAAAAAAATGGGCAAAGCTCCTTCAACAACTACTGCAGAACCTGTTCAGGCTCCCAGCTAAGAGAAAATCAATGAGTATGTAAAGATTGTTGAACAGGGTATAGCTGTGTCATCCTGGATTGAGAAGATCCTCCAGGATGGTCAGGTGATAATTGGTAGTTTCATGTTGTTGCACCAAGATATAACCCAAGAAAATAAAGAGCTACAAGCCGTAGCAGGTTCCCTTTCTAAGGAATTGGATAACGCTAAGTTACAGCAATGAACATTCTAGACAATGGTCAACTGTTTGGCTGATGACCTGTTAAAGTTTGATGTTATCGATCACCCATGGACACATTATAAAGCTCTCACTGCTTTAGATTACCAGGTTGATCAAATGGAATTCATCCTGGAAAGAATCAACAAATTCAAGGAAGAAGCCTTAGATGCACTACACAACATGGAGAAAGCAGTTTCAAAGATGTCTCCTAGACTGCTCAGTGCATCCTATGAGTTAAGAGAAGAAGATGACACATTCTGATACTTCAAGGCTATTTTATCTCAAGTTCTAGTGCAAGAGGTCACTTTTGATCGAGAGTCCATCAAAAACCTCTTAGCCTGTCGTGAGTTTATCAGCTCTTTGATCGATGCAAGCAAAGAGTACGCTGATTTGCCCGACAAGCTAAAAAATGAGAAAGAAACTTGTGAAGTAATTCACAACCATTTCAATGGTCCTGATCAGTATCAACTTCAAGAAATGATCAGCAAGTTTGTAGAGTATCGGGTATAGTGCCACACTAACTCTCCTAAGCCTCATCCAAAAGCTAAGTTCGAGCCAAAAGACGATGATGAATAGCTTCCTCCGGGATGAATTTTTGATTTTTTGTAAAATATTTAAAAGCATGTTGGCACATGTGATGACATCATCCATGTTACACCATGGGATGTTGCCATCCTAAAATTGCCTCAAAATCAACATTTGACTTTTAGATATTTTTTAAATAAGTGGTCGGCTTCTTTTTGTATTCTTTCTCCTCCTTCTATAAATACTAGAATACTTGTATTCCAGGTGGACAGTTTTGTATGAAAAAGAGAAGTGAGGAGAGAAAGACTTTGTACTTTCTTGTAACAAAAGAAAATATTAATACATACATTGAGAATTTGTGCTGAATTTATGTGTTATGTGCACTAGATCTCTCTTAAGTTAGATTTTTGTTTCTATTTTGTTGGATTCTTTCTTTCCTTTTTCATTTGTTCATCAGTATTGTTTTATTTGTTTATGCAAGTAAGTTTGGCTCAATTTACTACCAGCCCAAAGCATAAACCTTCTAACCTTGCTATCTTGGAATTATTTTCTTTTATCCCTTCAGATCTGTCCTTCCTCCATTACTCCCCTCTCACTTTTCTATTCATCATTTGGAACTACCTCTACTGGGATGAGATCCCAAACCCCCTGAAGGGAGAATACTGTAAGACTTGCACAGGTTCCTGCTGGTAGAATAACAATAAACTAGTTTCACTTTGTCGTCTCAAAGAGGGGTTATGCCCTACACACTGTTGGCCTGTTTCCCCATGATCTACCTAACCGACATATTTTCAAACCAACAGTTTTTGGCGACTCCGCTGGGGATCGAACTAAGGAAACAATTTAAAAACTGTGAAAATCACTACCAGATTGCAAATTTTAACCCTTTGTTAAAAATTAATTTTTTTGCAAAAGTGATCAAAACTAAAAATTTCCTTAGGCAAATCCATAGATTTGGACCAGATAAGAGCTTTTTAGTTCACTAGGTTTTTACAAAATTTTGTATATTTCCGTAAATCTTAGAATCTGACATTTTCTAATATTTTCAAAACCTTGCAAAATTCAGTTCAAAGATCCAAAAATCAGCTTTTTGAATTAACCCACCTTTTATCCTCGTTAATATTTGTCAGAAAACCGCAATCGGTTGTTTTTAAGAGGATAAAATTTAAATATTAGAAAAGTACATGCTACTGATTTTTTCCAGAAAAATCAGAAAATCAGCAACTACAAACAAAAAAAGATTCTTGTAGATCTACTCTTAATTGTTGCGGATCTAAACGGATACACTAGCAGGTGAACAATTTACTCGTGGTAGAAGAGCTCGTGGATAAGTTGATCCAATATTTGATCTACTTCAAAGGCACAATTTCATTATCACTCCATCATGATTCACATCACTAAATTCAGTGGATCGATCAGCAAGAAGTGTCTCGCCCCCACGTAGGAGCCAGATTTCACAAGGTGCTTCGACATATATTTGTAGTGATCTTTTGCTAAGTAGAACCGTTCTCCCTGCTTGCATTCTTTTCCCCACGTTTCAAATGGTAGTACCATGGGGAAATGCCATTGGCCCTCTTGCACTTCCGCATCCATTTCATGCCCTCCCTCACAGAAATCGCAAGAATTTCTCAAAATTTGATGGGAGTGGAAATCAAAGCACGAATGCGCATATTTCTGTATTTATTATGTCATGCAGTATTCTAGACGTGACTCATGAAGATGTATCTATGCATCTATTTCTCAAGACCTTGTAAGGGCCTACATCAAAGTGGTTCTAGCATTTACCAGCCGGATCCATCACCAGTTGGGCCACATTACAAGCTACATTTGAAGACAGGTATAAGCCTTCAGAAGACACGTTTGCGTTACTGTCAAAGATCACTTACTTGAAGAAGGATGCCAATGAAACCATGCATGATTTTATCACCCATTTCAATTCATTAATCAACCGTGTGCCGCCTTCCATGTTTCCAACACCAGAGAATCATAAGTGTTTCTTTGTGAACGTCATGAGTTCAAGTGTAAGTTTCTTACTTTTGTAGAAAAAAATCGCCACCTTGGTCCTCGCTCAAGCTGCGGCCATTCGGATAGAGGACAACCTACTTATATCTAGCGAGTTAAAATGAGAGCCATCTAAATCAAAGGCTTCAGCTCCTTCTCAATCCACCTCATCAAATCCAGCTTTCCAGAAGATGGCAAATGGCTTGCTCACATTGAAGAAGAAATTAGCTCAAGCTTCGTCCAACACTCCATACCGAGATATCCCATGGAGAAACTTCACTCCTAACAATGCCCCCAAAGGTCGTGTTTTCCTGCTACCGCTCCAAGATTAGCACTTAAGGCCCCGCTGGTTAATGCCTTGGTTGAGACCGAAGAATATGAGAAAATCTATGAAGAACCTTTGTCACAAGGCAAAGATGATCAAGATGTCAGTGAACCGACTGGTGACTCTACAATCAGGTATATGGAATTTGAGGATGAGGAATCTGATGAAGAGGAAGGTACCCAAGGGTATGCAAGCGGACAGTCATACACTATTTTCACCCGCTCATAAGGAAAAGAAGTAGAAGTTACTACTAAAATATGAAAAGAAAAGGCTGTATTAAATACGTCTCCAACCATCACTAAAAGAGGTAATCCCCTTCCTGCTCAACCTCCTATTAAACCTTTCGTAAAGAAATATTTTCTCCTATTTCTCCTCCAAATCAACCTCCCTCCATTCCCATAAATAACAGTACCACTCCTCTACCATTACCGAACGAAGGACTCATTTTTCCGTCATCGCAATCCTTGGTCACATTCAATATAGTTGATCATACCAAAAAGACCAAGATCCAAATGTCTAAAGATGAATACCTTCAGTCTAACCCCAAGCATCTTGTTAGATTAACCAAGTATATTCAAATTCAAGATGCCATTTCTCACCCCATTTCTCCGAAAGGAATTCTTTCCACTCCTCCTGCATCTCGCATTAACATTGCCTCGATGTCCACGTTGGGAAAAATTGAACCCTTCTACCTATCCCTCCTAATCAATGGTCACAAGTTAAGTAGCTGTATAATTGATTCTGGAGCTTTAGATAATGTCATGCCAACAAAGGTTACCCATGGTTTGGGCCTCACTCTTACCAAACCGTTTGGCAGATGTTACTCCATGGAAACCAAACAGGTACCATTGATTGGTCAAATCAAGTATGCACAGTTTGCATTTGTAGTGTTCCCAGAGAAAAGGGTAAAGATGACCATCCTAGTAGTTGATATTCTAGCAGCATACAGGATTTTGCTAGGGAGAAGTTTTTGCAAAGAGGTTGGTAGAGAAATCCATATGGACTGGTCTAAAGCTAGAATCCCTGTCAAAGGAGTAATGCAGATGCTGGAGCTTGAATCACAAAAGAAGTACCTGGTCACCAACTCTGACGACCCAAAAGCCCAGATTCTCTTTGAATCATCAGGGATGGGGAATTACTTCTTGTCCACTGAGTCTGAAAAAATGGAGGTTCTCGTCCAAGAGAAGGACCTCAACAAGATATGGATACTACAGTTTGATGGCAGTTGTGCAACAAGTGGGGGTGGCGTTGGGGCCATTTTGATATCTCCTGAAGAGGATATTTTCCCTCTTTCTTTCAAATTGTAGTTTTTCAATACAAACCACACTTCCAAGTACGAATCTTTAATACTTGGCATGCAAGCTACAAAGGAAAAAGGAATCAAGAATTTGAGAGTATAGGGTGATGCTGAGCTAATTGTCAATCAAGTGAAATGGGTATACCAAGTAAAGAATGATAGGCTCAGACACTACCACAACGCAGTGTGGGACAACATCGAGAAGTTTGACACTTTCTCAATTAAAGTGGTTCCGCGAGCTTAGAATGACATGGCTGATTCTTTGGCCATCTCGGCCTCTCTCATGCTCCCTCATCCAGGGTTAAAGACAGACACATATACCATTGAGGTAGTTTTTCACCCAAGTGTGCCAAATAATTCACAACACTGGCAAGTATTCCATGATGATAATCAACTTATCACTTTTCTAGAGAAAGATGAAAATTTCAAATAACTCCATTTTGATGGATCAACTTCTGCGTGTCGTGAGTCTCTCATGGGCCAAGCGCAGGAATCGATGGAAGGTTAGGGCATATGTCAGCTTAAGGGAAATAAGATTCCAAAAGGTTTAGTTTCCCTGGAACAATTATTTGATAAGCATGACTGTTTTTTCAAGAAAAAGCAACAAGATAACCTTGGCTCTTCTCCAGAAACTGAATCTGTCAATTTGGGTACTACAAAACATCCTCGGTTTGTGAACATCGGGAAGTGTTGTACACCCAAGGAAAAGTGAAAATTTGTCAAATTGCTGAAAATATATATGGATGTATTAGCATGGTCTTATGCTGATCTGAAGTCATTTAAGCCTAAGGACATTCAACATGACATTCCACTCAAAGATGACCTTAAGCCTTTCCGTCAAAAGTAGACACACTACAACCCCAAAATCTCAGGTACCATCCAGGCTAAAATTTAGAAAATGCTGGATGCAAGAATCATTTTTCCAATTCATCATAGTACCTGGGTTGCTAATATTGTACCTGTGTGGAAGAAGAATGGTGAAATACATATATGCATAGACTTTTGCAACCTAAACCAGGCATCCTTAAAGGACAACTATCCACTGCCCATAATGGATCAAGTTCTATAGGTAGTAACTAGTTCAGAGATGTTGTCCATGCTTGATGGTTTTTCGGGTTATAATCAGATCAAGGTCACACCTGAAGACTAATTCAAAACAACATTCACCTCTCCTTGGGGCACCTTCGCCTACAGTAGGATGTCATTCAGTTTAACCAATGTTGGTGCCAACTTCTAATGAGCGATGGACTTTGTGTTCAAAGGTATGATGGGAAAGGTCATCGTAGTTTACCTAGATGAATTAACCGTGTTCTCTAAAAAATGAAGTGATCACTATGATCATTTAAAGCAAGTATTGATTAGATGTCAAGAACACGGAATTTCTCTAAACCCTAAGAAGTTAGTTTTTGGGGTCACCGAAGGAAAATTGCTGGGACACGTCGTCAGTAAAGAAAGAACGAAGATAGACATCGAAAGATTCAAGGCTATTCAGAGCCTTACCTTGCCCATAAGGGAGTTTGGTATTCACTCTTTCTTCGGAAAGGTAAATTTTCTCAGGTGCTTTGTTCCTGATTTTGTTGAGAAAACTCGTCATATATCCAATATGATGAAAGGGTCACAAACATTCCGATGGAGTGAAGAAGGCAAGACATCATTCGAGGATATAAAAGCCTCTGTTGCTCATGCACCTATCCTAGCATGTCCTGACTTCTCCAAGGATTTCATCATGTAAAGTTATGCATCTGTGCATACTGTATCAACTATCTTAATGTAAAATAATTATGAGGATGTTGAATCCCTAATCACTTTCATGAGCTCTCCTCTCAAACCTCATGAACTGAAGATGTCTCAGCTAGAAAATCAT
This sequence comes from Taxus chinensis, assembly GCA_019776745.2. Lineage (NCBI taxonomy): Eukaryota > Viridiplantae > Streptophyta > Pinopsida > Cupressales > Taxaceae > Taxus > Taxus chinensis. Next base: position 268,451,283 of record CM034148.1, read on the forward strand.
GCCTTCGCCATTGTCAAAGTAGTCAAGAACTTTTGCTACTATATCTTGAATTCTCATACAATAGTGTTGGTTCTTGACATGGTAGTTAAGTCTATCATGACTATACAGGAGTTAGGAAGCTTACGAGGGAATTAGATCGCAAAGGTCCAAGAGTATGATTTAGACATCAAACCAACCAAGTTGGTCAGAGCTAAGGGCCTATGTCAGCTTATGGCTGAAAATAAAGACCCAGAAGCACCTGAGGAGTAAGCTACTCAAGTTGATGAAGAACAAAGTAAACTAGAGAAAGTGAATTCTTTACCCATGGTTCTATTTGTCGCAACCAATGATGAATGGTATTCTGACATCACTTTCTTCCTCACTTATGGTGAGTGTCTATCTCATCTAACCATGAAGGAGAAGCGGAAGGTGAAGCTCATGGCAGCGAGGTATGTCATTTGAGATGACGGGTTGTACAAGCACAGAATTGATGGCATCTTCCTATGATGTGTTGACAAGCCGCAGCAAGTAAAATTACTAAAAATATTTCATGATTCAGCCTACGGTGGTCACTTCTCCTCATCAGTGACAGAACATAAGATCATTCAGGCCAGGTACTACTGGCCAATGCTATTTCAGGATACAGCCACCTGGGTAGCGAAATGTGAACTTTGCCAACAGTTCGTTGGCAAACCAAAGATGGCTACATTTCCTCTCAAGCCCGTCATTATTGACGAACCATTTAGGCAATGGGGAATTGACTTTATCGAAGTACTCCATCCTTAATCGAGTGCTGGACATAGTTATGTCTTGACAGCAACAGATTACTTCACCAAATGGGTGGAGGCCATACCTGTCAAACATGCCACTTCTAAAGTTGTTTGCAACTTCATCAAGGAAAATATCATCACGAGGTTTAGCTTTCCACACAAAATCATTGCTAACAACACTTCCAACTTCTCTTCACGAGAAGTTATTGGTTTTTACTACGGATATAAAATAACTTTGGCTCATGCCTCTGATTACTATCCTCAAGGAAATGGTTAGGTAGAATCTAGCAACAAGAACCTGGTAACCATCATACGGAAGCTAGTTGATGAAAACCAATGATCCTATATGGGTAGATCATATCACTCCAAAGACATCTCTCGGCATGTCACCCTTTTAGGTATTATATGGGACTAATGCTAAAGTCCTTATCTCCATGGAACTTCTTGTTCTATGCTTGGCATGAGCTATCGAAGATGAAAATTTTTAGAGTTCTCTAGAAAAGAGAATTATGTACCTGATGGAACTTGAAGAGAAATGAGTCAAAGTGGTTGACAAGATCACCGAACATCAAAATCAAGTCATGAGGCTGTTCAACAAGAAAGCCAAGCAGGGAGATTTCCAGGTATGAGATCTTGTCCTTCTATGGGATAAACGAAGAGAACCAAAAGTTATGCACGGAAAGTTTGACTCTCTTTGGCAAGGGCCATACAAAATTAAGCATCTCAATGGAGATAATAATTTATATCTCTCATATCTGGATGGAACTGAGCTCCTGCTTCCCTATAGCGGGCAGCACCTAAAGATCTTCAAGAAGTAGAGTTTTCTCTCTTCTTTGTACAAATTGCTTTTGTCATGTGTTTTTTTTTGTCGTGCGTTTTCTTTTTGTTTGTTGTGTGTTTCCTTCCTTTCCTTTTGGTCACCCTTGTTTTTGACTCTCTGTAACCCAATGGATAGACACATGAAGACTAGGATTCTCTACCCTTAAGTTTCACTTAAAGATAGTCCCCAGACAGAGCCAGTTGTTATCTTGTAAAATTGAAAAGGGAAATTTTATAGATAACCATACCAAAATTTTGTTTCCACCCCTAGGGAGGTTTGAAAATGTCTGAAATTGGCCTCAAATCCCCTTCAAGAAATTCAAGTTGTTTCCAAACTTGACAGAAAAACCCTTCTCCCTCAGCACAGAAAATTTTGTGCCAACACTGAGAAAATGGCATCACTTTTTCCTTTGGTGCAATCTCTGAGATGTCAATACTCCAAATGTTATGCCACCTAAAAGTGCACCTCAGTACATCCGCAAACATGTTGAAACTTCCTTAAGTGTGCCCTAGGCACTGTAAAAATGGTGTCGACACCTTCAAACTCGCACCAAGGCACAATCTCCTCTATGTCGACATCCCACCAACCGTGCCAAAGGCAGTTGGTGGTGCAATAAATGCACATTTTTATATATATAGGCGCACTCAACATGTCATTTTCATTAATTTAAAATCGAGAAAAGTCTTTCCTCTACACCTGTCAGCTTTCCTGCCAGCACCACGTGTTACCTTTCGTGTTTGTGGATCCCACATTTGTCCTTCGTTGTTATATATACCCTTGTAAGTGGCTTCTCCATCCTTGTTATTGTTTCCGTGGTTTTTGTGTTAGGTGATTAGGTGTTATGTGTTAAAAAGAATTAAATCTAAAAAAGATAACACATTCCCAAACCTAACTGCAAACCATTTTAACCTTCCTTCCAGATCTGTGAATCTGGAAGGCTCTGCCTCAGAATGAGCTCCAACCCATTTTTCCTCTACTCCCTACCTTGCTAGGATTTCCCTCCTTACCATCAAAATCCAAGCCAAAAGAGAAAAAATCAAGAAATCCTTGAAATCGGCCAAAAAGGTCATGTTTTCCTTGGCACATTGTTTCTTTGTAACATCCCCATTTTAAGATACTAGAACAAGGGAATTTTTTTTTTACAACGTTCTCTATTCTAAATTATGTAACTCAAACACATGTTCAAGTTTTAATAATTGTTCTCTGTCGAATTAATGTAATTTGGATCACACAATTTCCTTTTAAAACTAATGTTATCTATTTGCATATTTACAATATAGAACACATATTCAATGCCATTCAATCATATAACAGATACCATATGCTGCTGTAAATGACTCGAAGAACTACCGATCTCCCATTTTATGGCTTGGAGTTTAGCGATCTCTCATTTCATGACTCGGCGACTTACCGATCCTTCATGTTAATTCATGCATTGTATAATAAGTATACAGGGTTCTTTTACCATTTCCGGTTATCGATGTGATCCATTTAAGAGGCCTATCTGAATATTTGTTACTGATATTCATCTGAAATCCTGCATCTTAAACTAGGTGAATAGGACAACGTAACCTGCACTTGCGATACTTTGGCCAAAGATTTTCACATGCTTTGCATGATCATATTCCTAGATGTTATATACATCTATGGAATACATCCTTCACCTCACTTCGTCTATTATCTAGAATGGTCTTTCCTGATCTCTGTCAGTCCTTCCTTCTAAGGTCAAGCTCTAACCCCAACTAGCAATATGAACGAGTATAGGAAGTTACTCATGGTAACTAAAGGTATGTAGACATACTGTGTCATCCCTAGGTGACTCTGTGTGTCTAGTTACCTTTAGTCCTCCAGAGTCACTACGTATATGTGATCACATTCCTATCCTTGTCTAAGAAACATAGTCCCAGCTTATGTAAACTTGATGAATTGATTCAAGAGGGCATTGTAACATGTCAGCTACAACATTGTGTCGTCATGAAGGCCCCACCTTCATGAAGACACCATATTGTAGCTGGAATGTGCCAAGGTCCTACAGAATCCTCTCATCAAGCAGTACACAACCATCTTGAGAGATTGGATTATAATCTTAATATTTAAGATCAATTTTCAGCAATTGCGCTGATCCTTTAACCTCGTCATTCATTACAGTTGTATATAGCTAAGAGAGACTCAATTTGTCTTATAGCTTAATATATGTTTACCCCTCCATATCGAAGTATCATATATTTCCATCTTGGTTCCATTATTTAAGCTTCGGACTAATAGTCCACTACATCTTAACGTAGTCAGTTCAACCTTTTAAACTTAACCAAGTTTTACTCCCAACTGTAATTAAATTTAGAATTCCATCTTATTAGATATCATTTACATGAGGTCCCTTCTTAAAAGAAGGTATTCAGCTATCCTCCTGAACCTTACTTCAGTTAAGGTTTGTTAACAATAGATATGTTTTCCCATATCTAATATTTTCTAAATTTAAACATTTCGAGGATATTAACGGAGTACGAATACAAGGTTCAGCTACTCCTATGTTATTTGATATTCCTTAGCTTATAAGCTAATCCCAAATATCATTCAATTAAGAGTTCATATTCACCTAAATCCATTTTAATGTCAATTTAAAACTCATATTAACCCAAGTATGAACTAATTGCACATTCTAACTTAAAATTTGCATTCAAGTAAAGAATAGATATTATTTCCTTTTAAATGTATCCATTATCATTTGAATAACTCCAAATCAAAGAATAACACTATATTCTCAATCTTTATTCAAACAGTTTCAAAATGATACAGCCATTAAAATATCACACTTTTCCTTGTATTCATCCATAAGATTTACAATCTATACAATTTCCAGTCCAAACAACTAGACTTTGTTTATATCAAACAACATTTCAACACATAAGGATAGAAGAATGTAACTTCTTCTTTTCCCATTTCCTCGTAGAGGAATAATAGCTATCAAATACGATCCATCCTTAGCTAATCAAAATAAGTATCAGAAAACAACCATGTCTTCATTTTTACTCAAGATCCATCTGCAAAATTACTTGCACGGGTTAGTTCATTGAACTGAGCATATTAAGCACTTGTCATTAAAATGAGGTGCTTTTAATTAACTGTCTCAATAAAATAACCCTGCTTTTATGAAACGTAAACAAAATATGAGATGAACACCATCCAAGATTTAAGTGTTGATAAGGATGAACAGCCTAACAACCCAATCATCTAATTACCATCCCAATCAGACAAAAGGATTACTACCCATTTTCCCAAATAATTACTACAAGAAGTAATTTCCTTCAAACAGTTCCAGATTAAAACATCTGTAAGAACTAATACACCTAAGTATATATTGTTGTTCCAATGTAAATGCTATCAATTCCATTCCCTTACAATAGTTGAAGAAAGGAGTCACGTAATAGATTTTAAATAAGACTTCCAACAGAACCACTTTCTTTTCCTTTCTTACTACTTATCTAATTTCAAACAATCAAACGCTGAAGAGAAAAGTAGTCATTCACCATGAACTCATTGGTGTCAATCCTCAAAATAAAACAACAGAATAATACTTCTTTCAATTCAAAAGAAAGTAAACAACAGTTAAATGCAGATTCTTATACCAAGGCAGTACAAAATTCATTCTATAACAAATATAGATTTCCAACTGTATGATAGAAGAAATGAACATTGCTTCAAATTATCCATCCAACACTCTCTTTCCTTTCATCATAACTGTACTGATAATTTAATCCAAACATGATATCAATCAATGATAATAGTCCAAAGAGAAGTAAATAAAATCAATAATCGAATAAAAGGAAGAAGGATCATATTACCTCTTCTCACTGTCTAACCAAATATCCACTATTTAGAACAGACATAATCCAATAGTATGATTCATTCTGAATAGTATATTTCAGTATTCAAATACTACTAATTACCTTTCCAAAAATTTGACCAGAGTTCATTGCAACTGGTCCGTAAGCATTAGTACCAAAAGAACCTCTAAATACAATCATTTCCTCCATATATTTCACTGAACAGAATTTCTCATCTAGATATAAACAAGCGAGAATATACAACTAGTTTTATAAGCAACATTTCATCAAAAACAAGCATTTCAGCTAGACCTGAACAACAAGAATATACAGCTATCTACGAAATCATGAGTTTCATCATAATAGTAAAAAGAATAATTTTCCAAACATTCAAAGTAAGAATTCCACTTCAGTTCAGTCTTGATGAAACAGCAAGAAGTCTAGAAGGCAGTTCATATAGATATACATACATATATATGCAAATAATTTCTTCACCCAATCCAAAGAAGACTGAAATAGTAAACTCTAATCCATCTGGTAATATCCAGATACTCAGTTCCAGAATTAGGAAAATAATTCCTTAAACAAAATATTTCATGGATTTCAAACCCAATATGAAGGCTTTTAATCATTTTAAAAGGGCGTGAGAGTAAAAAGATGAGACGATCCCACTGTTCCCAAGAATTTATATTCTATGTGTTGTATACCCTCAGGGAAAATAACTCACACAACAGTTCCATCTATCATTCTCACAGTTATTCAAAACCCATTCACGCACAGAATTCAGAAAACAATCTCCATATCAGTATCATTTACATAAAACCAAATCCGTAAAGCACAATAAAATCCACTTACCATTACCTTCAGATTTCAAAACAGCAGAAGAGAAAACTTAATTCATTAATAATTTCAATAAGAAAAACACTCATTTTCTTCAAAACACACAAGAATTCCCAAGTCGTATTCATCTTTATAATGACAGTTCAAACCAAGCATACAGAGTCATCTCATCCTTCCATTTTTACAAGAATGCACAGAACTCAAAATTAATACATGCATAGTTAATGTATTCATCAGCTCAAACTCATATTGGGTAATAAAAATGAATACCCAACACTGTCAAGATGAACCCACACAGCATGGATAGTTTTATTTGACTTAATCATTATGCAAAGAAATTCTCAAGTCGCATGCAACAAAAGAAAATGACTCAACCCAAAATTCACCTCAACATATCAGTAAAATCATATAACCAAAACCCCCATCATAAGAGCAGGGTTGTTTTAATGAGACGTTTAAACAAAAGCAAATGGTTTAAGGAGAAGGGCTTAACATGCCTGTATTTCTTTTTGTGGTTTGAAGTAAACCGCGTCCACTTGAGATATTTTTCTCCACAATGTCCTCAGCAAGGATTACCCAACAGTCCACTAACTCCCACAGGCTCAAAAATAGCCGTGGCTTCTCCAAATAATAACAACAGTCATCAAAATAGTAGCAGGTTCGAAAGAACCCTGGAAGAAATGCAGAGAAACTAAAAAAACCTGAATGAACACAATAACAAACAATTTTTCCTCTATCCTCCTTCCAAGGTGAGGTGGTTTCTAAGACCAAGATTATTGAATGCATTGAATGCATTGAATACATTGCTTTTTCCTCAATCCTCACGCCACCACCAACTCAGGTTGGCGCGTTCCTTTTCAAATTTTTGCATGCAATTCTTCCTTCGCTACTTAGCTAGTTGAATGCCTCCATCTTTTCCCATGTTCCCGCAAAACTTGGCGCTGAAACTGTAAGGACTGCATTTACTACCTTAATAAATTTCTAACCTTCCCTTCTTATCCATTTTCCATCCAAATGGGTCCATAAGTCCCCTTTCATAGGTTAGTAATAGTTTAGGATTTTATAGTCCATAGCTAGGTTGTTCACCTAGTTCATAAGTTATTAGGATTTTCATTAATTTTCATCCTTATGTAATTTAAAATCCATGTAGGGTAGTAATTAGGCTATGGGTTATAACATAGTTATAGGTTAGGATTTAATTCCATATCATCTAATTAATATTTTCCAACGAGTCTTACCAACTGGCGTTCACATTCAACACAATGCAGAATGTTTTGTCCTATGCTCAACACATACCTGTGTCACTTGCATCCAGACTCCTATTGTCTAACATTGTCTAGCATTACAACTTGTAGGTGGTTCAGGAATCAAACCTTTTCCATTGGTATCTACGTACCAGATATTCATACCTGAAATCAGGTGCTGCAACATTATATCAACCTTCAGTCTAGCTTCAAGCTTCTTTCCGATTTAGAAGTAAATCGACAAAGCGATCTCAAGAAGGCCCCATCATACCTTGGATCAATGGAATTGATTCAAGGTGTGTTGTCAATCAGTGAAAAGAGTTCATCAAACATACGACAAGTATGTTGTCTCATTTTGCAAAACACAAGCAATAATAACCTCCATCCCAAGTAAACAAATTACAAAAAAACAAGGGTCTAGATTAGTAACACATTCCTTTTAAGATTAAAAGATATATCTTAACATATTTATCTTCATTTCTATAGTTACAACATCATGAAAAGTGATTACCATGATAGCTTACAAAAATCAAGGCGTTACATTCTTCATACTACACTAAACACAGTCGCGCCATAGCGCATATTCAAGCCCATGTTGCATGAACCCTTTCCACTCAGTGGAAATGCGTATAGAAAATTATCAAAAGGTGCAGGTGCTGGCACCAATGTAGTAGCAACAACATTATATGTTGTGTAAACCAAACCTATGCCACACAAGCAAAACCCTTGGCGTGCCTAACCTCTATACAACATCTCTTGCCAACATGCATAGGCACACCAAAATAGCATGCAACAACTTCCACATCTGCACCTTGGTGCGTCGTGAACACATGTGACACCAAGCAAATCTGTGCCCCACCAAACCAATTTTCCTAAGGCACTGGCACAACTTCCTTGACATCAACATATGCATGTTATATGTTGTAAATCCATGCCCTGATCCCTTTTAGCATTTCCTTCTCCCATGCAACACTTATTAAAAGTGTGCCTTACTTATTAAAGCCTCTGTAGCCTATAGTGAAGCTGCGCCTTGTGCCCAAAGGCTTATAAATTGATAATTTTTAATTTTGCAAGATTTAAACTATGGATAACATGACGGTTGACATGGCTCTCCTGTGTTGGACCTCATTGATTCTTCTTGTAGAGAAACAACAATCCTCGAGTGCACTTATGTCTTCATCAAGTAAGAAGCCAACCAATTCTAAAGGTAAAACTAAGTTGACAGAACAAGAGATGAAGTACAAATACCAGAAAGTTAGGATGCCTGACTCACTTGCAGAATGCAGTCTCGACATCAGAGACTCAAAGCTTAGGCACATATATATGGAAAATTTATGGGCCAGAACCATAAAAGTTATCGGTAGCCCATGGATGGAAAAACTGGTAGGCAGTGGGCTACATTTTGCAGCAGGTCTTCCAGTAAGTGCTATTTATAACGAGTTCATCATGTTGGTGGCTCAATGCTATAACAGGGACACAAGGTGTGTCAAGGACAAGGAGGGCAAGGTAATCATCAACCTCACTACCCACCACTTTGAAATCATGTTGGGCATTCCCCACCACAACTAGTATGTAGCAGTAAGCATTGAATAATGCTTAAAGAATTGGACTGAAAATGAGGACAAGTGCATGCAGATGATGAACGAGGTTTACCTGAAGAAAAAAAAGGTGGTGAGAAGATAGCTGTAGACCATCCACCACAGTGACTTCTTAGAGGAGCTAATTGATACCATCACTTTCCTCAGTAGAGTATCCGAGATTCTTGATGCCCACTACTTTCAAAAATGGATGCTCAGGTACTTAGAGACCGTGAGCAAGAATGTGCCTGCGCAATGTTTTGGCTGGGGAGAGATTATCAGTGATACTATCTCGCAGCAACTCCAACATGTTTCAACAACTGGGAGGTTCTATATGAACTCCTATGTCGTATATGCCACTACCTCAGAGAGAGAGTACCCAGGACTGATTCAAAGTGGGGTATGGCCTCAAGTAAAGATATATGAATACTACTTAGAGCTAAGGCTTGAGAATAGTATCACCCAGTTTAAAAAAATCAATGATGCCTTCTTCTATGGCATCATCTACCTATTGAGGCCAAACATGACACATGGTCGGACCAGCATGAGCGTGATCGCTGTAATGAAGAAGTGGGGGGCTTTGTTTACACAATTCCCCACCTTCACATATCTCAGAGCTGCCAACTTCTTGGGTGAGCCAACAAAGATTCCAAGGTATGCAGGGCCCAAGTTGATCCTTCTGGAGCTGTTAAGGTAGATGATTACATATCATGAGAAATGTATGAAAAGGAAGAAAGGGGGAACTCTTTTCCCCCTCACAGTTGGCAGATACACTTTCACCTCACTGAGTAAAGCCCAGGAGATGTATGTAGAGCTATAATTTCTCAACTTGAAGCATGATTTCCCAGTAAGGCCAACCTTCAGCTACCGGAGTTACCTCCCCAAGGCAAAGATCGATCTCATCTATGTCCCAGAGATTGAGGACATATGGATAGTCATGAATCATGAAGTTGAAATTAGGCAAAAGGATCACTCTTGGCTGGCTCTAGCAGAAATCGTACGCTATGGATTTGCCATCATTCCAAAAGATTTCCAAGAAACTGATCAGGAATTTGATCAGGTTTACCTTAACATGGATGGGGAGGATTGGTCATTTACAAGTATCGATAGGACCAAGGAACCCAAGACCATAGAAGAAAGGGTCCATCCTACCTTGCAGTGCACCAAACACTGGTGCAAACGAAATGGTCTCATCTACCTTAGAGTGGATTTCACTACTTCCCCCTTAGGAAGTGTGCCTCCAAAGCCAGATCACTTGCCAAAGGGCAAGGGAAAAAATAATGTTAGAGAGCCAAGCAAACAGGAGATAGCTCCTGATAGCCCTCCTTCTGCTTCAGAGAAAATAGTGGACTTAGTGTCCCAAGAAAAAGAAGAAGCGACAGATGTTCCAACGGACACATCCACTCAGGATGTTGTCACATCTACAACTGTGGAGGTGCCCGTCTTTCCCTCTTCTACTCCCCCTCCTCCTCTTGTCACTCAAGTAACCACTCTTGTGGTTGTGTCTTCTCCTTCGTCTTCCTCCCTTCCATCTCCCACCTCTTTCATCTTCTCCTCTCTAGCGGATCTGTCCTCCAACATTTCCTCCATCCTGTCACAGATCTCTTCCATCTCCATGTCCTTCTCTTCCCCTGTAGTGACTCTGAGCCCTATGTGCACTACTGCATTGGACTCTTTATCCATGCCACCACCAAGTGTTTCCACTTTCTTCCCCGAGTCCACTACAGTTGCTCCCCCTTTTACCCCCATTTCCTCTTCTTCTTCCAATCCCGATCCCATAAGTCTAGGTTGGATCTCCGACCACCAGAGCCAACACAAGAGGAAGGTCCCCATTGCAGCTATGGAATTTTTTGCCATTCTGTCAAAGGGACCCAAGAAGTAAAAAACAATAACTCAATTCTTTAAAATTACCTCAGGAGAAAGGTTCATGGAGATAGCCTATTTGGATCCCATAAAGAAGAAATAAGATCTATCTCCTACAGACTTCACAGTGAATCAAGTCACAATGGGAACATCGTCTAAAAGCTTGTAAGGAGAAGCATTATCAATTGTAGATGCCCTCTGTAAAAATATATAAGAGGCTAAAGAGGAGAAGAGAGTGCTCAAAGAACATAACAAACATCTCCTCCAAGCTTTGCAGAAAATGGGAAAAGCTCCTTTAGAAACTACTGTAAAACCTGTTCAGGCTCCCAGCTAAGAGAAAATCAATGAGTATGTAAAGATTGTTGAACAGGGTGTAGCTATGTCATCCTGGATTGAGAAGATCCTCCAGGATGGTCAGGTGATAGTTGGTAGGTTCACATTGCTGCACCAAGATATAACTTGAGAAAATAAAGAGCTACAAGCAGTAGCAGGTTCCCTTTCTGAGGAATTGGATAATGTTAAGTTATAGTAAGGAACATTCTAGATAATGGTCAACTATTCAGCTGAAGATCTGTCAAAGGTCGGTGTTATCGATCACCCGCGGGCACATTATAAAGCTCTCACTGCTTTAGATTACTAGGTCGATCAAATGGAATTTATCCTAGAAAGAATTGACAAATTCAAGGAAGAAGCCTTGGATGTACTACACAACATGGAGAAAGTAGTTTTGAAGATGTCTCCTAGACTGCTCAGTGCATCCTATGAGTTAAGAGAAGTAGATGACACGTTCCAACGCTTCAAGGCTATTGTCTCTCAAGTTCTGGCACAAGAGGTCACTTTCGATCAAGAGTCCATCAACAACCTCTTAGCTTGTCATGACTTTATCAGCTCTTTGATCGATGCAAGCAAAGAGTACACTAATTTTCCTGACAAGATAAAAAACAAGAAAGAAACTTGTGAAGTAATTCACGACCATTTCAATGGTCCTGATCAGTATCAACTTCAAGAAATGATCAGCAAGTTTTTAGAGTATCGGGTACAGTGCCACATTGACTCTCTTGAGCCTCAACCAGAAGCTAAGTTTTAGCCGAGAGACGATGATGAATAGCTTCCTCCGGGATGGATTTTCCATTTTTTGTAAAATATTTAAAAGCATGTTGGCACACACGATGACATCATCCATGTTGCACCATGGGATGTTGCCATCCTAAAATTGCCTCAAAATCAACATTTGACTTTTAGATATTTTGTAAATAAGTGGTTGGCTTCTTTTTGTCTTCTTTCTCCTCCTTCTATAAATATTGGAATACTTGTTGTATTCCAGGTGGATAGTTTTATATGAAAAATAGAAGTGAGGAGAGAAAGACTTTTTACTTTCTTGTAACAGAAGAAAATATTAATACATACATCGAGAGTTTGTGTTGAATTTATGTGTTATGTGCATTAGATCTCTCTTAAGTTAGATCTCTGTTTCTATTCTATTGGATTCTTTCTAGCCTTTGTCATTTGTTCATCAGTATGGCTTTATTATTTTATGCAAGAAAGTTTGGCTCTGTTTACTACCAGCCCAAAGCATAAACCTTCTGACCTTTCTATCTTGGAATTCATTTCTTTTCTCCCTTCAGATCTATCCTTCCTCCGTTCCTCCCCTCTCACTTTTTTGTTTTTCATTCGGAACTACCTCTACCAGGATGAGATCTCAAACCTCCTGAAGGTAGAATACTATAAGACTTGCATAGGTTCCTGCTGGTAGAATAGCAATAAACCAGTTTAGCTTTGCTGTCTCAGAGAGGGGATATGTCCTACACACTATTGGCCTGTTTCCCCATGATCTGCCTAACTGACAGATTTTCAAACCAATAGTAATATAATTCCTTCATACATGTTTCTTCTTTTTCCATTTTTTCTAAACAAGGATTTCAATCACAAACTAATGTTCTAATTCAACACAACAATGCAATGAGGAAAATTATTGCAATTCTTTATTGACTTCAAATATACAACTTTACATCTTTCATTGTTTGAATGCAAATAACAAAATTCTATTTCTTTCTTTCTAATAACAGAAAAAAGTATAAATATCTTTCCCAATTCGAATAAGTAACTATCATAACCAATTACAACATCTTTTCTTCACAAATATATATTATAATTTCATCCACTTCAAGTGGGAAAGGTTACAAATGAAGTATATTTCACAAGGGGCTGGCAAAACTGTCTTCTTCTACTCTAGAATAGCAACATGCAAGTTTTCTTTTTCTTCCAAACTGATCACAACAAAAGTGGGGAAAAGGCAATGCTCTCCACCCAACCAAGACATCCAATGAAAGGAGAAGCCATCCTTCATCATTGGCCCCCGAGCCCTAACCACAATACAATAATATGTGTGATTCAATCCATGACAACAACTGGCTTCTACTAAACGTACAACATTCTTTCAACATGCATAATTCAATATAAAACACAGTCCAAACAAAAATAGTAGTTTACAACTGCATTTGAAAACTATTCAAACAAAACTCAAGCTTGATCATGCAAGCCAAAGGAGCAAGGACTATGGGGGAAGCTACTTATGCCTCCCAATGGGAATTAGGCATCCACCTGTAACAAACCACCAATAAAATTTCACCAAACATATCCTTATGCCCCCCCCCCCACAATCTCTCCTTATGCCCCCCACATATTTCCTTATGCCCCCCATAGATTTCCTTATGCCCCCCCACAAATTAAGAAATGCAAGCTATTTATTTTCCATGGTGGATCCCAAACCCAACTCCCTCCACAAGAATTTAGATGCCACTGGAATTCCCTTATGCCCCCCATATGAATTCCCCATAGCTTTCTCCTACATCATTCCTATGGAAGTCTACCCAACCAGCCAACAAATAAATCGAAAACATGCACCATTCATTCATACACAAAAGAAATAACAATCACAAAAGAAGAGCTAAGCTCCTACCTTTCCATGGTAGCTTTTGTTTCCAACAGTAAGCTTTCAATGCCAAAAACATAGTCCTAAAATAGTAATTCCAAGTATGAAATTATCTTCAAACTCCTCCACAATCCACAAGAGCTCCAAACAGCAAAAATGTGCCCCTAAGGAAATATGCAAAAAGATTCAACAACCCAAAACAAGCAAAGAGTTTAAATTTTATAGAAGGGGAAAGAGAAGAGGATGATGTGGATCCATGTATGTTTCCACATCACACATCCTCAACTCCAAACACAAAAGAAGAAATTTCATTCTCCTAAGCACAATAAAGAGGTGGGTGAAAATATGACAATTTACTTGCACACTCCAAAAAGCCCACAACCCAAAGGACTGCAAATAAAATAAAATGTAAGAGAGTGCAATTAAAACATGTAACATGATTAATAAAATGCATTATAAAAGTCTAAAATCACCCCTCCAACCATAAGTATGGTTGGTAAATTAAATTGAGAGGTATGGGACAAGTTTTACTTGTCCCACAAGCCTCCAAAAATAGCCTCCAAGGAAAAATTCGAATTTCCAAGGGGGTGAAGTGTTTCATACTCCAAAATATGACTTACACAACTTACACATCCCTTACATAATTAATACAAAGAGCCAACAACTTCCATTATTACTTTCCCATATCCCAATTTGATTTATTTAAATTTTAACCATATGATTTCTCACATTAATCTACAACAATTTTAATTAAATAAAAGAAAGGGACACATTACTAATAAAATACATACAACAATAATAAAAAAATTAGCCACATTAATAATATACACAAACCCTTGGTCACATATAAAGGTGATCCCCCCATGGGAATTCCTAATAACAACAAACACAACACAATAAAACAAGTTTCCATGGTGACCTTGTCGAATTCACCTAGAGCTCCATTGTGGTTGGTCTCCAATTCCCCGATGGTTGTTGTGATATTAACCTACAAAACAAAAATACCTCCTTTGGCCTCGTGGCCATATCAAAACATCCAAAATGAATATAAATATAATCACAAAATCATCTAAATATGTGAATCACAACAACATCAAGGCAATTTAACATTATCACATACAATTTATATTAGCAACTATATCATCATCATATAATATCCATTTTCTAGATCTACTCATAATATCCAAAATAACATGTCTGAACAACATCCATAAAACATACATGTCAAATAGTATATCATCATCCACATATAAGGTGTCTCCAATAATCATCATGCATCATAACCAAATCAAGATCAACAATAATTCATGACCAATGTCTAACATCATACTAAATCAAAACATGATAATGTCCATAATGTAATCAATCATATCAAAATAAGTATCAACATGTGTCAAAGGGAAGTGGGCACTACAAAATAAGTGTCACAGAAAAAATTTCTACAGAAAGCAGCACTACAAAAAACAAGTGCCATAGAAAGCCACGCTGCAAAAAAAAGGTGCTGCAAAAAATACACGTCACAGAAAACAAGTGTTGCAGAAAGTCACGCCTTAGAAAACAAGTCCCACAAAAATATGTGCCGCAGAAAAAAAAGTTCCATAAAAATCCATGCCATAGAAAACAAGTGCCACAGAAAGCTGTGGAATGCCGTAAAAAACCAAATTCGTGAAATGCTGAAGAAAATTGGAAAATTCACAGAATAAAGGAAAACGACAGTTTTTCATGTGAAACTTAAAATGGCCATAAATTTTGACCCGTTGCTCCATTTTTTACAAACTTTATATCATTAGAAAGGTATCAATGTATTCTATGTAATGGGAATTTTATTTATCAATTTTATTGAGGTTATATAAGCACAAAATTGGAAAACATCTCCAGCATGAAAATGCACAGTTCCAGGCCCAACCACCATAATTAATGAAGTATGACACCCCATTTCTTCTCCCAAAAGATAAAGTACATGGGGGGAATGATTTGTAAGGATTCCCATGCCTTTTTCATACCATTTAATGAAAATTTTAAGTGGGTGAGAGCAAAAACATGAGTTTCACTCTTTCTCTCTTTTCTCATCACTTCTATATATTGTAAACACTTTCCATTTTTGAGGGGAGATATTATGGGACTTAGAGAAAATCTTACATTTTTGTTTCTCAATTTCATTGAGCTATAATCATTCACATGGGCATGTAGAATGTATTCTTTCCTCTATTTCTTAGATGTAATGGACTGTGTAACTATTATAGAGCAATACATTTTTGTTTTGTGGTGTTTTCTTGACCCTTGCATTTATTTTCTTGTTCTCTATTTCCTCTCTATTATTATTTGTCTATTATGTCCATGTTTCCTTCATCTGTAGGTTCTTATTGTTGTGTTTTATGGATATTTGGTGGTGAGTGCAAGCTTTGGTTTGTGTCACAGTTGTCTGGTCTTTCCTTGTTGAATTCCCTTTCATTTTCTCCCTCAAAAGGATATTTCACTCCCTTTTATTGGTGTTATCACCCACTTAGTATATGATTTATCCATTTTCATGCACTTTACCTCTCCTTGGTCCCTTGGAAATCATAGGATAGAGGTATTTAGTATATTTCCTTCGTTAGACTAGCTATTGCAATAGATTAGGAAGAGGAACCAGCCTTATCTGGAGATCTATCTCAAGCAACAAGTCCCACAACTTGAGAGATAATACGCATGGTACCTAGTCACATGTTTACCTAAATACACTCACATGTTAAGAAATTGGAGGGTGTTATGATTTGGTGATAACATTTTTGGCACGCCTGGTGGGACAACAAATAATTCTTCATTTTTATTATAGCAAGATTTTTTTCTCCTGTTGTGAATTTCAATATTTAAGAGGCTCTGTAGTAGCACATCTAGCGACTCCAAAGGGAAGAATTTAGTGGTTTTAGTAGCCAAGTTATCAAGTTCATGGGAAGAATTAAAACCCGGTCAATAACAAGAGATGAAGGTTTTTTTGAGTATTTGCATTTATCTCCAGGAATAGGAAGAATAGTTCAAAGATCTCCATCTCCACCAAACATAACCTTGTCAACACCTCAACTTTGTATGCCTTTTCTCCAATCAACTAGAGTTCTCAGACCAATCAAAATGGCTCATCAAAAACTACCACCACCAAAAAATATTTGTCAATTTTACAGGAAGCAACCCACTTGTTCTCGATGCACAAAACCCAATTTCAGTTGCAGCATTGAAGAATATCCCATACTTCACTGCGAAAAATCACACAAATATAATTGACCACATTCAAAACATTGCAAATGTCTATGTTATCCATGAGGTCAATGAGATGGATGTGGAAATTAAATTATTGGCCTCTTATTTTAAAGGTAAGGCTTTACAATGGTTTAGAAGCCTAGGAGTGGGATCAATTAATAATTGGGATCAATAGTGCACAGCTTTTTGTGGCCAGTTTGGAGAAAAAGTAGATAACTTATCTCTATTAGAGTAATTAACCAAAATCAAGAGAGCACCAAATGAGAAAGTGGATGATTTTAACTTCATATTTCAAAGGACATGGGATAGGATTCCAATTTCTGTGAAACCATCAAATGAAGGTGCTTTTCTGTACTTCCTAAAAGCTTTAAATTCTATATATCCATGATGATACAATCTATGGGAGGTAAACATTTCACTGCAGCCTCGCTATTAGAGCTGAAATTTTTTTGATTCAAGCCGGTAAAATTAATCCTAGGCCACCTATGCCTCTTGATCTAGAATTGGGGAATTCAATTTGTATCCAAGCACTTACATTAGCTCCATTCCTGTACCAAAAAATAGTAACTCTAATGAAGCTTCTACTTCTTCTTATAGAACCTCAAACGAGCTCCAAAAAGTCATGAAACGGTTGCAAAATTTAGGCAATGAATTGGTGACAGTTAAGAGGTAGAAAGCTTAGAATTTCATATCATAACAGCCTCAAGCTAAACCCAATAAACCTCCATATCAGCAAAATAGGTCACATTCCCAAGCTGAAAATCAGAACCAAGGACAACCTCCTGTTAGTAGACCATTTCAACCTTTTAATCCTAACACTACTTCTACATCTAAAGCTTTGGCACCAACTCAAAACAATATGGAACAAGAATATGAATGGTGTTTCCCATGCAATCAACCTCATAATCAAGAAACATGTTTCAATGGTGCTCTAAACAAAGCTTTGATGGTACAAACAGTTGGTGTGCCTAAAGAGACAAATCAAGAAGAAAGTCAGAAGTAGGAAGCTACTTAAGAAGCACCTCCAAGTGAAACTATGCTTGTGAATTGGCAAGATGAGCTATTCAGAACAAGGTATGGAGATAAGTCTACAATAATATCTAATCCAATTACAAACTTTCATATTGAACCTCATATGTCAATCCCAATCAATGCAAATTTCTCATCTTTTGACCAACAAGATTTTCCAAGCACTTAGGAAGTAGATACCAAGATTGGAAACATTCTAGACTTGACTCTTCATGAATGGGAAACAAAATCCATGCTTTTGATCCATACAAGGAAATGGAATATGTTGAGTTGGGAATCTATTTCTCATACAAAGAAAATCCACCTCTCCCTAGGATCACCAAGCTAGATGGAAAAGATGATATTGAAGTAGGGTAGATATTCTTTGATGGATCAAGGATTAGACAAGGTGTTGGAGGAGGAAAAATGCTTGTTTCACCTCAAGGTATAAAATATTACCTGGCTTTCCACTTTTAATTTACTTGTTCAAATAAAACAGCCGAGTATGAATCATTGATCCATTGATTGCATTGGGAAAGAAAGAAAGGTATCAATAACTTGCAATTATTTGGATATGACCAATTGATTGTAAATCAAGTAAGAGGGTTGAATGCTACTAAGAATGATCTCCTAAAGGGCTATAAGAATACGGTATGGGATATCATTGAAGACTTTGAAGCATTCAACATTGGGGTCATATCAAGGAAGAATAATGAGGTTATGGAAAAAATTACAATAATTGGGCCAGCATTTGATGTCATGGAAAGCATAAAAAATGAGCAAACCTAGCCTCATATCAAAGTAGTTATAAAACTAGATGTCCTAGATAGCAATACAAACTAGAAATTGTTTTAAAATGATAAGAAAATCATCAATTTTTTACAGGAGGAAGCTGAATTCTCCACTAGAAATCAAGACAAACTAAAACAATAGTATGGTGATCAAGTAGTTTAGCTAAAGATGAACAAATTGACAAAGGTTCTTGTAACTTTGGAATCAATATTAACCCCCAATGATCAATTCTGGAAAGAAAAATAAAACATTCAGGTTAAGGATGAGGACTCAGGGTCCATTTCAGTAAGTGAAGGTAAGGTGTTACAAATTGGTAAGGTAAGAACTCAACAAGAGAAGTTTGATTATATCTAACTTTGTCAAGAATTTCCAAATGTATTTTCTTGGAAGTATAAATATTTGAGATGATTTAATCCAAAATTGGCATAACATACTATTGAATTGGATCCAAAATCCAAGCCCATCAGTTAGAAATAAAGATTGATGAATCCTTATATTGAACCCCTCATGAGAAAATAACTAAATAAAATCATAGATGCAAACATCATTTTTCCAATCAAGCACTCAAGTTGGGTTGCAAAATTGGTACCAGTGACAAAAATAAATAGAGAAAGCAAGTTGTGTGTGGAATTATATGATTGGAATATAGCTTCACTCAATGACCACTATCCTCTTCCCTCTATGGATAAAATCTTGTAAGTAGTAGCTAGTTTAGAGAGATTCTCATTTTTGGATGGCTACTTAGGCTATAATTAGATCATGGTGAAAGAATATGATCAGTTCAAAATGGCCTTCACTAAAAAAATGGTGTACATATGCTTATAAGAAGATACCTTTTGGACTGTCAAGCATCAGAGCTACGTTATAGAGAGCGATGGATATGGCATTCAAGGGACTAATTAATAAGATATTGCTTGTCTATCTTGATGATATCACTTTGCTCTAAAAAATGAAGTAGACCACCTCTTTCACCTCAGGAAAGTTTTCTAAAGATGCAGCAGATTCAAAGTTTCTTTAAATCCAAAGAAGTGTATATTCTTGGCTCATGAAGGTAAGTTTCTAGGCCATATTGTGTCTAAGGAAGGGCTGAAAATTGACTCGGAGAGAGTTGAAGCTATATGTGCACTACCATTGCCAAGTCATAAGAAATCTCTTCAAAGCTTCTTGGGAAGAATCAAATTTTTCTGAAGGTTTGTGTCTAATTTTTCCACTCTTATTAAGCCTTTGAAAATGATGTTGAAGAAGAGAATGACATTCAAATGGAAAGTGGAGGGAAAGGAGATTTTTGAGGCTATTAAACTAGCAATATCCCAAGCTCTAACTCTCATTATTCCAAATTTCTCCAAGGACTTCATTCTTTATGCCTTTGGTGGTTCAGACATAATCTCCACAATTTTGATGCAGCTAAACAAGGAAGGATCTGAGCATCCCATTACCTTCTTTAGCCAAATTTTGGATGACTATGAGGTGAGGTAATATTTTATTGAGAAACATATCCTCACTTTTATAAATAATTTGAAGAAGTTTTGAGACTTGGTTTCAAAGAACAAAATTCAGTTGTTAGTGTCTCATGTTGGAGTTAAGGACTTTCTTTTAAACAAGAATTTGAATGATAAAATGGCATGTTGGATCACATGTGTGATGGAATATGACATAGAAATCAAATTGAAAAATTTGGTCCATGGAAAAGGCTTGTGTGATCAGTTAGCTTTCAGCCAAAATGATGATATAAGTGATGAAGAATTTATCCTAGTGCTACAAGATAATAAAGAACGACCACCTGAGGATGTTCCTACCCAATGTTGGACTCAATATATGATTCACTATCATATAATGGGTCTATGCCCTCTGGAGTTGAGAAAAGCAAAGAGGAGGTATTTTAGACTCCAATCCATTCTGTATGCTCTCATTGATGGTGTCTTGTTCAAGAAATATGTGAATGGAATTATTCTAAGGTGTGTTCCAATAAATTAGATTAAGAAATTGTTATGTGAGTTCCATGACAGAGAAGCAAGAGGGCATTTTTCTCCACGAGTAACATCTCTCAAAATCATGAAATTTGGTTACTATTAGCCCACAATGTTTAATGATTACTATACATAGATTAAGAAGTGTAAGAGATGTGCATTCTTCATAGGGAAAGAAAAGCTAGCAATGCTTCCACTTCATATAATCTTAGTGGATCATCCTTTCATCCAATGGGGATCAGATTTCATTGGGGTCATTAATCTGAAATCAAGCCAAGGCCACAAGTGGATATTAACGACAACAAATTATTTCACCAAGTGGACCAAAGTATTGTCACTCAAAGAGGCAAATGAATCTATCATTTTGGACTTCTATGAGGGGATAATGACTAGATTTGGTGTACCTGCTACCATCATATCAAATAATTATCTTGCATTTATTGGTACAAAGATCACTGAGTGGGCTATTAGAAATCTAACTATTGCCCCTAAGGTAATGGGAAAGTGGATTCCACGAACAATAACTTGCTAAGAATCATAAAAAGGACTCTTGATTAAAATTAGAGAACCTGGCACACAAGGATCAAATCAGCCTTGTGGGCTGAGAGAATTACACCAAAAAGATCGATTCGCAGCTCTCCATACAATATATTCTACAAAAGAGAGGTGAGGTTACCTATATTACTCGAGTTACTAGCATTGGAGCTTCTTAATTAGCTAGATCTAGATGAGTTTGAGCCCATGGAAATCAAGTATGCAGAACTCGTGGAGTTGGAAGAACTAAGAGAGCATGCAATGCAAACCATAGAGAAGAATCAAACATTGATCAAGAGGAAATTTGATAAGAAGGCCAAAGAAAAAACCTATCAAGAAGGATATTTGGTGCTAAAATGGGATGCAGACCGAGAAAAAATAGGAAAGCATTCCAAGTTTTTTGCAATATGGAGTGGTACATACATGATCACAGAATGCAAAAGTAGCAACGCTTTCCGACTAGCCAAGTTGGATGGTGAAGAATTGTATATTCCAATCAATGGTATCTATCTCAAGCATTGTTACTAAACTAAATTCTCACCCTTGTACATATTAGTTTAGGATTCACATTCCTCTAAGTGCTTCTAGAATAATATTTTTTGGTAGGAGTAGGTTACTTTCAATAGAAAAAGTGCTTGTGCACACTTTGCATGTTCCACTTGGGGTGTGTATGATCTTCCTCTTTTGTATATTGTGTGTTGTGGGTTTTTGTTGCTCTTGCATAGTCCATTGGAGGTAGAATTTTGGGAAATCATCTCTTTAAAGGAATTTTAAAGTGTAGTCAAATCAGAAAGTGTTTCTAGACTATGCAGTGTTTCATCCTTTGAAAGAAATCATCAGTGTAGTTGTGCTTCATACTTGGAAGGAATTAGATCTTGAGGTAGGTTCAGGTATTCATTTTTAGTCTCAACAGATTAGATTTGTAGAGGAAAGGGAGAAGTGAAATTCATGTTCAAAATAATTTTCCAGTCTCATACAACCAAATTTAGAAAATTATTATAATGAGATGGAAAATTCAGGCTTTAGATTAGCTCCAGTTTCAGCAATGTTTCAAGTGCCTCAGGGACCAGATTGTAGATTTTCATATCAAATTTATGTTTACTAGGATGAGTTCACACCTAATGGATGCTACAAGGCCATTGATCAGCTCATCTAGTAGGCATATGTCCTCGTGAGTCACCTAATTGTTATCCATTTTTACCCCCCCTTGGTAAAATGGACAACTAGATAAAATGGTGAAATTTAATTTTTCTAGGGGCTTCAATTTATTTTTCCTAACTCCCTAACCCAAAAAATTATAAGGAGCTAGAGAAAAATTTAAGAAAAAAAGTGCCACAGAAATCCATGCCATAGAAAATAAGTGTTGCAAAAATTTACAACTCAGAAAAAAAGTTCCGCAAAAAGCCATGCCATAGAAAACAAGTGTCGTAAAAAGTCACATTATAGAAAACAAGTGCCACAGAAAGTCACGCCATAGAAAACAAGTCTCACAGAAAGTTGTGCCATAGAAAACAAGTTCCACAAAAAGCCACACCATAGAAAACAAGTGTCTCAAAAATATGTGGAATGCCACAAAAAACTAAATCCGCGGAATGCTGCAGACAACTGGAAAAACCGCTGGATAAAAGGAAAACGACAGTTTTTTTCGCCAAACTTAAAATGGCCATAACATTTTACCTGTTGCTCCATTTTTCACAATATTTATATCATTGGAAAGGTCTCAATGTCCTCTATATAATGGAAATTATATTTACTAATTTTATTTATGTTATATGTGTGAAAAATTATAAAATGTCTCCAACACAAAAATACATAGTTCCAGGCCAACCGCCGTAATTAATGAAGTATGACACCCCATTTATTCTTCCAGAAGCTAAAGTACATGGGGGGAATTATTTTTAAGGATGTCCATGCCATTTTCAAACCATTTAATGAAATATTTTGGTGGGTAGAGAAAAAATCTGAGTTTCGCTCTTTCTCTATTTTCCCATTACTTCTATATATTGTAAACACTTCTCATTTTTTAGGGGAGATAAGGGAAACTCTTGCATTTTGGTTTCTCAGTTCCATTGGGTTGTAAGCCTTCACATGGGCATGTAGAATATATTCTTTCCTTTATTTCTTAGATGTAATGGACTATGTAACTATTATGGAGTAATAAATTTATTTTTGTGGTGTTTTTTCAACCCTTGCATTTATTTTCTTGTTCTCTATTGCATCTCTATTATAATTTTTCTATTTTTGGCATGTTTCCTTTATCTACATGTTCTTATTGTTATGTTTCATGGATATTTGGTGGTGATTGAAATATTTGGTTCATGTCACAGTTGTTTGGTCTTTCATTGTTGCATTCCCTTTCATTTTCTCTCTCAGAAGAATATTTCACTCCCTTTTCTTGGTGTTATCACCTCCTTAGTATAAAATTTCTCCATTTTCATGCACTTTCTCTCTCCTTGGTCCCTTGGAAATCATAGGATAGAGATAGTTAGTATATTTCCTTCATTAGAGTAGCTATTACAATAGATTAGGAAGAGGAGCCAACATTCTCTGGAGGTCTATCTTAAGCAGCAAGTCCCACAACTTGAGATATAGTACCCATGTTACCCAGTCACATTACTTGCCTTAATACACTCACATGCTAAGAAATCAAAGGGTGTTTTGATTTGGTGATAATATTAGGCTCTATTAGATTGATTGAATTTGAATTTTAAGAGGGCCTTGGGGCCAAAAGAAAGAAGCACACTTTGAAAAGTGCACTTTAACAATGGATATGTGAAACCCAGAGGACCATTGATTGGGTCAAATGTGACACAAAGGATTTGCATGCTTATAGTTTACTATATAATTTGTAGGCTCATTTTTATAGATTTAGATGTATAGAATTTTGATGTATGAGGATTTTTTGAATCCCTTGTTGACAATGTACAAATAGTTTGATACATGAGGCTCTTAAAGACCTTTATGATGTATATACATTTTTGATATATTTATACATGATTTTTATGTTCAAGTTATGTTTTGAATTTTGTAACGATTGCAATGTGAAAGATATAGATGTAGTTGATGATTTAGTTAATGAGTTTAGTTATGATTTTGATATGATGAGCTATGGATGCATGTGAAATGTAATTTTTTTAGATTAAAGATGTATGATTTGATTTTTATGATCTTAGATATTGTTGTGATAAATGATGATCTTGTTGTTTTATTTATGCACTATATAATGGATAAGAACATAATGTGGGAAGTTTTCTTCCTTACTATTCTTCACATATATAATATATGATGGTAAACTGATTTAAATGTATGATACTACACATGAATATTTGTAATTAATGTTAATATATGACTCGTAATGGTTAGTCATACTATGATCATAGATAGATGTTGAATAGATGTATTTATCCCTTTCTTGACATGGGAAAGGTTTGTGTGTAGCAATCTTAGGAAACATGTTCTTCTTGATAGTTCCCAGGTTTTTTCCCCAAATTTTTATATTTGCACAAGCTTATCAATGTAGAAAGCTTACATTTTATGGGAAAGCTTAATCAATGTGGGAAACATTCCTGTGATGGTTTATTTTTGAGTTTGATATGAAGGAGGATCGATGCAAGAATGTCTTTTCATATGAGGATAGTCAATGCAAGAATTCCTTTTTATATTTGATTGGGTAGCCATCCTTCAAGGGAGTGGTCTACGATTTTTTTGATTTTTTTGATTTTATGGTAGGCATCCTTTAAGGGAGTGGTCTATGTCTTTATTTGACATAATTCTTTTTTTATATTCATCCTCGTAGGATCAATCTATATTTTTATTGTAGTCCACCCCATGGATAGTTTTTATTTTTTAGTTAAGGGAAAACTGAGGTAACAAGGTTAGAAGGGGATAAATAAGTGTTGTAAGCTACACTTATTAGTTTTTCATGTACAAATAGGATAAGATAGGGGGATGGGTGAAAGTAATATTGTGAGGTTCCCTAATTGTGAGCAGGGAACTATCCATGCAGATAATGCTAGGAGCAGATCCATGGTGCCCATATTTAAGGTCATGACATGTATGATGATGGATATCCACATAGTTCTTAATCATTACGAGGATGATATGATGTGTGGGCTGATGGATGGATATCGTGTTGGACTAGGTATCATAACTCAATATTTTAACAGTAGAATGGCTAGAAGTGTAAGGTGTTAAGAGGATCCTTTTTAGATTTACA
>CM034148.1:268477382-268503782 GCA_019776745.2 Taxus chinensis
ACAAGCGGATTCAAATCAGCCTTTGGCCTGAGAGAATTACACCAAAAAGATCGATTCGGCTCTCCATACACATATATTCTACAAAAGAGAGGTGAGGTACCTATATTACTCGAGTTATAGATTGGAGCTTCTTAATTAGCTAGATCTAGATGAGTTTGAGCCCATGGAAATCAAGTGATGCGGAAACCGTGGAGTTGGAAAGAACTAAGAGAGCAGTGCAATGCACAACCATAGAGGAGAATCAACATTGATCAAAGAGGAAATTGATTAAGAAGGGCCAAAAGAAAAACCTATTAAGAAGGATTTTGGTGCTAAAGATGGGATGCAGACCGAGAAAAGATAGGAAAGATTCCAGTTTTTGTGCAATATTGGAGTGGTAGCATACATGATCACAGAATGCCAAAGTAGCAACGCTTTCCGACTAGCCAAGTTGGATGGTGAAGAATTGGATATTCCAATCAATGGTATCTATCTCAAGCATTGTTACTAAACTAAATTCTCACCCTTGTACATATTAGTTTAGGATTCACATTCCTCTAAGTGCTTCTAGAATAATATTTTTTGGTAGGAGTAGGTTACTTTCAATAGAAAAAGTGCTTGTGCACACTTTGCATGTTCCACTGGGGTGTGTATGATCTTCCTCTTTGTATATTGTGTGTTGTGGGTTTTTGTTGCTCTTGCATAGTCCATTGGAGGTAGAATTTTGGGAAATCATCTCTTTAAAGGAATTTTAAAGTGTAGTCAAATCAGAAAGTGTTTCTAGACTATGCAGTGTTTCATCCTTTGAAAGAAATCATCAGTGTAGTTGTGCTTCATACTTGGAAGGAATTAGATCTTGAGGTAGGTTCAGGTATTCATTTTTAGTCTCAACAGATTAGATTTGTAGAGGAAAGGGAGAAGTGAAATTCATGTTCAAAATAATTTTCCAGTCTCATACAACCAAATTTAGAAAATTATTATAATGAGATGGAAAATTCAGGCTTTAGATTAGCTCCAGTTTCAGCAATGTTTCAAGTGCCTCAGGGACAGATTGTAGATTTTCATATCAAATTTATGTTTACTAGGATGAGTTCACACCTAATGGATGCTACAAGGCCATTGATCAGCTCATCTAGTAGGCATATGTCCTCGTGAGTCACCTAATTGTTATCCATTTT
Organism: Taxus chinensis; assembly: GCA_019776745.2. Classification (NCBI taxonomy): domain Eukaryota; kingdom Viridiplantae; phylum Streptophyta; class Pinopsida; order Cupressales; family Taxaceae; genus Taxus; species Taxus chinensis. The sequence continues at coordinate 268,478,540 of CM034148.1, forward strand.
TACCCCCCCTTGGTAAAATGGACAACTAGATAAATGGTGAAATTTAATTTTTCTAGGGCTTCAATTTATTTTTCCTAACTCCCTAACCCAAAAAATTATAAGGAGCTAGAGAAAAATTTAAGAAAAAAAGTGCCACAGAAATCCATGCCATAGAAAATAAGTGTTGCAAAAATTTACAACTCAGAAAAAAAGTTCCGCAAAAAGCCATGCCATAGAAAACAAGTGTCGTAAAAAGTCACATTATAGAAAACAAGTGCCACAGAAAGTCACGCCATAGAAAACAAGTGTCGCAGAAAGTTGTGCCATAGAAAACAAGTTCCATAAAAAGCCACACCATAGAAAACAAGTGTCTCAAAAATATGTGGAATGCCACAAAAAACTAAATCCGCGGAATGCTGCAGACAACTGGAAAAACCGCTGGAAAAAAGGAAAACGATAGTTTTTTTCGCGAAACTTAAAATGGCCATAACATTTTACCTGTTGCTCCATTTTTCACAATATTTATATCATTGGAAAGGTCTCAATGTCCTCTATATAATGGAAATTATATTTACTAATTTTATTTATGTTATATGTGTGAAAAATTATAAAATGTCTCCAACACAAAAATACATAGTTCCAGGCCAACCGCCGTAATTAATGAAGTATGACACCCAATTTATTCTTCTAGAAGCTAAAGTACATGGGGGGAATTATTTTTAAGGATTTCCATGCCATTTTCAAACCATTTAATGAAATATTTTGGTGGGTAGAGAAAAAATATGAGTTTCGCTCTTTCTCTATTTTCCCATTACTTCTATATATTGTAAACACTTCTCATTTTTTAGGGGAGATAAGGGAAACTCTTGCATTTTGGTTTCTCAGTTCCATTGGGTTGTAAGCCTTCACATGGGCATGTGTAGAATATTCTTTCCTTTATTTCTTAGATGTAATGGACTATGTAACTATTATGGAGTAATAAATTTATTTTTGTGGTGTTTTTTCAACCCTTGCATTTATTTTCTTGTTCTCTATTGCATCTCTATTATAATTTTTCTATTTTTGGCATGTTTCCTTTATCTACATGTTCTTATTGTTATGTTTCATGGATATTTGGTGGTGATTGAAATATTTGGTTCATGTCACAGTTGTTTGGTCTTTCATTGTTGCATTCCCTTTCATTTTCTCTCTCAGAAGAATATTTCACTCCCTTTTCTTGGTGTTATCACCTCCTTAGTATAAAATTTCTCCATTTTCATGCACTTTCTCTCTCCTTGGTCCCTTGGAAATCATAGGATAGATATAGTTAGTATATTTCCTTCATTAGAGTAGCTATTACAATATATTAGGAAGAGGAGCCAACATTCTCTGGAGGTCTATCTTAAGCAGCAAGTCCCACAACTTGAGATATAGTACCCATGTTACCCAGTCACATTACTTGCCTTAATACACTCACATGCTAAGAAATCAAAGGGTGTTTTGATTTGGTGATAATATTAGGCTCTATTTAGATTGATTGAATTTGAATTTTAAGAGGGCCTTGGGGCCCAAAAGAAAGAAGCACACTTTGAAAAGTGCACTTTTAACAATGGATATGTGAAACCAGAGGACCATTGATTGGGTCAAATGTGACACAAAGGATTTGCATGCTTATAGTTTACTATATAATTTTGTAGGCTCATTTTTATAGATTTAGATGTATAAAATTTTGATGTATGAGGATTTTTTGAAGCCCTTGTTGACAATGTACAAATAGTTTGATACATGAGGCTCTTAAAGACCTTTATGATGTATATACATTTTTGATATATTTATACATGATTTTTTATGTTCAAGTTATGTTTTGAATTTTGTAACGATTGCAATGTGAAAGATATAGATGTAGTTGATGATTTAGTTAATGAGTTTAGTTATGATTTTGATATGATGAGCTATGGATGCATGTGAAATGTAATTTTTTTAGATTAAAGATGTATGATTTGATTTTATGATCTTAGATATTGTTGTGATAAATGATGATCTTGTTGTTTTATTTATGCACTATATAATGGATAAGAACATAATGTGGGAAGTTTTCTTCCTTACTATTCTTCACATATATAATATATGATGGTAAACTGATTTAAATGTATGATACTACACATGAATATTTGTAATTAATGTTAATATATGACTCGTAATGGTTAGTCATACTATGATCATAGATAGATGTTGAATAGATGTATTTATCCCTTTCTTGACATGGGAAAGGTTTGTGTGTAGCAATCTTAGGAAACATGTTCTTCTTGATAGTTCCCAGGTTTTTTCCCCAAATTTTTATATTTGCACAAGCTTATCAATGTAGAAAGCTTACATTTTATGGGAAAGCTAATCAATGTGGGAAACATTCCTGTGATGGTTTATTTTTTGATTTTGATATGAAGGATGATCGATGCAAGAATGTCTTTTCATATGAGGACTAGTCAATGCAAGAATTCCTTTTTATATTTTGATTGGGTAGCCATCCTTCAAGGGAGTGGTCTACGATTTTTTTGATTTTTTTGATTTTATGGTAGGCATCCTTTAAGGGAGTGGTCTATGTCTTTATTTGACATAATTCTTTTTTTAATAGTCATCCTTCGTAGGATCAATCTATATTTTTATTGTATCCACCCCATGGATATTTTTTATTTTTTAGTTAAGGGAAAACTGAGGTAACAAGTTTAGAAGGGGATAAATAAGTGTGTAAGCTACACTTATATTTTTTTCATGTTACAAAATAGGATAAGATAGGGGGATGGTGAAAGTAATTATTGTGAGGTTCCCTAATTGTGAGCAGGGAACTTATCCATGCAGATAATGCTAGGAGCAGATCCATGGTGCCCAAATTCAAAGTCATGACAGTTATGCTGATGGATAGCCACATAGTTCCAAATCATTACGAGGATGATATGATGTGTGGGCTGATGGATGGATATCGTAGTTTGACTAAGGTATCATAACTCAATATTTTAACAGTAGAATGGCTAGAAGTGTAAGGTGTTAAGAGGATCCTTTTTAGATTTTACCATCAAGGGAGGATAAATGAAAAGCCTTGGATCCATATTTATGAGTTATAATATATGGCCAAAGCCATCTTGGAGAAAATTTTTCGTGTTTACTCTTTTCCATATTAGTTACATGTTGATTTTATTTGAGAAAAAGATCACTAATGTTAAAATCATGTTTCCTAAGATGTTTTTTATAGGCTTGTTTGATTCATTCTTCATAAACATTTATTTGTTCTAAGGTAGTTAAACAATGTTTGTCTAACAATTCTAGTTTTGAGAGGTGTTCTTGACAATAATATTCTTATGGGATGAGATCTATAACACCCCTATTATAATTCATCCAAATTTAGGGAAATTTTTTTTTAAAATAAATCCCTTAATTAAAATTTGTTCCTTTAATGATTTTCATCATGCATCAATTAAAATACAACATAAATAAATATTTACAATCCATTTGATCACAGTTATTAACCATGTGCAACTTTTAGGGTCATATAGATATACCAACTATCCCTTGAATTCACTCTAACCGAGTGAGTATAACTTGTATACTATTGGTTAAACCTTTTAAATAGGTCTTGAGAACTATGTGCATTTCCTAGTGTCAATCTAGAAATCCATCAAATTGTATTCCATCTAGAAACCAACACATCAAGATAGGAAAATGGTGAATAGAAAGTGTACCAACTAGTTACACTACTTTGGCCAAATGTTCAAGCATTTATTTGCAAGCTTAGTTTCATGTTTTCACACTAAACAATGAAACTTTTCTCAATCACCGTATAACCATCTCATCATATTTATCCGTAGCTCAATTTTTTTCTAAAGAATTAAATTTTATTTCTGAATCTACAAGGATCATGACTCGATATTTAGATTGAAAGGATATTTTCAGTCCCATCTTAGGATCCCTATGGGAAAGGTAACGCTCCCATAATTACTTACAACACTATGTAATCATTAACTTCCACATAGCCATTATAAGCTGGCATGAATAATATTCTAACGATGATAATGTGATTTCATGATATCTACTCTTCAATACCATTTAGTTATATTTTCATCTTTTACATAAGTTATTTCAAAAATCATTATGTTATCTATTTCTCAATAGAGGTTTACAACATCTCATTGAGTTACCATATTTTATAAGTACCTCATATCGCACTATCGTAATGTAATAAGTCATCGTACTATGGTTTGTTTAACTATGTTATGCATAAAGTTAAACTCTTTCATAACTATTAAAAATAGTACATATGTTTATATGTCATCATTTAATCATAATAATACACTTTACCTAATTATGTACACATTTCTATATCATTGTGTTCATTATATTTTTTCTATAACATAATATCATCACTAATAATGTAATTGTTTATCCACAATGATACTTTAGTAATGGATATAATTTTCTTAATGTATATTCATTATCTTAAGCTTATATACTACTGATAAAAGGTAACACTTTGTTCACCTATATATAACTCGTAAACTAATACAAAACATATTTGTTCCTACATGGTGAACTAATGGAAACAAATATATCATCATATCATAATAGTGTATTTTTATTCTATAAGTACAATAATATATTTCAATGTTTCATCATGTTTATTTCATTGTCATATTATGACTTTTATAAACATAATTGATCATTCATAACGAAGTCATAAAAATAAATAGAATATCACAAAATAACTTTAATCATTGTCAATTATACATTGTTGTAAAACAACCTTATACACTTTCATATTTTACCAATATGATGTCAAAACAACATAGTATTTCTTTAATAAATAATAAGGATAATTTTCAAGTTTTCTTAAACAATAAAAAAAATTAATCAGAATAATATAATAGGCTAATTTCATTTATTCCACTTACAAATTTAATACTATCGCATATACAAACTAGTATCATTGCAACATGACATCAATCCAAAATGAATTACAAGAAATCATCGCATAACAAATCATGCAAAATAATCCAATAAATCACTTCTCAAAGTTACTCAATCGTGCATGTTGTATGAGAGAGAAAATTATATACATGGTCAGTTATACAAACTGGCATGAATTATCCACTCATATTCATGTTGTTTTCAAACAAAATAAATGAATATGATAAGGCTTTCTTAATGATAACTCTTAACTTCATAACTAATTTAACTATGTTTTTATTCATTATTCAAATGAAGAGAGCTATCATTCAATCAATCCATAACTCTAACCAATGAAACTATCATTAGGTTATTTAAGTAAACTTTAATGCATCTTACAATCACATTGATCAAGAAATTAAGTCCCTAAACTCTTATTAGAAAGGTAAGTAAATAGTCTTGAATTTTAACAAATCATTCATTTTTCAATGTTTCATATTATCTTATCATATTATTCTAAAGAATAATTGAAAGGAACAAAAACAAAATTTCCCTTTTAAAAATAATCATTTCTTTGTAACAGCTAACCACTTATCTATCTTAAATCAAAATCATCATTCATTATTACTAAATCCTATACATTGTTATAAGTTGTTATAATGATAGGTTATTATCTTCATCAATTTCAACAATTGGTATTTCACAATTTGAATAAAATCAACAACTCATTATAACTACGAATTTCTTCTTAACAACAACTTAAGAAGATTTATTGCAACTATTAAGTTTTCATTCCAACTTTCATGTTAACATTTATACCAAGTAGATATAACAATCTACAAGAAATTAAGGCTCTTAAACCATTACCTTTAATGCATAAATTTTCCACAAAGGTCCTAGCTTTAACTTACTTAAAGTGGGATAGAGACACATCACAAATAAATAAGAAAGATTCAACAAAAATATCAGTTAATGGAAGAGAGTTTTCTATCCTAGATCATCCTCATAAACCAAAAAATGAGCTCGAATCGAGCTAAAAAAAACTTTATAAAAGCCAAGCCCATAATGAGATAAGGGAAACATTCATTTTACCATCTCACTAATTTTCCAAAGGCTGGACACCTCACCCATTAGTAGTATTTTTCAAAAATTATATATAAATGACAGAGAAACTATAAATCCAAACAAAATAACTAGAAAACAACCAACACCATATATTTTGAGTGAACCTAGAAACTCAAAAATAATAGATCTTTAATACATTTGTTCCCATCAAAAGTCTCGAAAACCAAATATGTTTAGGAAGGTGAGTATAGATTTTCCATATTACTATATTTATTGAAAAACATTGTTCACATCCCAATATATATAAATATACAACATCAATTTACAACTTCTAGCCAAAAACTCAAGATTTAGAATCGACCAGAAGATCGACTTCAATAAACGACCTTAAATATGTATAGGTAATTAAACACTCCCAAGAAAATACGTCTAAGCATCAAAATCCAATACCCACTAACCTAGCAAATCAAACACCATCATTTACAGAAAAAAAAAAAATAGAATGTAAAATGACATGAATATTATATTGAAAATGTAAAACCTAGAAACAAAATCCGTAAGGAAAAACCAATTACTTTATTTTCCAAAAAACCCATTTGCTCATATTTTTTCCTTCAAAGATTCTAACAAAACTTCATGAAGAAATAATTCCAAATTTAAAAATATATAATAACACCATCTTTTATCCCATTATGTTGAAATATAACAACATGAAAAGAGATAAAAATTCATGTCTCAAACTTCCAATGCATGCTTCATACTTCCCACAAACTTTCACTCTCATATCTTCCCAAAAATTGACCAATGGAACTTCCAAATGCACTCCAAATTTAAATAATTTAAATTCCATTATCCAATAAATAACAAAGTGCTATTTTTACAGAACAATCCCTTTAACAACTTTAACGATAATCCCAACTTTACAAAACTTCATGCACAACTGGGAAGAGAGACAAAAAAAGTGAAATGAAAGATATAAATGAACCAAAATTTCATGCACTGGCTTCTTGATGAAGCTTACACTTCCCAAGGAGCCCAACTATCTATAAAGCTCAAGAAAATTAAATGCATTCAATTAGTTACAGTGCCTCTTAGTGGTTTGGATAATCTTTTCATCCATTCCCTCCAAACCTGTTGCAAGGTGGATGAGTGGTCAAAGAATTTATAATTTAAAATAATTAAATTACCACTTATTTGCATGGTGGTCAATGACCAATATGTTATCGAATTTAAACAATATTTAAACTTCATTACCAATTTCTAAATGGTCAATGACAAAATTAACAACTATTAAACACTTCTCATACCAAGTTACATAGTAGGGGACCATAGCTTCTAATAAACTTAACAAATTAGATTCCACTATGGTCAATGACCATATAGAAAATGAATCAATATAATTTCCTCTTTATCATTGACCATGCTAACATCAATAACAATAAACAACAAATAACTATTATTCACCTTGTGGTCCAAGACATCTTTACCATCAAACAACAAACAACTAAAAATTGCCTTATGGTCTACGACTAGTTCCCTATTAACAACAATATATTTGTATCATGGTCTAAGACCAATAACCAACTTTCATTAATGCAAAACCTTTTTCAAATAGCAAAAAAAACTCACAATCAGTAACTAAGTCGATACAAGTCATTATCACGTAATGATGTTAACCAGAAAATGATAATCCAACATTGTACATCAAACAAGCAATCTAAAATATGGCTTAATAAAACAATCATATAACTTAAAATTTTCATAAATATACATATGTGCTTATATGTGCATTTACATATGTACTTGTATATGTTTTAACATATACATATATGTATATTTATGTACATCTAATAACATATGTATAATTTAAATCCAATTTTTTAATAATTAAATCGTCATCCATCAATCACAATACTAGAAAATAAATGGTTAAATTGTGGGGTGTGACATACTTGCCTCCTTAAATAATCATAGTCCCAATGATTTTACTTAGGACATACAAACATAGAAATGGAAAACCAGTCCAGACATCACTGCAACAGAAAAATAGTTCACATTTTTACTAAGAAACTTGATAAGTTTATCAGTATTGCAGTCAATCATTACTAAAAATTCTTGGTTGTAACAACCTTATAATTAGCAAAAATTGCCAAACAGTTAGCAATATGACAAAATTTTACCATTATAGACAATCCAATTATGAAATGATATTTAATATATCATATCAGATAATCAAATAAAAAATTTCATCACTGAAACAAATAAGGAAGCACGGTTTTCATTTCTTCTAGATACTCCCAAGTTTCCATATCTTTAGAATATTGGTCCCATCGGACCTTGCATTGAGTGATATATTGATTTGTGAGATGTAACCTGCGAGTTTCCAACACTCTAATAGGTTCAAACATGACAATTCCCAGATCCTGGACCTGTAAAGAGTTCCAATTTAGGACATGAGTTATATTTGAAACATCCTTTTTAAGAAATGAAATGAAAAACATCATGCATCTTAGACATTGTGGGAGGTTATGTTAATTGATATACCACTAAACTTATCACTTACAAAATTTCAAAAGGTCCCACATAGCTAGGTGAAAATTTGGTAGACTTTCTAAATGTGATTTAGCTCTTTTTGGGTTTAACCCTCAAGAAAACTTTATCTCCAAGATCAAATTTCGTGTCAACTCTTTTCATATCTCTGTATCTTTTCTTCTTATTGTCATCTTCTTTCAACCACTCACAAATGAGATTCACTTTTTTTTGCATTTCCTGTCAACATTTTTGAGCCTACTACCTCTTTTTCCTCTGTGTTATTCCAGTTGATAGGAGTTCTACACCTTCTCCCTTCTAATGCTTCAAATGGTGCCATTTTTAGCCATGAATGATAAGTTTTATCATAGAAAAATTCAACCAATGGAAGATATTCTTACAATTTATATTTTTGAGATATGTAATACATCTTGAGCATTTGAATGGTTGTGCTTATTCCCACAAAGTCTTAGAGGTCAGGAACTTGAATGTTTTCTTCATATTCCCAAAGGGCCTATTTAAACATTTTCCAAATTATCTGAGAAGTTTTTTTTCCACTTTTCATTTAACTTGGAAAGTGATATCACTATAATAGACCTTTGTAACACTAAACAACGTAATAATGAATACTTTGCTAGTTTCTTACAATGATGGCAAGGGTTAGCTAGTCACTTCCCTTTATCTATTATGGAGAAACAACTTGTCAGTATCTTCATACCTAACTTGCATCTAAGAGATATCCTTTCACTTGAAAATGTGTTATGGGAACACTTTTGAAGAAGTTATTAAGAGAGGAAGTGATATTGAGAAGGATTTACTTATTAAAGGGACTCTAAAACCCTTTCAAAGAGACAACCATGAATCAAAACCTACACCCAAATTCTTCAACAAAAATAAGAATTTCGTAGGTGATGAAATCATAGATTCTGAACATGTCTTAGTGGTCTAGAACATCTCTCCTTTGAACCTTTCTAAAGGACCAATTAAACCTAAAATTAAACATAGAGTTTTTAGTCCACTTATATATTATTTATTGTCAATATTGAAACAGTTGGATGTGGTTAACATGGTTATATTCCCCAATACAACACCCTTTGCTGATAATGCACCAAAACCATCATGGTATAAATACCATGAATATTATGACTATCATCGCGTCAAAGGCCATGCCATAAATCAATGTTTTAAATTAAAACACTTCATTCAATGCCTTCTATATATGGGGATGTTGAGATGGATTTGCCAAAACCCACCAAAAATTCTAACAAACGGTTGGGAATCTATAAAGATCCATTCCCTAAGCATAAACAAGAATAAAAAAATTTGGATCGAGGTCAATCCTCCCAAACTAAAAATGCTAACCACATTGTTTCTGGAATAACCAATACTTTTGACTCTCTAATTGGTTATGTGTATTCTACTAATGAGTATGTAAATACCATCAAGGTTAAATCATAGGAGTCTATTATGGAAAAATGATGTGCTCACCTTATCATTCCAGAACCTCCTCTACATTCCCCTTTGGATAATTGTTATATCTCCTTAAACAGCTTCAAAAGACCACTGCCAAGATTTATATCTCGGATATCCTCAACATATCTAATGTTCATAAATATATCCTTTGTAAAAATCTTCAAGGCTCAAGAATTTCCACATACATTAATGCATTGGACTTCCAAGATTTGGTTTTGAAACTTTCTCCATCTAAACAACTTACCTTTAACCAACATAAGATTCCAATGGATGAGCATACACACAATCCCCCTTTGTATATTGAAGTGATCATTACTCACAAAAATATCAAACAGGTGTTTGTGGACAATGGGTCAGGCCTTAACATATGTACCTTGAAGCTCATCAAAAAATTAGGACACACTGATACAAAAATGGAGCCTAATGTAATCACCATTAAGGCCTATGATAATGTAGAGTGACAATCAACAGGAATAATTACCTTACCTATGGAAGTTGGGCCCATAACTTGTGATACCCGGTTCCATGTCCTGGACTTGGAACTATCCTATAATATTCTCCTTTGTCTCCCATGGATCCATGCCATGTAGGTCATCCCCTCAGCCTTCCATTGATATATCAAACTTTATCATGAAGGGAAAGCACTCACCATTCTTGGGGACCCGCAACCCTTTGCACATTATAGAGAATTATATGGATATTACCCCACATCATATGAATGTCCTAAAATATCTATCAAGATTCAATCAAAGGCCCTCAACTCTCATCTCGATCTTGATACACTGCACCCACATGAGAGGGGTGACTCCACATCCCTATCCAACTTTGTTACATGTGAGATGAAAGTCCTTCCTACTAGTTACAGAGAGTACACCCTCCAATAGGACCTCCTCATTTCAAACCTTCCCCTATCACCTAAAACATGTGGTAGGCCCATCTCAACCGTAATGGCCTTAAGAACATTGCAGTATTGACACCTTTATTCCTTGTGGCCTCTTGGTAGATGAGAAAATTTTTGACACTTCAACATCCAAATCCCGTGATGAAAGGATGGATTCATAATATTAATTCCCAGAATATTTCATCCCTAATAAGATGATGTATGTTATAGGGTACTAAGGATTTGGGTGTGACATTGATGAACAAAGTGTGCAAGAGCCTATTATTGCACATGTAAGAATGGGTAGATACAAAATTGGTATTCAACCTTATGGGTCCCATCCTATAGAAGTTGACGCCACCTCCTTTGAATGTAAGGATAGTTCTTCAGATCATGATAGTGAAACAGAGTCCCCTTATAGCCTATATAAGGACCTTGGTTCCACAAACTTATTCTTTGACATGGCTATTATAACCTTGTCCCCTTCCACTCCTAAATTAGACCATGTTCACCCTTCCCTTGTAAACTGGGACCAAAAATGGAACATACCAATTTCTTTCTTTTAGAATGATGAAGTAATTGGTGAATTTGTGGGTTTACATATGAAATTCCTATCAGTTACCACAAGAAGGGATTCTCTATCAACCTTGATGCATATGTGTATTTCAGGTAGGAGGCTGAGTTTTGTGGTCAAAAAAACAAAAAGAAAACGAGAGGAAAATATCTTCTAAAAATCATTGTAAAAAAATCAAAGTCCCATAGTGAAAAAATATTTGAGGCACTATCAAACAAACAAATAGAAAAAATAAAAGATGTAAAAAGTAACCAGACTCTAGGTAAAAATCTTGTTGAGACACCCTTATAACAAGAACTCAATCTCCCCCATGATCCTACGTGTATGGAGGATGGATCTAAACTACTTGTGGAGGAGACTACTGATATCAACATTGGTATAAATGATGAGCCTAGAATGATCAAACTTTGGGCTTCTCTTTCAACACATGAACATAAGACTTTTTCTATAATTCTTCAAGAAATTTTGGATGTATTTGCTTGGTCATGTGCAGACATGCCATACTTAGATCCTTATTAGGTAGTGCATAATCTAGTTGTGCATGAATCAACAAAGCCAACCAAACAAAAACTACACAAAATACATCCTTGTGTGGCTCTCTTGGTCAAAGAGGGTCTCGAAAAGTTATTGGCACTAGGATTCATTAGGCCTATTGACTAGTCCAAGTGGACCTCCAATGTATTACTTGTTTAAAAGAATCATATTGGTATAAGAATTTGTACAAATTTCAGGGACATCAATAAGGCATGTCATAAATATGAATTTCCTCTTCCACACATGACATGATTTTCGATTCTAATACAAGACATGAAATGTTGTCCCTCATGGATGGATTCTTAGGCTATTTCATATAAATATTATAGAAGAGGACCAACATAAAACTAACTTTACTAATCCTTGGGTACATTTTGTTATCAGTTCATACTTTGGGGAACTCTCTATTTTTGACACTACGCTGGGAATCTATTATGTTTCCTTAATTCAAAAGAGTTCGTCAAAGAAATCAAAGAGGTGCATGAAGGAATTTGTGTGGCTTATACTAGTGGAATGGTTCTTACTGAGAAACTCCTACGAGTGGGATTCTACTAGCCTACTATGGAAATAGACAGTTGTTAGTATGTGAGAAAATGTGTCCTATGTTAGAAGCATGATAACTTGATCCATGCACCATCTCAATCATTATATCCTATCATAACACCATGGCCATTTTCTAAATGGGGGCTCGATCTTATAGGAAAACTCACCCCTACCTCATACGATAGACACAAACACATTATTACTTTCACCGAGTATTTACCAAATGGGTGGATGTTATTCCTCTCACTTATGTTATATGTGCATATATTTCCAAGTTCATCATGAACCATATCTTTTTTCGTTATGTCATCCCTTTTTCCATTACATCTGACAATGGTAAGTCAATCGAAAACAAGCAAGTGAAGTATTTGTGCCAACGCTTTCAAAAATGCCAAAATTAGTATACACCTTATCACCCCCAAGGTAATGAGCAAGTTGAGGCCACCAATAAAATACTTTTATGGATTATGGAGAAAATGGTTAGTAAAACCAGCCATAATTAGCACCTCCAAATCCGTCCTGCCTTTTGGGCTTATCACACTTCCATCCGCACACCTACAAGTGTAACCCCATATTCCTTGGTATTTGGCACTAAAGCTATTATACACCTAGATATTGAGCTCCCCTATTTGAGAATCTCCTTGTGATATTATCTAGAAAATGAAAAATACTACAGAGTTGTCAAGCTATCAGATCCTGAACTCATTGATGAAAAATGCATTCATGCCTTGGATCACTTTAAAGTGTATCATAATCAAATCCATGTAAGCTACAATAAACATATCATCCCTCATGAATTTGAGGTAGGTGATCTTGTTCTGAAAGATAACAAATTTAATACCACCATAGAACGTGAAAAGAAAAAAAAAATTGAGCCTAATTGGTTAGGGCCATACATTTTGGTGGCTAAATTTGGTTCTGGGGCCTATAAGCTTGAATGTCCTGATGGTGAAGAGCTCCAAGAACCTATGAATATCATCCATATAAAGTGGTTCTATTCCTAATCTTGGGAGAATTTCCAAAAAATATTTAAAAAAAAAAAAAATCAGAAAATCAAAAACAGTAAAGAGAAATAAATTCGTCCAAGTGTGAAAACCATGAAATTGTGGCACTTTGGACAAGTCCTTTGGTGAAAACTAGTTTCCGATGCCATTTGAGGGTTCATTATTCACAAGAATCTCACACCTGGGGGCATGATTGTTTCTTCTTGAGCTATTCATTTTCCTGTGTTTGGAATCCTTTTGAGTATCTCCTTCGGGGCCTTGATCCAAATTATGATATTCTTGTATATATGTGTGGGATTTTCCATTGTATATTCTCATCTATCGATGGGGGCATCCTTGCATATTCATTTTCCTATACATAGATTCAGAAAAAATTTCAAAAAACTCTAAACATTTAGAAAAATTTCCCAAAAACAAAAAAATAAATGTCTCGCAAAGCTACAAAAACATTAGGGATTTTGTCAGACATTGTTATTGTACATTGTGTTATACCATTGCTCACTTATTAGCTTAGGTGTCAATATTTCCTACTTATTTGTTTTTTTATACATATGACATGTTGTCTTGTATGATATTAGATTAATCTATTATTAAATTACTTAGATTATTTATTTCTTTGTCTTGCGTGTTCATATTGGGTGTGTTTTTACCTACATGTTTATTTTGTACATTATTGTGTTGTTTGTTACATTGTACATTGTTGTGCTATTTAGCATGTGTATATTATATTTATTAACTGTTAATTGTACCTTTTGTGTTATCATTTCATCAATCACATTCATATCATCACATCTATCTACATCATCATCACGTATCATTAGTAAAATCTAAGCTATAATCAACATGTCTAATAAGCTACATCATCATCATAAAACAATATCAACATCTATTCTATCACATCGCATCACATCATATCATCTACTTGTACTAAAATATGGGCTAAACAAAATATCTCAAAATCAAATGGGATATACAGAATGTCCAACATATACATGACAAAAATCATTAATGTTCATATACCAATGTATCTTGCCAAAAATATATGCATGTTGGTATGCCATTATAGGCATCAATCAAAAATGTGCCTTCATCTCGAGGCATATATAAAAAATACATATGTTTATACCACCATCATAATAAAGAGTCAACCCCAACTCTCTCGTATGCAAGGACTACCCAGCCTGTGACTCGGCGGGGGCATCTTTATTGACCGCAATAATCTAAATGGTCTCAATGACCTCACCGATTTGTTCCCTGTCCTCTAGCTATGAAGGTGCCCTCTGGCCCTCCTGTACTACCGACTGTTATAATGCTATGTAATACCCTTCCTCTCTAGATGCATCCAAAAATTCGTACATAATGTCTCCAGATCCACTTGCCAATTCCACGCGATGTAGAGCATCTCATTATCCTATAACTTGTGCCATGTCTACTCTCAGCCAGTAGCTAATCCCATTTTTCTATTGAAATTATGGACAAGATCTTACTCAGATGATCATCTATTACAGATCTTGTCCTAGAAGAAAAAACCATAACACACAGAGGCTCTCTACTATGAAAGAGATGGTTTCAAGTGTATACACTATAATAATTTTGTTATATCCACAAGCTCAAAAGAAAACATTAACCCTAGGATCTATCTATGACAAAAAATCATGCCATATTACATACTTTTATGCCATTGGTATGTTGTCATATTGCACTAAATCTTAAGTGCTGAAAGGTGGACACATTGGTTCACATCCCCTATCCTTTTACATTATAGTCATTGGTTTCCATTGAATGAATCTCTACTAAACACTCTTAGATTCATTCCTGGTCAAGGTCACACACTTGAAATAGGTAGAATGTTTGTACTAGGACTTATCTACATCATAGATACATGGTTGTCTCAATATTCATAGCGAATTATAGGACACTAGCGCCTAGCATTTGTTTACCTTATGGGCATCTTGACATGATAAGAATTTGTACATAGGTATCACTAAGGATGTGGTCCAGCCAATTATGAGAAAATTTTCCGTTTATGCCTTTCTCTTCTTTGGTTATGAAGTTGACCTTGTCATAGTCACGTTTGATATCGAACTTCATGGTAGATTTGCTCACTATATATCAAGAACATTAAGCTCACTATGTTCATTCTCGCTGGAAATGGTCAAAGGGTTGTCACATAACATACTATCACTATTATCAAAGGGGCTACTGTACATCATTGGAAGGAGAAGTCCATGAATTCATACCACACATGTGAGATACAAAGCTGACTATAACCTGAATTCCTATGACATCGATTTGCGCAAGAAACCTAAGACACTATATCCATAGCCAGAGAGAAATACATGGAAGAAGTCAAAATGTAGTGCAAACATACGTGGTGCTATAGCCCACTCACTCGGGTGACCAGCGAGGTTAGTCCCTTGTACTTACGCATATTTGCCATATGTACCTTATCCACATATAATGTAATGTGAGCTCGTTAGATATAAGGGTTTTTGTTCAATGTTTGTATGTGTTATCGAAACTCCACTAACATCTGGTTGTCGCCAGTGACATAGTAGATATTGGTGGACCCTCTAAGACCCAGAAAGAGATCATATGCTAATTTTTAGATCACCGAACTATGCTCACAAAGTTTGTAGTAGGCTCCTGTCCTCCCATATGTCCTCTTGCCCTTATCCAGCACCACCTACCAAGAGCTTAGAATGCATGTTGATAGCCATTGGATGACATTCACATAGGATTGTCATATGTTAGTAGAAATAACCCATGGTACCTCCATGGATACTCAAGTAAGGTGGTAGTCATAATCTCTCTCATTCACTTAGTGTTTTAGCAATCAAATGACTTAGATCCTTGTATGTCATGTGGATATTATCACTCTAATATATCACTGTTACCCCATTGACAAAATATCCAGATTTAGATCTCATGTTATATTAAATCTAGGTTTGGTAAACCCAGATCCTTATCAATGCTTCTATAAGTTGTCACCCTAGGATCATAGTCATCTAGTCATGGTTGAGGCTGGGCTAATAAGATACCTCATGGAGATAGGATGTCATGTTAGATCCCCTACTGACCACTTGTACATGTGCACCACCACAAACTCTCATTTTCTAACTCCCTCTGAAGAATCCAAGGAATTTAAGATCTCTTGCAAGGCATCATAATATAATCCACTCATCATCCAACATTCCTATATAACCAAGACTTCTCTTATATCAGAACTCGCAGGATATGATACACGTATTTGAGTATAAGGTGTGTCATTCTCCCTAGATCTGGAGGTAAAATGGAAAGGGAAAAGATTCTAGCAAACTCCACTTATGCCATGTATGGTGCCCCATACAGTGGTGTCAAAAAGGTGTATCTATTCTAATAAGTGATAGATACAAAATAAATAAGAATCTGATTGCATACCTCTATGTAGCTTTGACTGAGATTCTTGGCTTTTGCAAGCATAGATGAAGTGGGTGATCTATGAAATGCCCACTGCACATGTCCATAATGATGTTTCATACATTAAAAATCTTGACTATGGAATGTGGAGTGGTACCTGCAAGCTTCACTTAATAGTCAAAATTATTCCCATCATGTGTCTTCATGGTTTTATTACTTTTAAGTATTATTCTACAATTCTTCTAAAAAGTCATATACCACTTGCCACTTGGTTTGCTAAAGACTAGCCCATTTCCTTAAGAAAATATGCGATGATTAACTTGAGTTGCACGTGCTAAGGTGATAATAGCGCATGTTAACCGCAATACGATGCTTCCTATTCATGCTAGCATTATTTTAGTAACTACACCTCATACTTCTTCTATTTTTGACATTGTTTCTAAAGCTTGCCATGGTTCACCATCAAGAGTACTCTTAATGTCTGAGGCTATGTATATATTGCATCATACACCCATTGACTCCCCACCTTGTTAACCTTTGGAACTTCACACACATCCTCTGAAGCTTAATAAATTCATTAAATGTGCTCAAAAGTCCCCATGATCACAATGCATTGCATCGTATCCAAGGGCATCAACAAAATGAAATTCACTCAACACACATCAAACATGTGAGTGTGCATTGATGTTTCTGTGAGCTGTGCATCTGCACCAGTGTGTGTCCCAAAACTCATAGTGTGTGAACCTGTGTGATGTAGTGTGTCATCCAAAATGGTATAATTACATAATAGGTCGCAATGGGGGGTACTCCTCACCCAGCCTCAATTACATCCTCTAACCATGAATCATCTTCATGTTCTTACCTCTCATGGTGATACTATGTACTAGTCTATAACTTCGAGTAGCTGGTGACTAGAATGGCTTCACCACTATTTCTTGCCACGTAGCGGTAACGATGACTTATTTATCTAAATGGCTCATGTAACACGTAGACATTTTTTCAACTGCTTGCTCCAGTGTATCTGGTTCCCTAGCTGGCCACTTATTGCAGGGTACACACTTGAGCTACACCATCTAATCCACTTCCTGTTTCACTACTTTGTTCTTAACGATGGGTGAGCATCGCCCCTAACGAATCATCTGGTAACAGATATTACAAGGTAAATTAGCAATTATCCAGGAGGAACGCATTACATGTGATCTAAAATAAATGGTATTGTTTTAATAATGCAAATCCACTATGGAAAAATTGTCAATTATCCTACACGCACATTTGGTACATTTCACCATCAACGAGCATGATGAAAGGTGACAATATCCAGAAACATGTCCAAAAATCATCCTACAAATAGGCCATCTGCACCTTTATGCTTGAAAACTACACAGTTGCATGATATGTTATCCATCTAGATCATTCCTCCATTAATTAATCCTTGATTTTAGCGTTGATCGACTATCTATGCCATGCACAATATCGTTGATAAAAACAAGGTAGTTTTCCTAGTGACAAAAGCTGAATACATTCTTATTCGAGAGGATGTACCTATGGCCTTGGCATCTATTCACCACCTCGACAGTCCATATGCTTACTTCACCTGTCATTTAAACCCTTTTTGTATAACTAAACCATTTGATAACTGAAGCTAGATAACAAACCCATTGGGTGTCATCCACCATCTTATATGATCTTGGACCAATACGTACAATGCATGTTATTGTCATAATGGCTTAGATCATTGTAGACACCAAATTCGTGTCTTACGACCCCTTGTGACCCGCATCCCATTTCGCAACCTAACCTCATTACCTAAACCTTACACAATTATTTATTAATTACCTTGTAATTGATAAATCCCATCTCCTCACCTACCACCTCACTTTGCCACCTCATCATGACCTAGCCCTAATCCTAAACTAACCTAATTAAGACCTAAAACTTGGTCTACACCTACACCCATGACTAATGACCCCTTTCTCGCACCCAAAACCGACCTTCTAGTCACTTGACCAAGCCCGCAACTAATCTCTCGGGAGAAAAGCAGGGAAGGTGGGCTATTTTACTAAAAATAGCCTACTTTTTCCTTACCGATGCCGGTTCCTACTCGACCGCCGTCGGTTACGTAACCGCCATCGGTTCCCTGTAAATGGGCTCCCCAAACCAAAAACAACGGATCAGAATTTCATTTTTGGATCAGTCGAAGGATTTTTGAATCAACAGAGATCATTGGGAGCGATCAACAGCAGTCGAATCTTCACTTGACCAAGCAGAGACGAGTGAAGAAACCAGAAGAGTTTGGCAGCAAAGGAGATCAGAACTTGCATCTTCAGCTGATCAAAACCAGTAAGTCCTACCTAGATCTTGCATGACCCTCTATTATAACATTTCTTGCATGTCCTTTTGAATTGTAATACTTCCCAGAATCCGTTGAATCATAGTCCTCATAAATCCATTTCTGGATCCACTACCCCGGTAACATATTGCATCTAACTATCATTCATTTACCTCTCACCATCCCATTACCTAATATCACTCATACACCAGCCTTACAAATAACACCATTACCAAACGACACAACCACCCCATAAAACAACCAACCTATAGATCCTAGACCCCACCGGTATCGGTTATCAGTAACCGGCATCGGTTATCAGTGACCGCCATCGGTTATTGTGGTTCAAAACCAGAAATCAGCCTTTCCCCTACTTGTTTCAACAAAGCAACTTAATTGATATTTTACAGTATTTTGTGTTAATTCATATTAGCAGGGAAACTGACCACCTTCGAAAGGAAGTTTTATATTTCCTGGGCCCAAGGCAGTTTCCTCATTTATTGTCTAATCAAAATCTTGTGGTCTTGTGTTCTTATTTGCAGGTAGTCCTTCCAAGACAAAAAGGAGTTCTTCGCAGTCAGCCTGATCTTTCTCTACGGTACGCGCACACCATCTCGACATTCTACAGGTATTCCTCCTAGCCCTAACCCTTATCTGTTTCTAAAAGGAACGAAGCAACTCTATTCTAGAAGTGAAACATTTTGGCACGCCCGGTGGGACCCATTTTGGGTTTCTTTATTTCTTGCTTGCTTTCATATAGGGAGCATACTTGCTGTTTTCTTCTTCTAAAGATATTCACAAGGTATTTTATTATTTTGGTAAAAGAACTTGCTTTGTTTTTTTTTGCATCTTGCATTAGTGAAAGTCATCTCTTTTGCTTCATCGAATATCATTTTCGATTTGGGTTTAAAACACGTGCATTGCATTCCTGCTTGTTGTTTTTCAATTCTAGTGAACATAGATTAAGTAACAGGTCGTACACGTGGGGGTGATATCCACGGTATTGACAGGAAATTAATCTTACTTTCACTGCACAACACATACCGAATCACTTCACAATTAACACAACAGCTCAAACATCCCCCCTTTTCCGCGGTATTCCTCCGCCCGATTGAGGTAACCTTATAAGCCAAAACAAACTTGACATTTCCCCTAAGTCTTGTTGTTTAGGATTCTGACATCATTCTACGTCTAAAGGCATAAGCCCACAATAATTAAAATTAACCCTAGGGTTAATCTCTGGATTTGCGTGTGCATCTTGCTTGTTTTTAGTTCTGTTTTCTTTCTCATACTCTGTCTTCTGTGATCAATAATTGGACAAGTATACTAAACGTTGTTAAAAATCAAATTAGCAGCGTTTTTATATCTTGTTAGCCCAGACTTCTTACACCGAAATCGGTTACCTGACCGACGTCAGCTATAGTATAACCGACATCGGTTACTAGACCGATATCGGTTACTGTCTTTCCCAATTCCTGACAAACCAGCAACCTACCAATTTCACCAGTCTGAGTTTGTTTCTGTTCCTGATAGATTGAAACCCTACTGTGAACTCCTGTCCATGGTTGTTATCACTCGAAAGCAAGCCGCCGCCATGGTTTCACATGCTTGCTCTGTTTCTTTTCCTGAATCACCCCCTTCACATTCTGTGGGGAATCCTACGGATACCAGTGAGGTTCCTAAAATTCCTGTGGGAGATAAGGACTTTGCCAAGTTTCTGGATGCTAATCCTAGCGCTGTACAATACTATTTGTCTCATACCCCCTGACCGTACGCCTGATGGTCAGCTCCTTGTGGGCATGCCTATTAGTATAGCTGCTCATTTAGCTCCCACTCCGCCTGATAACACTGCCTTGCTTCCTGCATCTCTAGCCCCGTCTCCCAATCCGACAGCTTCAGAGGTTCATACGACCCCGATTAGCTTTCCTTTGGTTAATCTTGGACCCCACATATCGCTACCACCGACTGCCCCTACCTCATCTCTCTTGCAGACCACTCCATTCATGACTTGCTCTCTGCCACCTATCCACACGAGCTTTCCTTCTCAAGCTCCGCCTACCTTTTCATTCCCATACACGTATCCAGTAACCTCAACATCCTATATGGGACATCCCTATTCGGTTGCCTCAACATATTCATCCTCCATACCTTATCAACACTTAACCCCACCAGTGTCTAGCGGTGGTCCTTGGCCCAATTTGCCTCCATTTACCACAACCACACCATCATCTCATCCAACCACAGATTTCATCAAACAAATGATGGACAAAATGCAAAACCTGGAGGCTTCTGTTTCAGGAAGTCGTAGCGCCTTGACATACGAGCAAGTTTGTCGGGAGCCCATTCACCCTTCTGTCCCCCTTCATTCATATCCTCCTCAATGGGAGTTGCCAAAATTTACTCGTTTTAATAGTAAAGAGGATCCTCAACAACACTTGCGATCATTTAGACATGCTTGTTATTTGATTGCCCATGATGATGCCTTGTTACTCCGCACCTTTCCCATGTCCTTATCAGGACCTACCTTGGAGTGGTACAGTGCTTTAACCCAGCACTCAATCTTCTCTTTTAACCAACTGGCCCAATCTTTCTTGGATCATTTCTCCATTAACATTGCCAAGAAAGTATCTATCACCGACCTCTATGCCATCCGACAATTCGAAGACGAATCTATCGCAGATTTCGTTGGACGATGGCAGGCCTTATCAACCAAATTACGTATGCTTTGCCTCAAACCGAACTTATCAAACTGTTTACGCGGGCATGCGCTAAGCACATCTCCCCTACCCTCCAAATTCAAACTTTCCGTACATTCGACGAGGCCTTTACTATGGCTCGAAAATTAGAAATTCGAGCCTTAGAGGAAGAGAAATTGCGGTTGCGCAACAAAAACTCCACTTTCCGAACTCCTGATTCTACCAATAAACCAAATACCACCACTCCTCACGCGTCAACCTCTTCTAAATCAAAAGGAGCTGTCCACGCGGTGATGGTCAAATCTCAAGCACCGTCTAATACCCCACCAAAAACCACCTATAAGTATAAAGCAGAGCCCATCAATTACACTCCCTTGGGAGAAACTTATGGTGTCATCTTGGAAAAATTGCTCAAAGCTGGAGCTATCACCTTGCCTCCTGTTAAACCTCACTCCGGGTTTGACTCCACCCGCGCAATACCTTCCTGGTACAAAGAAAATGACTTTTGTAACTTTCACCGCGTAAAAGGACATAGTCATGAAAACTGCAAGATGTTGAAAAACATAGTGCAGGAAATGGTTGATGCAGGGGATATAACCCTCGATAATCCTAATGCCCCTGCTAACCGAAATCTGAAAATTTTCAACAAACCATTCCCGAATCACTCTTCCAATAGTAACACAAACCAAGATATCTTAGCTGAGGAGAGTGTTCATGAGATCCATGCAGTCTTCGATACCCAGCCAAAAGCCTCTATCGAGAAAATTTTGAATCAAGCCTCTTCACTAACACAGGAGCCCGAACCTCCTTTACCACCATCAAGCCAAAGCGAAATCATTCCTTTACCCATAAAGGAGTTAACTGCCCAGACTTCTCTTCCCATCAATGAGTCTTCTTATACCACATCCCTACAAGACTGCGAGCGGATGTTATCTAATCTATCTATTTCCCAGACTGTCTCCTTCTACCACTCTTTCTGTACAAGAGGAAGGTACGCCACTCCTTTTGACATCCTTAGATGAGAAATCTCTTGCACCGACATCACCAAATTCTTTAACCATGACAGATCCCCTCCAACATGCCCTCCTACCTATTAGTCCTTCATCACCTAAATCTTTTCAACAACCCGTTGACCTCTTAACATCTATTGATACAGTGCCTCATCTACGCCTCCTGTGTCACACCCGCAATGGATTGGAATCACAACCCACCTTTCTTCCGTACCAAAATTACAATTCACACCTGAAGACTGTCATTCCACAGAAGATAGACAAGCCCTATGGGAACGTTTGAGTACTCCTGTATTCTACTCAAATGCAAATGACTGATCCCGATGTCTCCACCATATACCCGAAGTGTTTACAGAAGCTTAAAATGCCCATGTTCTCACCTTCACCCCCCTCACCTCTACCAAATCCCCATCCACTTCTATTAACTTAACCAAATCTTCCCCTACGCTTGGGACCTCACCCATACCCAGTCTAACACACCCGCCTAAGCGACTCGATTTATCCAAAAATAAACCCGCCCCGCCACCTAGACAGACAATTTCCTCAATCCTATGCCTCTATCACAACTCAAAACCATCATCTTCACACCTACCTTCCATATTGGGACCTCATCCTTCCACCTTACATCAATATATCATACCTCCTGTGTTTTCTTCAAAACGACCTACGCCTTCTGCACCTATACAGAGATCTAAGGGTATATCAACATTATCACCCCACGTATCCTGTCCACCCATCAACCCTAAACAAACTCCATCATCAAAGGATTTATTTTCTGTCACTCCCCTTTCTCCGTGGTTGTTTCCCGCTACCACGTCATCTGTAGCCTCATCATCTAACCAGCTGAACGTAGCTCCTGTGCCAAAGAAACCACGTTTAGTGAAAACCATGTGTCAACACCCCTCGGCTAAACCACCACCCGTACAAACCAACCACGCCCAAACATTACCAAAACCCGCACAACCAATACCCTCATCTTCCTTCTGATTTTGACCCACTCAAAGGATCCTACGCCAAAATCCTTGCTATGTTGGTGGAGAATGCGACCATTCTCCTCTACCCCCCACTTAGACCTTATGACCCGTCTAAGCCTCGACCTGTAGGATTATGATGAGTCTAAAATCTGCGCCTATCACCGCACACCTGGACATGATGTGGAAGGATGCAAAGCTCTAAAAACCATCCTTTGCCAGTCACCTCTTCCCGGATAGAAAGATTAAGAAAGACAACTTACGAAGGGAGAGACCTCTAGCGTCAATTCCCTCTACTATACCATCTGTCCCCCGCCTCACCAAGATCGATCATTATTACAACCCCACCTCTTGAAGACCATGAGTTATCCCAACCATCTTCTTCATCTCAGGTCTACGAGATTAATATGATTAGTGTCGCTACTCGAAGGACAAAAAAACAATGGAGAAAGTGAAAGAAAGCACACCTGCGGCATCTCCTTTCTCCTTCAACCACCCCGATTACACCACCACCTAACGTGGTTATTCGTGGACCCGCCTTATCCCGTCTCTAATGGAGCTGCCCACCGAACCATGATCAAACAGCTTCATCAATCGCCCGTAAAAATGACACTATATGATCTCATTCAGACCTCTGAATCTCATCGACAAGCTCTCGTTGAGATCCTTCAAGGGATAGAGGTTTTACCCAACGAAACCCTGCCTGTTACCCTCCATTCTAACACCCAATCACGTTGCCTCTCTCACCAAACAATCCATCTCGCCCCAACCACTTCTGTCTCAAAACAACAAGCCGCTGTGGTTAGTTTCTCGGAAGATGAAATTATCGACTTTGGTACAGAAGACCCTGACCCTACCCTTTTCATCTCTGCTTACGTCCGGGACATTTGGGTACCTCGTGTTATGATTGACGGGGGCGTAGCCTAAACATCATACCTATGCAAAAGCCTTCCCAACAAATGAAGATCCTTCTAGCTACATTGTGTGCCAAATCTCCATCCATGTTGTGGTCATTTAATGATGATTTACCTCACCTTAGGCACCGTATCCTCAACATTCGGTACTAGGATGACGTATTTTACATGAACTCTTCTAGCCTTGGGGAGAGTTCGCAATATTAATATTGCTGGGTTCATCCTTGGATAAGGGGCCAGGGATGCGTTCCCTCAAACATTACATAGATGCATAAATTTGAGTAAGAGGGAAATCCTACACAGTGTAAAAAAGCTGATCCCCCCCTTAAAACATGCAAATATGTATACCACCAAACGAGGTGGCATTGTTACCAATCAGACACAACGTTCCACTCAACCCCAACATCTCTTCAACTGTGCCCTCACCAC
>CM034148.1:271689939-271940184 GCA_019776745.2 Taxus chinensis
CCAACAAGGAAGGTTCAATGTTGAAGAGATAGTGGTGGCTAAGGCCGAGTTTGTAGTAGAAGAAGAACAAGAAGAAGGAGAAGAAGATCAGCCATCTGTTTTCACTAAATGCAGTTTCCATAATGGCACTTTGTCTGAAAAGGATGCTGATCTAATATAAGTTACACAATGATCCATGAAGGAAGAAGAAAAATCAGTTCCAAGTCCCATTAAAGAGGAGTAGCTGGGAGAGATCAAATCAAATTTGAGGCCACTTAATGAAGAAAGCATTATTGAAGATTTTTTCCTTTTATTTGAAGGGCCTGATTTGATTGATGAACCCATGACGGAGGAGGACCATGCAGTTTTATAGGATCCAAGTTTTGAGAAGGCCATAAAGGAACCTTTAGCTCTTCCTTCCACTTCATCCCCTTCAAAATCTAATTTTGAAGAAGAGTTTGAGCTTTCAAACTTCATGTTTGAATATGAGGGGAACCATGGTCAGAAATTTTCAGATCAGGAGAACACTATGGAGGAGGTCGAGCACATGCATCAGGACAATAAGGAGGTAGATTATCTGTCTGACTAGGAGGATTGCTTTGATGGCAAGGATCCAGAGGAGATCACACCATTTTCTCCTCCATTGTCCACCTTCCAAACACATGATCTTGCTGCCATGAAGGAGAGCATTCAAGGAAAACAACCTGCACTTCATAAAAACCATCTAGAACCAAGGTCGGAAGATCATAATCTTCCATGTTCTTCTCAGGAGGAGGAGGGAAAAGAGTAAGAGGATGTCACCATATCTTCCACACCATCCACCCAAGAAGGTCCATAAGAAGACACCACTCTTTGAGTTGAAATTTAGGACCATGGGAACATCCATCAGATTAGACCATGCCCAATCAGGTAGTTGGCTTCATGGGAGCAAAAGGAGAAGCCAAAACTAGTCATGCCCACTCCAGGGCATGAGGTTGAGTATCAAAGTACCAAGGATCAACTGCAATGCCTCTTTAATCCAAATGAAAAGAAACTAAAAGAGGTATTTGTCTTATTTCCAGTTGACACCTTGATGATTTGGGTGGAAGATTGGGTTATGGTCAGTTTTTTACTCATACAAGCAGCCATATTCAGTGTCAAATCATTTGCATGACTGGCTTTTGTGAGGAAAGGAAGCTACTTTTCCCATTCTGTTGTAGGTTTTACTTGAGTGTCCCTTTCCTTTTGTTAGTTTAGGTTAGTTTAGGTTTCCTTTCAGCAAAACAAGTGCTTTTACACACTCTGCATGTTCCACTTAGACCATGTATGATTTCTAGTTTTGTACATAGTGTGTTGTGGTGTTTTATTGCTCGTGCATAGTGCATTGGAAGTAGCATTTGGTGAAATCAGCTCTAGTTCCAACAGTTTCTAAGAGGCTCAGGGATCATATTTTCAAAGTTTAGATCAGATTTGTATTTACCAGGAAGACTCCATGCCCAATGGATGCTTCAAGGTAACTGGTCATTTCACCTAGTAGGCAAGTGATCCCCATGAGTTGCCAAATTGTTGACCAAAATAAGCTCACATTTATTTTTGGTCAACTAACACCATTTTCCCCCTTTTGTGCTTCAATCTGAATTTTTAGATATTTTAAGAACTTAAGCTCCTCTGAAAGCATTATCATTAGATAGGAAATTTCCCCCCCTTTCTAGAAATATAAAGAAGTTCTTCTAATTCCTCATATTTTGCAAGTGGTGGGCCGGTGAGCCTTGGAAGATTTTTTTTGCCAAAAGCAGGCTGGTGGGCCTAGGGAAGGTTATTTACCAATGGGAAAATTGTGGACCAGCAGGTTGGCGGGATATATTTTGGCATTTTTGCACTTTTCGCAAAAGGCACAAGTTATAATTGTGGGCTTGCGGGCCTGGGAAGGATTACTTTTGCTAAGTGGAAAATGAGGGCGGATGGGCCCGAGGATGACTTTTCACAAAATGTAAAGTTGCGGGGCCATGGAGGAATTTTTTCCCAAGTGTAGATTCAGACTGGTGGGGCAGCTGGAGATATTTTGGAACTTTTGCAATTTTCACAAAATGTCACAGTTTTCAAGTGTCGTCCCGCGAGCCCGCAGATTATTTTCGCAAAATGAAAAGTAGTAGACCTGCAAAGGTGCCACGTGCCTCAACGGTGCAACTCCAAAGGTTAAGCCCAAGGGGCAGTCTCCAAATGAGCACTGGCTGGCCAAGTGGTCAGAGTAAAAAAGGAAGATAGAGTCAGACATTGAAGAGTGTAGGAATGGCAGAAGGAACCATGTGTCAACTTAGCGTAACTTCAAGGTTAAACTTTGGAGTGGGTTCCCAAATGTGCGCAAAGCTTCCACGTGTCCCAGGTTCGAAAAAGGGATAGAGCCATCTATTTTATCAAGTAATTATAAGAGGGTCAGTGGAAGCCTCCACGTGCCTCATCGATGCAACTTCATAAGTGAGACCCAAGGGGTAGTCTCCAAATGAGCGCGAGCTCGCCACATGGTCAGAGTTCAAATGGGGGTAGAAACAACTATTGAATCAACTAAGGATAAAGTAGAGTTGCAGAAGGTTCCATGTGCCTCATCGATGTAATTCTAAGGGAAAAATCCAAAGTGAGGGCCCCAAATAAGTGCATGCTTGCCACATAGTTAGGGACCGAGAGAGGAGCAGGCCCGAATCGGCTAAGTATAAAGGAGTGAGCAAAAACCTCCACTTGTCTCAACGACACACCTTCAGGGGTCGAATCCAAAGGCGATCCCCCAAATGAGCGTGGAGCCTCCACATGTCCCAGGTCTGAAAAAGTAGACAAAGTTAGCAGTTGAAAAGTCAGAGGGTTGGCAGAATTCTCCACATGCCTCATCGACGCAATTTAAATGTGCGACCTAAAGTAGAGACTCAAACAAGCACTGGCCCTCCACATGTCCATAGCCTAAAAAGGTAGAATCGGCCATTGAAAATTCTAAGCAGAGGTAAACCAGCCAAAGGAGCCATGTGTCAGCACGACGCAACTTCAAAAGTAAAATTCTGAGTGGGTTCCCAAATGAGCGCTGAGCCTCCACATGTCCAGGGTAAGACATATGGCTCTGCCAAACAAAAGGGACTTAGTGAAACACAAAGAAATAGAATAGAGCCACGGAAGGTGCCACGTGTCTCTTTGGTGTAACTTCAATGGTGCAACCCAAAAGGTAGTCCTAAAACGAGTGCTTACCCGCCACGTGGTCAGAGTCTGAAAAGATAAGGTCAATCGTTGAAATGTCCAAAAACCTATGGAGGCCTCCACGTGTCTCATTTGCACAACTTCAAAAGAAAAATCTAGGGGCAGTTTCCAAATGAGTGTGAAGCTTCCACGTGTCTCGAGTTGGGCACAGTGTCTCCACCAACAGGAGGGACTAGAGAAGAATACAAAGTAAACCGAGGAGCCCGCAGAAGCCACCACGTGTAAGTCTGGCACAACTTCGTGCGCGAGAGGAGGGGAATGAATCTTAGAAATGTGCGGGGCTGCCACATGGGTCTTGCACGAATAGACTCTTTTAAATATTGAGAGCCCGCATTAAACACCTGACCCTGACCTTCAAACGGCCATATCTTTCAACTAGGAGCTTGGTTTTAAGTGGGAAAGGACATTTTAGAGAGCTCTTGGCATCAACTTCTCACCCACCACCATTATGTTTCAGTCGTCCATTTCCAGACTGTCAAGTCTCCCACCTACTGCCATGATGAGGAATGGGCTTCCTTTCTTGCCCAATAAGGGACAGCAACGGGGGCATGGGTGTTGTAGTGAGACTCATCATTATGGTAGGTGGATTTAGTTCTCTTCCAGGGGTGGTTAGAGCAAGGTTAAAATTATTCCCTCCTTTCTCTCTTATTCTTTTTATATATTGTAAAGGAAGGGCATTTTCTAAAGGGTTGGTCATTATTTCTCTCCTGCACCCCTCTCTCTTTCTTCCCTACGGAAAAATGTGAAGTCTAAGTCTCCTCTCATGGCTCTATAATGGCATTTCCTTGCCTCTTTCCCATTGATGATGTACTGTGTGAATTATGGAGTAATAAAATTTATTTTGTGATGTATCTTGTCCATCCCTTGCTTATTTTGTTGTCTCTGCCTCTTGTCATCGCAGGGTATACTCTGCATACTCTGATGTCTATTGCATGTTTTGGGAGCTGTGTTTAATGGGTTTTGAAGTGGTGTTTAGGTTGACATTCATCTCTGGTCTGTGGTACTTCTGTCCACCCTCTCCTTTGCTCACTTCTCTCCACTTCAGGCAGTTGGATTTGTGATCAGCCACTTCCTTTTCTAGTGTATCACCATTTTAGTGTAGGCTCTCTTTTACTCTCTCTCTCTCCTTATCTCCTCAGAATGGTTAGATTAGGATTATATAGTTTTTCTGCACTAGAGTAGCTTGTGGCAGGTAGTTTAGGAAGAAGAAGTTTGATTTCTCCGGAGGACCATCTCAAGTTTTTAGTCCCACAACTTGAGAGATGGTCTCATGTTGTGCAATCACACCGAATGCTCCACTAAGATCCAAGGCCATTTGGGGGTGATGTGATTTTGCATCAACATGTGCATGAGGAACGATTATGTCCTGTAGGAGCAGGTACAAGATTACTATACGGTATCCTTATGAAATTTTATGCGGATTAGATTAAGTGTGGAGAAATAATGTCCAATGATCCAAGCATGATTTTGGGTAGCAAAAAAGAGAAGTTCGTATTAACCAAGAAGTATGGAATTATATATAGATCATAAAAGGGTTCTACACAAAGGAATATTGGAGTTAGATTATGCAAAGGATTGGAATGTGAACAAAGCAAAAATGTTTGAAAGAAGGCTTAGAAGCCCCAGACTACTGCATGGAAGAGTGACAAAAGTTCGTCTCCAATATTTGAATGTGCACAAGATTTGTGAAATGTCTTGGCAAGGAGGAAGAAAGCCAAAAGTGTGTGGAAAAGTAGATAGTTGAATGAAAGTGACAAAGGTGGTCAAAACTGTTTAATCAAGGAGGTTGATGGTGACTTAACTATCAGAGGAACCCAACAACCAGGTCAACATGGCATGGTAAGGATGTCTAGATGGAGGAAAAGTAGCTCAAAGCATTTATAATTCAAAGGCCGACTTTTAGTTTGAGTGGGAAAACTGGAAGACTCTAGAAGATGCCAAGTATGAGAGAGAAGTGTGTAGGTGTAGCTATAAAAGGATGTTAAGTTCACCATTTTGAGGGTAGTTGGTACCAAGGGACAAAGGAAACCTAGCTGTGAGCTAAATTTGTTGAATTTGATTATGACACATATGGAGACTAATCTAGGTTAGGTCCTAAAGAGATTCCCGTAGAATATATAAATACTTCTTTAGAATGTATGTAACCTCAATGAGAGGAGCTACGTGTAGATTTGGTAAAGGCGAATAAACAAATAGAAGAAATATTTTAGTGTTTTCTTCCACGGTGTTGGACTCTGCAAATAGTCCGAGGTCGTTTTGACATCATAGTCACCATGTACATGCACACACAAACGCACACACAAATAAATGTGTGTATGCATACATACACACATGTACATATTACAGAAGCACACATATTAACATGTATATACACACACATGCATAAACACATATCTATGTGTGTTTGTGTGAATACATACATACATACATTCGTGTATATGTGTGTTTATACATACATACATACATACACACACACACACACACATGCATGGATGTTTATCGTGGTTCTTCTTGCCAAATGTCTCTTGTACCTTGGTATGTGTATAAAACCTTGGTATGTGTATAAACAATTGTTTAATTTATTAAGGTAACTTATAACTTTCTTACGTTCGATGTAATATTTGAAATGTAATTCACATAATTAACACACCGCGCACACATATATACAGATGATCCGTAAAATATTACATTTGAAGATGGAAATTGTACAATACAAATTTAATGTATTAAAATTGTAAACGGTGCGAGTGTGAACGGAGTTTCTAATTTAATAAACGTGGCAGTGTAAACGGAGTATTGAAACCAATTAGGATGTTCTAAAGTATAAATGCCGAATCCCGATTGCCGATTAGTCGGTAGAACGTAATTTGTTTCAAGTTATTGTTAACTGACCTCTCCTAACACAACACAATCTTTGCAACAAAGGACAATGCGCCGGCGCCGCACGGCTATCTACATCGATTTTTCCCAAACGAGCCCGTCTAGAAGCTCATTATTTATTCACTATCATGCGGAGTCTGAACAAATGCACAACACGCCGGTCACACATGGCTTTGTATACGTAATACATCTAGAAGCTCATTACCCCCGTGTTTAACGACGTCTTTCATATCGACCCATTATATATACACTCCAGATTTTTTATTTCTCACTAACATTGGAGGACTTGTTTCATACAGTTCTGGAACAGGTTAATTGATTGCAGTTAAGGTATTTAGGTTAATGGAGTGCAATGCATCAACTGCTGTTTTACACAGGTCTTATGTTATCTCTAACTTTGCATCTTCAGGAGTTTCGCATCTAAGAATTGGAGTTAAACCAAAGCAATGTATTGCAGTTAGAAGGAGTGGAGTTATTAAAGCATCTCAATGCGAGAATGCCCCACCTCTTCGTTGTTCATCATCACTATCATTGTATGATGTGCTTTCTGTCTCTCCTAACGTGAGTAAGCGAGAAATAAAGAGTGCATATCGTCGGATGGCTCTTACATACCATCCTGACGTTTGCCCTCTTTCCCAGAAAGAAGAGTGCACCACAAAATTTCTTGAAATTCAGGAGGCGTACCACACTCTCTCCGACTCCTCCCTTCGTGAGGATTACGATTGGAGGCTGCAAAACGGGATGGAATTAGGCGACGAGGATAGAAGAGGATATCACAGTAGTGGTTATGTTAATGTATGGGAAGCTCAATTAATGGAGTTGATACGTAGAAGATCTGGTTGTAATAATAATTCATCATCAGCATCATGGGGGAGTAGAATGAGAAGTAGAAACCAGTAGATGCCAATTGGCGCTACTCGATGATTGTGGCTTTATTCCATATTTGTTTAGGTGTTGATATTTAAATGTAAACTGAATGTAAGAAAAGCGTGTATGTACAGAACTAAGCCATGTTTCGGGCGACGGAGAACCTTTTGTTGTTACGCCACTATTTTGATGTTTCGGAGGCTTCCATGGATTGCCCTTGCTCGACTTAATAATAATAATTACGCCCAAAGGCGTTGCCCCGTATGACAAAGAGTTTCCGGCAGTTCAAGTGAAGCGGTTAAATTTGACGGGCGTTTACATGTTTTATTTTTTTTCTTTTCTTTTTTTTAAGAATTTGGCCAGGGTATTGCCTCGTCAATTCTGTTTCGCTTTAAATTATGTTTGATCGGCCACTAGCACAATGCACTGGAGCCGCAGATGGCAAACCTCTTCATCTTGTTTTCTTTGTGCATGGTTTCATCCTTCGTTTTTGCTGCACAGGCAGCAAGCCTTGACATGGCCTTCCCTCTTGAAGACAATATCACGAAAATCCCAGATGCTTTTATCCTGCCTGGGCCTATAATAAAACTAACCAGAAATAGCGCCACAGGCAACCTCCAATCCAACTTTGGCTGGGTCACGTACAACAAAGCGGTTTCTGTGTGGGACAAATCTTCTCAGGAAATTGCGAATTTCTCCTCTAATTTCTGTTTCGCCATTAGCAAAATCGGTAGCAGCAGTTAATTATCTGCAGGCAATACAAACTCCATTACATAGAATTCACGAGTACAATTATAAACATAAAATGGTTCAAATGAATTTAATCTCACCTTAATTGGCTCGAATTTTTACATTCTGATTGCACCATTTGTGACGGGACATCTGCAGAAAATAATGACAATATTAATGGCGTGTTATTAGTACATAATTCATATTGCTAAGACGAAGATGGGTTGTAACTTTTTTTCTTGCCTTTCCTGATGGTGGTCGATTTGTTTGGGGCGTTCTTCATAGTTAGGCTCAGTATCTAGGACCTGAAGCAGATAAGCAAAATTATCTGCTAACACACATTACTGATATCTGCACTCACACTGTCATGCCCACATTTTCAACACCAAAATACAACACACATAATTTGAGGATTTTTTTTTTTTTTGGGCTTATATTGTTTGATACATAACATCACATAGGCTCACTTAGGACAGTGTATAACACATGAGACACTTGTGTAACCACCGACCCACATATATAACATGAAACACATGATCCACATCTAAGCCATATTTCTAAAAAAGACAAAGTACAACAACGACCCATGGTAATATACACTTACTCACAGGGACTTCCCGCAACACATCGTTGTTCATGGTGAAATATTTATTAAAATCTTATTTATATTAGTTGACTATAATTATCTGAAGAACACATAACATGGGACCCTTCGTTCCTTTACAATTACGCTGCATGTTTTTGGTTTAACATTTCACCTATATTGGTTGCTTTAGAATTCGCTCGTTTCTCTTGGTGAAATAACTTTATATAACATGATTTTGATTAGGAACGCATTTACACACATGCATCTTCTAATATTTGACTTAAGGATTTGTTTGAGAGGGTCGTGCTAACTGGTTTCGAAAAATACTCTCGTTACAAGGATGAAAATTCACAGGAATAAAAAGGAAGGTTACTAGATCAATATAAAACATATCCTTACTTCATTTCATAGGTTTTTTTAATACTAACAATACACTCTTTTAATCTTCAAGTTATTACAACCAACTATGGAGGTTAACTAATTTAGTTGTATCATTCTTGATTCACAATCAGTTGCTCCAATTAGGGATTCATATTTTCACAATCATGTTGCACATAGAAGGTTACATTGCACCTGTCTTCCCATTATAGAGATTTTTCTTTGAATTTTAAGTGATGAATTTCACATTTCAAACTACTATTGTTTCATCATTTTAAGGATTTACTCCTAATAGCAACGGGTTAGTTACCTGTTTCGACCATAAATTCTACTTCATAAGCGATTCTAGGTTTAATATATTCCTATCTACACCGAGAGTTTTGCTAACTTTTACAAGTCTAACTAGAGTGCAATCTCAATAACTCACAAGACCTTGGCTATAGTTGAAGGTATTCCATTCTCAAGGCTACATTTTGTTATTTCATTAGCATCATTGTTTGATTCATGTTTATGTAAACAACGCATGTGATCATACATCATATTTGTTTTTTTGATTTATTAGGTTGTTGTATTAGTCGTGGACCTTAACTTTATTACATTCATTTTATGATCACATTTGACATTTTTGTTGGTTTTGACATCACTCAATGGCTTATAATTTTTTTTGGTAGTGGTTATTCGTTATTTTAATCTTATTTACCCTTTCACTAACTACATTTACGTGGTTACTTTGATCCTATAATATCATCATCTTGGAACAAATGTACAAATTCCTATAACACTTATGTAACACTTAGGGATTTAAGACTACAAGGAGCAATATGACCTCGCACAAGAAAACTCATTTCATTGCTCTTAGACACACAAGTAATTAGTGTATATTTCAAGAGAGAGATATCCCAAATAATCTTATGCATTACAAAATCCTCCTAAGAACCTATTTCAATTGTTGCATAAATATGCAAGTAATTCGACATGTAGTCTCTGCTTACATAATTAAGATTTCACAAGAGATCAATCGTAGGTACAACCAACAACTATCTTGCAAGGCTTTGGCCACCCACTAGGGTACCAAGGGAAATTACACACAAAGGGGTTAAAATTATTCATGATATGATCATACATACGAAAATAAAACATGATCACCTCACTCATCCCAATAACATAGGTTTCACCACATATATGCACCACCCCATAAAATATCAAGGTAATGGACCTTAATAATACATCCTAAGTGTGAAGCATAAAGATGATTAATGAGATCAAAGTATTTTATTGACACGATCAATGTTTTATACCCTAGAAAAAGAATCATATGTGGGAAGGAAGTACCGTAGTCATTATAACTTATTCTTTTAATTTTGTTAGTTTTGATGAGAGCAGATTTTACCTAGCATTTTGGGTGTTAACGAAATAAACCAATAGTTAACATAGCAAAATATTAGTTTAACATTGTTCTAACATAGGTGCAACCTTGAGTACAACTTCACTTCCAATCTGACACTACAAAATATAATTATATTGGTATTCCCATTTCAAAATATATAAAGAAATATTCTTCGAACAACAATATATATCATTATTCTATGGTTATACATGTATTACATGATGAATATAACTTTACAATGAAAACTCATTAATTACAACATATCACATCCAGAATATTGCGTCAACCTATTAACTTTACAATGACAACTCATTAATTACAACCTACAACCAATGTTGCGTCAATCCTAGGACTGAGTATGGAAATCCCCTACACTCAAGCAGAAATTTCATGCATCCATCATTTCAAACAATCAGAATAGACACTACAGAGAGAGAGAGAAGGAAGAAGAAAATATATGATTCATTTCTTTTCAAATCACCATAACATCTTGTATCCACTTTTTATTTCATTTAAACTCATATATATTTTGACCCATTTGTATTTTAAAAACCCAATCAATATTTTCATAATTATCTCTTGAGAGAGAAAGGGGAAGAAAGATAAAGTATGGATTTCATTTTCCTTTCTATTCATCATTTCATTTCCAACCCATGAACATTTGTAACTCTTTTAAATTTCTAGAACCAGTTAAAATATAAGAGTACTACTACAAAGAGAACTAGGAAGAGAGAGAAAAATCATAATTTCCCAAAAAAGTATTCATACAATAGTTTGATCAATTCATAATTTATAACGTGGGGAGACAATATGTTAAATGTTACACAGTTAGTTAGGAGAAAACAAAAACCTTACAAGGTGTGTTTACCAAAAGTTACAATTTTGGTGCAAGTTGGTTGAAACATCAAAAGTGCCTACAAATTGGAATTAAAACCACTAGTTTTAAGTTTGATGAGGAAGTTTGAAAATTCGTACTTACTCTCTCATATATAGAGAATTTATTGTGTTTGATGGAAGTTTATTACGACGAGCAAAGCTCAAGTTACAAGGGAAAATTCTGGGCTAGATATCGTAATTGCATTAGTAGCTCTTGTCACATAATGATCAGTGGGCCCCAAAACCCACTTGCAAAATTAGTTTCCAAATGCATTTTTAGTGAATTGGTGGGTTACAATCCTCTTTTTGGTAGTCTAGAGGTAGGAGGTAGTGGTTTTCAGTTTCGCTCAAGCTAAGTGACAACCGTAAGCCAAAACTGATGGTGTTTTATTAAAATGACCATGTCACTATAAGTGACTAATAAGCTAAGAGGTTTAGGAATACAACTTGAAAGAGCTTTAAATTATTTCAAACAACTTGCTTAAGGTTCCCTAAGGTGTTACATGTTACCTGAGGTCATGCAAGAGTTTGGTTTTGCGATACGTTTGGGTGTGGCGCTCCATGCATGTAATTTTAAAAATTAGAGATTTTTTATTTTTTTCATGTTGAAGTTTTGAGAGTTCATGTCAAGGAAATATTTTTTCGCCTATCCTTAACATTTAATTTTGAAAAACATTGAATTGATAAAGTGAAATTTAATGCAAGTGAAAAGTGGAAAACCATACCCTTTTCATGAAACTCATGGTTCCTGCATTTGACAAGACCGCATAAGTTCCTGGCATCCTGGCAATAGCTTGCGAAAAAACATAATTCCTCCATTTGTATTCATATCTCATTATAAAGATATTTATTTTGCATGGGTTAGCAGTATAATAGTAAGGATGAGATATCTTCTCCTCATCACACTCCAAGAGACCATATTCCTTTAAGGCATTTTATCAAGTTGTTCACATGGCTAAAATGACATCCCTTGCTAGATTGTTCTCCATGCTCATATCCCACTTCACTTAGCAACAAAAATATTCCCCTCAATTCCCCCTCTTGATAAGGTTATTTGTAATAACCCATAATAATGATTATAACATATGCGACTATGTTTGGTTAAGGAACCCCCATTAAAATTTACCATTCCACAACCTTTTCTAAGCACCCAAAATTTACATTTACTTGAATTTTTTTAAAATCTTATCAAACAAATACATTTTGTGTATATCCTGCAACCCTGGCATTTAATGAACCATATTTATTTGGAGAATTTTGTCAAACATTTCATGTGCCATGTGTATGTTCCAAAATTTTACACACATGTAAACCCAGGCACTTGTAATTATCCTTATTGAAAGCCCCCTCCTTTAAATAAGGATGAGAATATGATAACAAAGGTGAAACACTCCAGTGGCATTTATTTGTTTCATTTGGTGAAGAGGTGGCTGAGGATAGAATGTAGTGGATTTCACAAAGAGGAAGATTTGAAAAGAAAAACATTGCAGAGACATAAGTGGGATAACAGGAAAGGCACGTTCAAAATCTTAAATCAATACACCAGTTAATTGAAATAAAAGCTAATGGGTAGAAATAAAATGAAGTGGTAACTACCACTTACCTACTATGAGAACAATGTTAGGAGGGTAACAATGTACAAAGCACAGGTGCATAAAAATGGATGGATCAAAATCAATATAGCTAGATAATACATTTGGATGGAGTTCCTCCTTAGCCTCAATTGTTTTCTTCCTCTAGATAATAAAAAGACTCCAACGGCAGGAAACATATATGCTTCTCCTCTCAGAGGTAATAAAACATGCTTTAGACACATACACAGGTGCAGATCAATCCATTTTTGCATTTTCAGATAAAACGACATTCCATTAAACTATTATTTTCAACGCATTGTACCAAAAATTTCATGACTTGCATATGATTTTATATTTGGCATACATGTCTGCCGAGGCACTTACAACTACAACAAAAAAGGAACCCATTCCAAAACTCCAATTTTAGCAAAGTTCCGGTAAGCATTCTATTTAGCTATAACCAACCAAAAACTGCTAAATTATAATGTTAACTTTGGGTCTAGTTTTTTTATTTCCTCGGATCCAAAAGAAAGTGCTTAAAATATTGTGTAAGGAAATTGAAAGGTCTGAAAAGTTTCTTAGGAGGAGTCGATTCAATTCTCTAATAACTGACACACATGTGACTCAGGAATTTGTTTGGACGGGCACTATATCTCCCTCCTCTTATAAGAGCATTTTCCTTGATGCGACACAATTCTGAAGATCAAAGGATATGTAGGAAAGATAGTCAAAAATGACACATGTTGTTTAATGAAACAACTTTTCAATACAAAAAAACCACAAGGAAGAAAATAAATTTTGGCAACATCTTGAATTTTAATGTTTTGTGAAGATTAGTAGTTATTTATCTTTTATTTTACTTCTCAATTAGTCTTTTCTTTTTCAATATTTCTTAAATTTCAAAATCTTAATGTTCATTGTTTAGAAATGTCAATTGTCTTATGTTCCTAGGTTCCTAATACAAATTGGCCTCAAGATGTCACCCAAAAATTAACACAACACAAATGACCCATGAGACATCTTGCTACATAATTTCACGTCTGTATCACACCATAAGATGTTTAATTCCACCATGGAATGATAACAAGTAGTCCACATAGAAAATAATTTCCAACAATTATGTCATATGCATAGATCAAACACATACAAGTGACCGACAAATAAAGAATCTTAATGTTGATACAAAGGCAACTGATATCACATGACAAAAAAAAACATGACTATACCAACACAGTGCCAAGACAATATCCAATAGTCCATACCAACCAAGGGAGTGTCAAGCATCAATCATAAAAATGTGTAACAAGACTCACAAGAGTACACATAACTCATAACACCAACTCCACGCATCACAAAACATCATGAAACAATATTCATATATCTCCCAACGAAAAAAAAAAACTCCATATACCTGCCAAAGAGAAAGAATCATAGTGTCAAAACCAAGCTGGGTCGCTCAACCATAGAGCCCCATCAAGTATATCAAGTCACTCAACCATAAAGTGTCATCGAGAATATCAGGTCACTCAAACATAGAGTGCCATAAATAATATCAGGTCACTCAACCATAGAGTGCCATAAAGAATATTGGGTAACTCAACCATAGAGCCCCATATCCTTTCTCCAAATAATAAGGTTGGGTCACCCTAAGGCCCTGGGCACATAGAGCCCTGTCACCCCTAACCCAAGTGACATAATAACTCGTGGTTCAACAACCCACTATTTATCTGTAACTCCTTGGGGCATACCCCATACAGTGAAGTGGGTCTATAGGATCAACCACTCCATGGTGAATCCCATGAACTTATCCCAACACATTACAACATTAGAACCATCATAACAATCTGTTTCGAATGCCAAGTGGAAAAAATCCTAAGCTTTGGGCTAGGCTATAAAAGTTTTAAATATGAAAAGAAAATTTAAAACTAAGCAAAACAAATGGATAAAGAGCCCTAGTTAGTGTAAAAATCCACATGCTAGTGCAACCAAATAAAATGCATAAAATATAAGAACATATGAATAAAGAAAATTGTTGGTTCTTGCAAGAAAAGAGAAAACGATCAATCACTATTACAATACCATATTACAATCACTATGCGGCATCATACTACCACGAAAAGGGGTACTCATCAAATTACTGGCACTCATATGTCGATCCTCATCTCACAAAAATATACATGTAACCATAAATGAGTATATCAAATAATATAATTGTCATCATCTCTACCTGAATCATCCATCCATACTCCCACAATGCTCAACATAGTTAAAATCACATAGGATTGCTCGATGGATAACCCAATAGGAAAGAGTAGGGGACGCTAGTTTTCATAAGTTGAGTCTAATGTGGTGCGCATCCATAGTATACTGAGCAAGCTTGAATTATACTGTCTTGGTGCTCAATTTGATCTTGCCCTATTTGTCCTTGAAATTATTTAATTTGCGGGCTCTATTGTCTTTTCTATCTCCCCGTATTGATGCATGAAAAATATGTCCTCCATTTGGTTCCCATGATCAGTCCCTTCCTTTGATTGAGGATCACTTAAAGTCTAGAATTTGTTTTTCGTTCTTTTGTCCATGAGAAAGATTTGTAACTTGGGCATAAAATCGAGTTTTTCACTTCCTTCCATTTTTCCACAGTCACATTTTTTTTTCCCTATCAATTTTGAACCAAGATCTATGGAAACATGATTAGATGTGGCTCAGAAGATCATATTTGGGCCTTATATTATTTCCAAATTCTCTGTCTTGAAAGAAAGATTCATTTTCGGGCGTAAATGATGATTTTCCTGCATTTTATGATTTGATGGCCGTGTTTTTCCCCGTTAAATTCACATCTCAACATTTGTGGAAATGTGGCCCTTTCTAGTTGGATGTGGCTTGGTGGGGCACTTTCAAACTCTAAGGCTGGATTCAACTCAAAGCTTGTCCACGTGGAGGGCCGACGCTCATCTGAATATTATCCTTTTGGTTTAACCTTGGAGTTATGTCGGGGAGACATGTGGAAGATTCTGCTGCCTTGCCCAGACTTAGACATTTTTTTTATGCGGCCGGTGAAGCTTTGGTGGACAATGGACACATGGAGGGATGGTACTCATTTGAGGATCTACATTTGGGTCCCACCTTAGTAGTTGTGCCAGGGAGACATGTGGAGGCTTTCGCTGGCTCCGCTCTATACTTAAACTTTTCAAATTATTTTTCTAAGGCCTAGGACACATGGAGGGACCGCGCTTGTTTGGGGACTGACCCTTAAATTTTATTTTGAAGAATCCCTAGGAGGACACTTGGAGGCTTCTACTCACTCTTCCCTTGCTTGGACTTTTCAACGGCCAAGGTAAACTGTCTCGGACCCTAGACACATGGCATTTTCCATTGATCCTACAAATTTTTTAATGACTCTTCAAGAATGATACATGTGGTGAGCCAACGCTTGTTTAGGGACCATCTCAAAGTGTACCATTGAGACACGTGGAGGCTTCCACTAGATCCTTTTTATACTGAGACTTTTCAAATTCCAAAAGGTGTTTTTATTGGGCCCAACGCATACGAAAGCCCCATGCTTCTTTGGAAACATTCTCTTGTACTTCTCCTTTGCAGTTGAGCCAAGGAAACATGTGCACGACTATAATATAAATTAGAGAAGTGGTAGAATAAATGGTTGATGTGCATTGCATGTGTTTTTCCACCATTTTTGCTCCAAGACTCCTTGAGATACGAATACACACTATTTTCATCATTTTTTGATGAAATTCCTTGTCATTTTTGTTTGCAAAGTGCCATTGAATGGATTTATAACTTAATTTTTCAGTCCAAGGATTGTTAAGGGAAATATTTTGAAGTTGGAATTGCTTAGGTGCTTGCAAAAATGTGAATCACCAGAGAAGCTAGATGCAGGACATAGTTGCAAAGGAAAGAGAGGGAAAAGGATGAAATGATGAAGGTTATAGGTGCAAAAGATGAAAAAGGTGTTGCCTCGAGAATAAAAAGGATCCCCTATCATATCCATCTGTACAGAGCCTCTGAAGTATGATTAAAATGGGGATTTCTCACATGACAGAATCAAAATGAAAAGGACTACGAAAAAGTTGTGGCATGACATCCTAGTCATTACTCAAGGGCTTGAGACATGTGATCAGTTCATAATTGGTCCAACTCGCAACTTTCGGATGTGAATTTTTTTAACGTCATTTTCTGAGGAAAATTGGTAACAAGAAATGGTCCCTCTAATATTATTCTTTTTTGGGGAAATTTTTTGGATGAGTGAGCGAGTGAAATGTTTAAATGCAATGAGAATACTCTTGTAATTGGTTGGGGGTATAATTCTTAAGAGAAAATTTGAGAGAGCCCGTCTTCCTTAGATATTAATATGAGATACCTGGTTAATTCCTTCTGTGTTATATTTTCTATCATTTCAAGTTGGTTACGAGTGTACAACCATTGACAAGATCTGAGACTGTTTGAAGAAACTTTCCCCTGCTGATGAATCTAATCAATTTTGAGTTAATTTGTGTCAATATTTGAGAAATTTATGTCTTCTTTGTTTTAGAATGTCTGCAAGTAGTTTTTATTATTCCTATTGCAATCTTGTGTTAAAGTCCCTCCGAATCACACACAATCTCGTCCCTGTGACAATTTTCTGGAATTTGCAATTTCATTTCAAGAAGAGCTTTCATCTTGTGATGAGATACACAATTTAAAATAACTTCACTATCATTTGTTGATATATATTGTCTGTAAGCCTTCAAGTGTATCTT
Organism: Taxus chinensis; assembly: GCA_019776745.2. Lineage (NCBI taxonomy): Eukaryota > Viridiplantae > Streptophyta > Pinopsida > Cupressales > Taxaceae > Taxus > Taxus chinensis. Next base: position 271,707,166 of record CM034148.1, read on the forward strand.
AGGCATGAGGAACCACGGGTCTTTGATGTTTAATTGAGTCTTTAGCTCAAGGGCCTTCATGTTAAATTCTTGGAGATTATGTGAAACCGTGAAAATATGGGCCTCCATTGATGCACACCTTCTTGTGTAAGGAATATTTTAGCTATTCTAAAGATTTTTGTCATTTATGTTTCCAATTGTTGTGAAGTCTCTCAAATATCTAGTATAATAAACTTTATCCTTTTTAATCTCCCACCAAAATTATTCAAAAACAATGAATCCATCCTAAACTACCCCGGTTTTTCCCTGTATATCCACAAAGGAACAAAATCTATTTACTAAAATATGGAGAATAATCAACATTCCATAATGTCTTCAGTAACCTTAGCCTTGTTTTGAAAGTATCTCTATCTTTCAGTAGTGAAAAATCTTGAGAGTTAAATTATGGAGTATTGATTATACTTTCCCAAGGTTTTCTTCATAAAATCTATGCAAAAGAAGGATATCTCCAACTCCTTCAAATAGAGGTTACACTAAGGGTCCTCTCATCCTGGTTGAAGAGGAAAAACCTAAATTAGTGAGGATAGGTCAAATCCTCTTGAAGGTGCTATCCATCTCTCCACAATCTGAGTGACAAAGGGCCAGATAGATCTCATCCCTGGCTACAAAATGACATACATTATGATCTATCTGCCTCTAAGCTCCATGCCAAATCTTTGATGTTTCTCAACTTGAAAAGGAGAACAAATTTGGATACCAACAATCATGGCACCATTGTCGGGGATGATTTGTTTATTTTTTTCAAGTTCTTATCCATTTGGCTCATCAACAACACTCGTGGCACCATTGCCAGGGATTATTTGAGCTTTGAGATTTATTTGTACAGCAACAACACTCATGGCTCTGTTGCCGAGGACTCTTTAAAGTATTTTACAAATGTAGTACATGCAGACCTTGGTAATAATTCTTACATGCGTAGTGTGCTAATAAATTGTTGAAACATCATTATCTATTTAGATATGTAAGAACTATTCAAAGTTGTAAGTTCTGACTGTAATATTTCTAGCTTATACAATTATTGCACTAAATTTTGTATCATGATTGAAAAATTTGGGTAGAAGAAGATTAGATCTTGTAAGATTTGCATGTATCTGGTATTGATAGACATTTGATAGGTATTTCATAGTGCATTTGCAAAAACTAAGGTGAAAATCCTTAGTGCCGACTTCCTGTTGGTCAAATTCTTAATAAATACCAGTGTCTTAACATATATCACGTAATATTTGTCATTAATCTTTGCAAATCTAGAAGTAAAAAGATATTTCTTCACCAAGGACCCTAGTAGAAGGTTGTTTCTAGAGTTGGGAAAGTCTAATTTAGAAGGAAGAAGAATTTGGAAGGTTGTTGGAGATCAAGCATCAAGAAAAGAGATATCCATTGGTGAAACGTATCAGCCTGTGATTGAAGATTGCAATACTCCTTAAGTGAATCCGAATCAAGTATCCTCTTTGTTGAATTGAATTCTCCATTTAGAGAGGGGCCTTCATTTGTATTTAAAAAATTTACTTCTCAATCTACCCCTGTATTTTCCAAATTTGATAGAATTTTCTATGAAATAAAGCCTTTAGAGGTCAGTCATTTTGAGAATTGCATCCATTTTCCACACAAACTTCTCACTCATCATCAATTTACATCTCCTCTAAGGTCACCTCCTCCAAATCATGTGGCTCAGCCTCCACCCAGACCTCCCTTTATTGTTAATACTTTTGGTCCCATCAATTTTAGATGCATGGCTGGCTATCCAAATGCTATGCCACAAGATGTAAGAAATAGATTGCCTAAGTTTCAAGGAAATAATGCAATCACTGGTGATCGTCAATATGATGGAGGAATTTGAAATTTCATTTGAGGATGTGTACATTAAATTGTTTATCCATACTCTAAAAGAAGATGCAAGGGACTGATATAAATATTTTCTAGATAATTCAATTGATTCTTAGATAGAAACGAAGAACACTTTTAGATTACAGTATGGAGAAAAAACATACCCTAGGTTTCTTTTATCAGAAATTGAAAATATAAAAAAAAATCTTAATGAACCAATGCATGATTTCGATACAAGATTTACCCAAACATTGAGAAGATTTTCTACTAATTTGAGGCCATGTGATGAATCATCTCATATAAAATATTTATATGCATTTGATAAGAAAACTGCTTACTATTTGAGGGATAAGAATCTTGGAACTTTGAGATAGGCCTTTACCATGGATCTACAAATTGAGAACAATATTAAAGTAATTGGAAAACCTCCTAAGAGGGAGGGTGTTAAACTGATCAATCCAAAGAAGCCTCAATCAAGTAAGGATGTGGATCTTGAGGACACTTTAAAGACTTTGAATAGAGCTATCAAAGATATCTCTTATAAGCTAGCTAGGGAAGAGAAAGGAAATGGACCAGGTTCCTAAGGTCAGCATAGGAAAAAAAGATAAGATAGATTTGCAAATCATCATATAAATGATCAAAGATCTGATGACAAAGGTAAAGGACCCATGACAGCTAGAAAACCCCAAGTTAGGGAAAATAGAGTAGTGCCTGATCCTCTAAATGCCAAAGTTGTTGTTGTTAAAGAGACAAATGAAATTGATTTGTGTGACAAATGTTTCTTAGCCCACCCACCATGTGAAGTAGATAAACAATTTGAAGAAGCTGATGATGATGATGTATGCATGGTGGATTTCTCTCCAAGCTCACAGCAAGGAGTAACATTAACTAAAATAATAAGTTCAAGAATTGTTGCAAGTTTTTTGTATTGCATTCACCGGGTACCTCTTCTTCCTACCTCTCATACTTTAGAAATAAATATGGTACAAGCTTTTTAACTTCCTAATAATGATTTTGAGTACTTAAGGGCATTAATGATTGAGAGTTATGATGGAGGAATCCCTTCTGAGGAGGATAGGCAGTTGTTAATGAATTTTGTCGTCAGCCATGAAAAATAATATAATACCAAGAGTAAGGTCGCCAAAGGGGCAGGTCATCAGGCCAAACAAAAAATTCCTGTGCTTACCAGTATGCCTAAGGAAACCCCTAAAAAATATGCATCTTGGTCACCCCAAATAAAAATTGTGTCCCTCCCCATGCTTAGAATGTAAAACATCATGTGCCATCAGATGAATTTGTAAACCTTCTTGCTAACACTACATTACCCAAATATGTTCCTTGTGACATAGCCCAAATCTTGAGTCAGATCAAGATTTCTATTCCTAGTTTTGAATTTCTTTGAATCCTTGAGCATAGGAATAGAGAATTTGAATATTTGGGATGAAAGAAGAAAATATTACCCAAGGCAGAAATGTAAACAATGTTAAGACTCCTCCTACCATTATAGAGTTAAAAAAACCCCAAGTACTTGAAGAACTAGGTGAGCCACCTGAAGTATATTTGGGAACATCCTTGGTTGAGTCACAACTGAAGGTGGATCCATTTTTCACTACTTTGATTATTAAGGATAAGTTGTTACAACTGTATGTTTGATTCTAGAGCATCATCCACTATTATGCCTCTTGAGGTCATGAATGAGTTATATCTCATAGTAACAACAACTAATGGCAAGTGTATTGCAATGGATTCTAGAGAGGTTTTAGTTGTATGATGTGTAAAATGTTTGGAGGTACAACTTGAATATTATTTGGGTAAGAACTTGAAACTTGTTATTGTTGATTACCCTACCAAATGGGGCATGATGTTATTAGGAAAGTGGGCTACATGTGTTGGTGGAAGTGTTCAGATGGATATGTCTTTTGCTACCATTCCAATTGAAGGCAGCTTTGTGAAGTTACCTAGTGAAAAGAAAATGTTATATCTTATTGAGTACCCCAACAATGCTTCTTATGAAGTATTACATGCAGAAATTGATATTGATAACTCTATGAGCTATGTTGCTTTCAAAGAATATGAAATTGATCAATGCAGGTATCATGACTAGGAGGATTTTCCTGAGACTTTGATGTTTGATGTAGCCTCAAAGGATGTTAAAAAAATTGACCCAGGCAGAAGAGGTAAGCCTGAAAAAATGTGGTCAGATAGTGACTTGGATGGAAAAGAGAGACAATCATATGACCAATTCTTAAAGACATCAGAACTGCTTAGCATGGTCATATCCAGAATGGTAGGTAGTTGAAGATTTTACTTGATTTTTTTCTTTGAATTAGGATGCTCACAATTGTAAAGTGTATAGTATTTTGGTTTCTTTTTACTTTCGTGTTTTTTTGTTTTTGTTTGTCCTGGTCCTTGGCTTCTATTTTGTTCATTTCTCGATCCATCCTTGGGGGAGTTGGATATTATTGCTCGGCTCTGTAATCTTATTCTTTGACTCTATTTCCCAATGGTTAGTTTTTGGCACTTGTTCTACTACTTGGTCTTGTGGCACCCATAGGGAGTGCCCATTCCCGATTCAGAGCCGATGTTGGTGCTTAATTTTATCTTGCCCAGTTTTTCCTTGAAATTATTCAATTTACGGGCTCTGTCATCTTTTCTATCTCCTTATATTGATGCATGAAAACTCTATCCTCTATTTGGTTGCCATGTTCAGTCCCTTCCTTTGGTCGAGGATCATGTAAAGTCCAGAATTTTTTTTCCGTTCCTCTATCCATGTGAAACATTTGTAACTTGAGCATAAAATCAAGTTATTCCCTTCTTTACGTTTTTCCATAGTCACGTTTTGTTTTCCCTGTCAATGTTTTTCCAAACATATGTGGAAACATGATAGGATGTGGCTTAGAGGATCACATTTGGGCCTTATATCATTTCTAAATTCTCTATCTTGAAAGAAAGATTCATTTCCAAGCACAAATGGTGATTTTCCTACATTTTACGGTTTGAGGGGTGTGTTTTCCCCCTCAAATTTACATCTCAGCAACTATGGAAATGTGGTCTTTTCTAGTTGGATGCAGCTCGATAGGGAACTTTCAAACTCTAAGGCCCGATTCAACTCAAATATTTTCCATGTGGATGGCCGGCGCACATCTGTATATTCAACATTTGGTTTGACCTTGGAGTTGTGCCAATGAGACATGTGGAGGTTTTCGCTGCCTTGGCCAGACTTAGATTTTTTTTATATGTGGCCGATGTAGCTTTAGCAGACCATGGAGACATGGAGGGCTAACACTCATTTGAGGATCCACCTCCGGGTCCCACCTTAGTAGTTGTGCCAAGGAGACATGTGGAGGCTTCCGCCGACTCCGCTCTATACTTAAACTTTTCAAAGTAATTTTCTAAGGAATGGGACACATGAAGGGACCACGCCTATTTGGGGACTAGCCCCTAAATTTTATTTTGAAGAATCCCCAGGAGAACACTTGGAGGCTTTCGCTCACTCTGACCTTGTTTCAACTTTTCAACGGCCAAGGAAAATTGTCTCGGACCATAGACACATGGCACCTTCTGTTGATCCTTCAATGTTTTTAACAACTCTGCTTGACTGAGACATGTGGTGAGCCTACACTTGTTTGGGGTCTCTGATTTGGGGACCATCTCAAAGTGTTCCATTGAGAAACATGGAGGCTTCCACTAACTCCTTTTTATACTAATAATTTTCAAAGGCCAAATTCTCTGTCTTGAAAGAAAGATTCATTTTGAGGCGTAAATGGTGATTTTCCTACATTTTATAGTTTGACGGGTGTGTTTTTCCTTTCAAATTTACATCTCAGCATCTGTGGAAACATGGAACTTTCTAGTTTGATGTGTCTTGGCGGCGCACTTTCAAACTCTAAGGACCAATTCAACTCAAAACTTTTCCACGTGGAGGTCTAGTGCTCATATGTATATTCACCTTTTGGTTTGACCTTAGAGTTGTGCCAGGGAGACAAGTGGAGATTTCCACTACCTTGCCAAGACTTAGACAATTTCTTTATGTGGCCGATATAATTTTGACGGACCATGGACACGTGGAAGGATAGCACTCATTTGAGGATCCGCCTCAGGGTTACACCTTAACAATTGCGATAGGGAGACATGTGGAGGCCTCTGCCGGCTCCGCTCCATACTTAAAATTTTCAAAGCAATTTTGAAAGGCTTGGGACACGTGAAGGGACCACATCTGTTTGGAGAATGGCCCCTAATTTTTATTTTGAATAAGAGCCAACAAGACACTTGTAGGCTTCCACTCACTCTTCCCTTCCTTGGATTTTTCAACGGCTAAGGAAAACTATCTCGGACCCTAAACACATGGCGCCTTCCACTGATCCTTCAATTTTTTTAACAAATCTATCATACTGAGACACGTGCTGAGACCGCACTTGTTTAGGGTTCCACTTTTGAGGACCATACCAATGGTTTTCCAAGGCAACACGTGGAGGCTTCCGCTGAATCCTTTTATGTTGAGACTTTTTCAAAGGCCAAAAGGAGTTTTTCTTGGGCCCAAGGCATGTGGAAGGCCCGCGCTTGTTTGGAAACTTACCCCTATAAGTCTCCTTTGTAGTTGCACCAAGAAAACATGTGAACAACTATAATATAAAGTAGAGAAGGGGAATAATCAATAGTTGTTGTGCATTGCGTCTGTTTTTCTGCCATTTTTACTCCAATACTCCTAGAGATGTGAATACACACTGTTTTCATCATTTTTTGATGAAATTTCTTATCATTTTTGTCTGTAAAGTGCCATTGAATGGATTTAGAGTTTAATTTGTTAGTCCAAGGATTGTTAAGGTTGATATTTTGAAGTTGTAATTTCTCAGGAACTTGCAAAAATGTTAATTACTAGAGAATCTAGATGCGAGAAAGAGTTGTAGAGGTAAGAGAGGGAAAAAGATGAAATGATGAAGGTTGTAGGTGAAAAATATGAAAAATGTGTTGTGTCGAGAGAGAAAAAGATTACCTATCAAATCTAGTTGTACAGAGCCTTCGGAGAATGATTAAAATGGGGATTTCTCACATGAAAAAAGCATAATGATTAGAAGGACTGCCAAAACATTGTGGCAAGGCATCCTAGTCATTAGTTGAGGGCCTAAGAAACATGATCAGTTCATAATTGCTCCACCTGAAAACATTTGGATGTGAATTTGTTAAACGTCGCTTTATGAGGCAAATTGGTAACAAGAAAAGGTCCCTCAAATAGTCTTCTTTTTTTGGGGGAAAATTTGGGATGAGTGTGCGAGTGAAATGTATAAATGCGATGAGAATACTATTGTAAATGGTCAGGGGTTTAATTCTAAAGAGAAAATTTAAGAGAGCCCTTCTTCCTGAGAGACCAATCGAAGATACCTGGTTAATTTCTTCAGTGTTAAATTTTCTATCACATCAAGTTGTTGTGAGTGTACAGCCATTGACAAGCTCTTAGATTGTTCAAAGAATCTTTCCTCTACTAATGAATGTAATCAATTTCAAGTTAATTCGTGTCAATCTTGGCATAATTTGTGTCTTCTTTGTTTTAGAATGTCTGCAAGTAGTTTCTCTTATTTCTATTGCAATCTTGTGTTAAAGTCCCTCCAAATCACACAGGATCTCATCTTTGTGACAGTTTAGCGGCATTTGTAATTTCAATTCAATAAGATCTTTCATCCTATGATGAGATAAACAATTTAAAATCACTTCACTGTCATTTTTTTATATAGATTGTTTGTAAGAGTTTGAGTGTATCTTAGGCATGAGGAACCAGGGGTCTTTGATGTTTAATTGAGTCTTTAGCTCGAGTCTTCATGTAAAATTCTTGGAGATTTTGTTAAACCGTGTAAGGAATATTTTGGCTATTCCAAATCTTTTTTTCATTTACCTTTCCAATTTTTGTGAATTCTCTCAAATATATTGTATAATCAACTTTATCCTGCTTAATCTCCCACCAAAATTATTCAAAAACAATGAATCCATCCTGAATTACCCCTGTTTTTCCTTGTATATCAACAAAGGAACAAAATTGATTTACTAAAATATGTAGAACAATCAGGATTCTATAATGTCTTCAGTAACCTTATCCTTATTTTGAAATTATCTCCATATTTTAGAAGTGACAACTCTTGAGAGTTAAACTATGGAGTATTGATCATACTTTCCCAAGGTTTTCTTCATAAAATTTGTGCAAAAGAAGGATATCTTCATCTCTTTCATCAAACAGAGGTTACACTAAGGGTCCCCTCACCCTTGTCGAAGAGGTATAACCTAAAGTAGTGAGGATAGGTCAAATCCTCTTCAAGGTGTTATCCATCTCTCCACAATCTGAGTGAAAAAGGGAAATTTAGATCTCATCCTCAGCTACAAAACGACATATATTATGATCTATCTTCCTCTAAGCTCTATGTAAAATTTGTGATGCTGCTTAGCTTAAAAAGGAGAACAAATTTGGATACCAACACTCGTGGCTCCATTTATAGGGATCTGATTTGCATTATTGGGGATGATTTGTTGATTTGTTTCTAGTTCATATCCATTTGGCTCATCAACTCATGACACCATTGCCGGGGATTATTTGAGATCCGATATTTATTTGTGTGGCAACAAGACTCGCGACGCTGTTGCCGGGGACTCTTTGAAATATTTTACAAATGTAGTACATGCAGACCCTGGTAATACTTCTTACATGTGTCATGTGCTAATACATTGCTAAAACATCATTATATGTTCAGATCTATAAGAATTATTCAAATTTGTAAGTTATGAGTGCAATATTTCTAGCTTATACAGTTATTACTAAGAGAGTTGCTTACTATTTGAGGGATAAGAATCCTTGAACTTTGAGGTATTCATTTACCATGGCTCGGAAAATTGAGAACAAAATTAAAGCAGTTGGAAAACCTCCTAAGAGGGAGGGTGTTAAACTCGTCAACCTAGAGAAGCCTCAGTCAAGTAAGGTTATGGATCTTGAGGAATTTGTAAAGACTTTGGTCGGAGATGTCAAATAAATATCTTACAAGCTATCCAGGGAAGAGAAAGGAATTACATCAGGTTCCCAAGGTCAGCATAGGCAACAATGACAATACATATTTGAAAATCATCCTAGAAATGATCAGAGATATGATGACAGAGGTAAAGGACCCATGGGAGCTAGAAAAACCCAAGTTAGGGAAAATAGAGTACTGCCTGATCCTCTAAATTTGAGAGTTGTTGTTGTTGAAGAGACAAATGAAATCGATTGGTGTGACACATGTTTCTTACCCCACCCACCATTTGAAGTAGATCAGAAATTTAAAGAAGCTAATGATGATGATATCACTGACGATGATGCATGCATAGGGGATTTCTCTCCAAGCTCACAGCAAGGAACACCTTCAACTGAAATAATAAGTGCAAGAACTGCTACAAGTTTTTGGATTGCATTCACCGGGTGCCTCTTCTTGCTCCCTCTCATACTTTAGAAATAGATATGGTACAAGATTTTTAACTTCCTAATAATGATTTTGAGTACTTAAGGGAATTAATGATTGATAAGTATGATGGAGGAATCCCTTATGAGGAGGATAGGTAGTTGTTAATGAATATTGTGGTTAGCCATGAAAAAGAATATAATACTAGGAGTAAGGTTGCCAAAGGGGTAGGACCTTAGGCCAAACCAGAAATTTCAGTGCTTACTAGTATCCCTAAGGAAACCCCTAATAAAGATGCATTTGGAAAAGCGTTGGTCACCCCAAATAAAACTTATGTCCGGGCCCCCCATGCCTAGACTGTAAAAAATCTTATGCCATTAGATGAATTTGTAGACCTTCCTCCTAATACTGAATTACCCAAATATGTTTCTTACGACATAGCCCAAATCTTGAGTCAAATCAAGATTTATTTTCCTATTGTTGAATTTCTTAGAATCCATGAGCATGAGAATAGAGCATTCGAATATTTGGAATTGAAAGAAGAAAAGATTACCTCAAGGTAGAAATGTAAACAATGTTGAGACTCCTCCTACCATTGTAGAGTTGAAAAAGGCCCATGTACTGGAAGAACTAGGTGAGCCACCTGAACTATATTTGGGAACATCCTTGGTTGAGTCTTATCTGAAGGTTGATCCATTTTTCACTACTTTGATTATTAAGGATAAGTTGTTACAAAACTATATGTTTTATTATGGAGCATCATGCAATGTTATGCCTCTTGAAGTCATGAATGAATTGGATCTCAAAGTAACAACAACTTATGGAAAGTGTACTGTAATGGATTTGAGAGAGTTTCTAGTCATCGGATGTGTAAAAGGTTTTTTGGTGAAACTTGTAGCTTATCCGGGTAAGAAATTGAAACTTGATGTTGTTATTGTTCATTTCCCTGCCAAATGGGGCATGTTGTTATCAAGAAAGTGGGCTGCAACTTGTGTTGGTGGAAGTGTTCAGATGGATATGTCTTTTTCCACCATTCCAATTGCAGGCAGCCTTGTGAAGTTACCTAGTGAAAATAAAATGTTATATTTTATTGAGTACCCCAACAATTCTTCTTATGAAGTATTACATGTAGATATTGATATTGATAACTCTATGAGCTATGTTGCTGTCGAAGAATATGAAATTGATCAATGCAAGTATCATGAGAAGGATGCTTTTCTTGAGACTTTGATGTTTGATGTAGCCTTGAAGGATGTTAAAAAAGTTGACCCAGGCACAAGGGGTAAGCTTAAAAAAATGTGTTCAGATAGTGACTTGGAAGGAAAAGAGAGCAAATAATATGACCAGATGTTAAAGACATATCATAATTGCTTAGCATGGTCATATCAAGAATGGAAGGCACTTGAAGATTTTCCTTGATTGTTTTCTATGAATCAGGATGTTGGTTATCGTACAGTGTATAGACTTTTGGTGTCTTTTTACTTTCATGTTTCTCTATTTTTGTTTGACCTCATCCTTGGTATTCATTTTGTTGGTTTCTTGGCTTGTCCTTGGGGGAGTTGGATATTATTGTTCTACTCTACAAGCTTAATCTTCTACTTCATTGCCCACTGGTTTATTTTTGTCACTTGGTCTGCTATTTATTCTTGTGGCACTTGCAGGGAGTGCCCATCCCCAATTTAGAGCCAATGTTGGTGCTCAATTTGATCTCACCCTATTTGTCCTTGAAATTCTTCAATTACTGGGCTTTGTCATAATTTCTCTTTCCCCGTATTGATGCATGAAAAATCTGTCCTCCATTTGGTTGCCATGATTAGTCCCTTCCATTGGTTGAGGATCACTTAAAGTATGGAATTTGTTTTTTGTTCCTCTGTACATGAGAAAGATTTGTGACTTGGGCATAAAATCATTTTTTTCCCTTCCTTCCTTTTTTCCACTATCATGTTTTGTCTTCCCTATCATTTTTTGTCGCAATATTTGTGGAAACATGACTAGATGCAGATCAGAGGATCATATTTGAGCCTTATAACATTTTTAAATTCTCTGTCTTGAAAGAAAGATTCATTTTCAGGAAGAAATGGTGATTTTCCTGCATTTTACAGTTTGACGGGTGTGTTTTTCCCTGTCAAATTTACATCTCAAGATAAGTGAAAATGTGGCCCTTTCTAGTTGGATGTGACTCGGTGAGGGAGTTTCAAACTCTAAGGCTTGATTTAACTAAAATCCTATGCATGTGGAGGTCTGGCGCTCATCTGAATATTCTCCTTTTTGTTTGACCTTGAAGTTGTGTCGAGGAGACACGTGGAGGTTTCTGCTGCCTTGCCCAGACTTAGAATTTTTTTTTCATGCGGAAGGTCCAACTTTGGTGGACCATGGACACGTGGAGGGCTAGCACTCATTTGAGGATCCACCTCAGTGTCCCACCTTAGAAGTTATGCCAGGGAGACATGTGGAGGCTTCCGTTAGCTCCACTCTATACTTAAACTTTTCAAATTAAATTTTTAAGGCCTAGGACACATGGAGGGACCATGCCTGTTTGGGGACCAGCCCCTAAATTTTATTTTGAAGAAGCCCCAAGAAGAAACTTGGAGGTTTCTGTTCACTCTTCCCTTGCTTGGAATTTTCAACGGCTGAGAAAAATTTTCTCGAACCCTAGACACATGGCTCCTTCTACTGATCCTTCAACTTTTTTAAGAAGTCTGCCAGACTGAGACACATGGTGAGCCCACACTTGTTTGGGATCTCCACTTTTGGGTACCATCTCAAAGTTCACCATTGAGACACGTGGAGGATTCCACTGACTCCTTTTTATACTGTGACTTTTTAAAGGCCAAAAAGTGTTTTTCTTGGGCCCAGGGAATGTGGAAGGCCCGCACTTGTTTGGAAACTTTCCCTTGTACTTATCCTTTGGAGTTATGCTAAGGAAACACATGGATGACTATAATATAATGTAGAGAAGGGGAAGAATCAATGGTTTCTATCATTTTTGCTCCAAGACTCATGGTGATGCAAATACGCACAATTTTTCATAATTTTTTAGGAAATTCCTCGTCTTTTTTGTCTGTAAAGTGCCATTGAATGGATTCATAACTTAATTTGTGAGTCCAATGATTATTAATGTCGATATTTTTAAGTTGGAATTGCTCGTGAACTTGTAAAAAAGTGAATTACCAGAGATGCTAGATGTGGGACAATGTTGCAGAGGAAAGAGAGAGAAAAGGATGAAATGATGAAGGTTGAAGGTGTAAAAGATGCAAAAGGTGTTGCATCGAGAGCAAAAAGGATTTCCTGTCAGATCCAGCTATACAGAGCCTCTGGAGAATGATTAAAATGGGGATTTCTCACATGACATAATCAAAATGATCAGGACTTCCAAAAATTTCTGGCATGTCATCCTTGTCATTATTTGAGGGCCTGAGAAACATGATCAGTTCATAATTGGTCCACCTGGGAACTTTTAGATGTGAATTTGTTAAACATCACTTTCTGAGGTAAATTGCTCTAAAGAAAAGGTCCCTTGAATATTATTCTTTTTTGGGGTGAAAATTTGGGATGAGTGAGTGAGTGAATGTATAAATTCAATGAGAATACTCTTGCAAATGATCAAGGGTTGAATTCTTAAGAGAAAATTTGAGAGAGCCCTTCTTCCTGAGAGACCTGTTGGTCCGAAAATCTGTCGCTTGGACAGATCTATGGATGGACGGGCCAACGGTGTGCAGGGCTTAGCCCCTCTTCGAGACAGCAAAGCGAAACTGGTTTATTGCTACTTCTACTAGCAGGAACCTATGCAAGTCTCACAGATTCTGCCTTCGGGGGTTGGGATCTGATCCCAGTAGAGTGTTCTAGGCTGCGAAGAGAAAGGAATAAAAGAAGGAGAAGAGAAAGAACAGATCCGAAGGAAGAAGAGAAATGAGTTCCAAAGCGGAAGGGTCAGAAAATCTATGCTTTGGGCTTGGTAGTAAACAGAGCCAAACCTACTTGCATAAATAAACAAAGCAATACTGATAAACAAGTGACGGAAAAGTAGATATGAATTCAACAGAAAAGACACATGCAGATCTAACATAAGAAAGATCTAATGTATAACACAGCTATTGAGCACAAAGTCTGAATAATTGTATTAATTGTTTTTATCTGTTACAAGAAAGCTCAAAGTATTTCTCTCCTCACCTCTATTTCTATCTGAAAAATGTTCACCTTTTGAATACAACAAGTATTCCAATATTTATAGAAGATCAGGGAGAGAGAAGGCAAAATGGAGCCAACCACTTATTTACAAAGATATTTACAAAATATCTAAAATTCATGTTGACTTTGACAACTTGGATGGATGACATCATCCCATGACGCAACATGGATGATGTCATCATTTGTGCCAACTTACTTCAGATATTACGGAAAGAAAGTCGGAGAATAGAGAGGAGAAGAAGAAGAAGAATTTATTCATCATCATCATCTGTGGCCTAAAAGGGGTTGCCTGTTTCTGATGCTGATCAGGAGATGAGATGTGGAACTGAGCGCGGTATTCCAAGAACTTACTGATCATTGGCCCAAATTGATCTTGTGATGGATCCTTGTGCCGTTCACTGATTGCTTCGCAAGTCTCCCCGCTCGTCTATGATCTTTTCCGGGAGTTTGGAATAATCTTTACCCCGCCTCGATTAGGGACCCGATGAAGTCTCTGCAGGCTAGTAGGTTGTTGATGGATTCGATGTCGAACGTGACTTCTGGCCCTGTCCCTTGAGTAGCTATCTCCTTGAAAATCCGGATAGTATCATCAGCTGATCTCAAGGTGAGGGAAGGAGTGAGCAACCCTGGAGTCATAGATAGAACAATCTTCTCCATTTGATGCATCGCATCCAGGGCCTCTTCCTTCACCTTGTCTATCTTCTCTAACACGAATTCGAGCTGATCTATCTGATAGTCCAGAGTGGACATGGTCTTGTTGAGGGTCCTTGGATGACCGAATACTCCGAACTTGACCAAATCTTCGACTGAACAGTCGAACATTTGTTGGAAGGCCTCGTGCTGGAGTCTAGCATGTTCTAACTCTTCTGATATCGGGCCTGCTAACGCTTGGAGTTCCTTATTCACCTTCTCGATGTTCAGGTATAAACTGATATATTCGGCGATTACCTTTTCACTATCTTTGAGGATCTGGCTCCTCCAAGCAGAAACAGCCATACCTTGCTCGCCGATTTTGAATACTCATTAATCTTCTCCTGGCTGAGCAGCTCAGGAGTCTCGGCGGCAGTTGTGGGAGGTGCAATTCCCATCTTCTGTAAGCCTTGAACCAGGTATTTATTCTGCTCCTTCAGTAGCCTCTTTTCTTCCTTTGTTTCTCGAAGCTTTTCGCAGAGTGCATCAACTGCGGAAAGAGCTTCCCCCTGGAGACTTTCTGAAGATGTCCCCATTGTGACCTGGGTCACTATGAAATCTACCGGAGACAGATCTTCTTTCTCTTTGGTGGGATCGGGGTAGGCTATTTCCATAACCCTCTCACCTGCAGCGCTCTTGGAGAAGCGTGTAACCGGCTTGTGCTTCTTTGCTCCCTTAGCTGGAATGACTGAAAAGTCCATCGGAGCGATGGGGACTTTCCTCTTTGGTTGGCTCAGCTGCTGAGAGATCCAAGCTGGTCCTATTGAAGAAGGACCAGAGACAGAGGGGGAGACAACAATGGTAGAAGAGGGGAAGAACGTGGAGACACGCGGCGGCGGCATTGAAAGAACTGCTGCGGAGATGTCCACGGGGGGAAGGGAAACCGCAGCAGCAGAAGAGATAGGAAGGGAAGGGAGCTCGGAGATGAGGGAAGAAATAGAGGAAGACAAATCAGCGAGAGAGGAGAAGATGGACGAAGAGGCAGGGGAGATCCTCCTCTTAGGGGGAGATTTCATCAACTCAAAGGAGTTCTTGCCGATATCTGTGATGAAGGGGAGGAAGAGAAGAAGAAGTATTGAGCCATGGACCTCTGATCTTCTAGCGATCACCCAAATTTTGGGTGGATGGGCATATCAGGAATATCCTCAATCACAATTACACTTCTCTGGGTCGATTGCCAAGTAGCCCATATCCTTCTTGTTCAGGCTATGATGGAAGAGCACCTCCAAATAGCCCTTCATCATCTGACTGGTGCTAGGGTCTCCTTCCGCAGCTTAGCCCATTAGCTGCTTCTTATGACCTTGGAGGCAATGTCTAACTAACCCAAAGGAGAAGTTCTATATATGGGACACCTCCGTAGATTATCCCATTCATGCTTCTATTCAATGGGCTGTTCTCCGCAGTAGTCCTTCTTGACTCTATACTGGGGCAACATCTAAATAACCTTCCATCTTCTATCTGTGGCTCACCTCCTAGTAGCCCATCTTCCTTCAATTCTGTAGACCATTATACACTTTGTCTACTCCATCAAATTCCGTGCTATGGAATGCCTTGTGGGACAATGGCCACACCGTAATGGATCATTTCCGTCTCATGCCAATTCTAGAGTGACCCACATTCTTCTCCCACTTCTCAGGATCATGGACAACGTCAAACATGTAGATTATCCTCAAACCCAGGGACAAGTTATCGGATCAAGCTAAGCCCTTGGTAGACAGCCCCTGAAGAGCTCCAATGTAGGCCTAACAGCTGGGAAATCAATGCTATAAAATTGAGCAAATCAAACGTGATTCCAGAATGCATCACCAATGTACGCCATGTAATTAGCTGGCAGCAAAGTGTAAAAACCTACTGTGATAGGGAACTCAGGAGTTCTCCCACATACAAAACTCTATGTTTCAAAACAAATCATAGTCATTTGTTGAGCTGTCTTGACACTCACCACGATAAAATCGAGCTTTAGGGATCCAATATCACTCTTGATAAACAAACATGCTTAGTTCTCCCTTATCAAGGAAGTTGGCAAACATCATTAGATTGGATCCTATCACGTGGGGAATTGAGTGAACATGGTTGGTCCCAATCTCCCAAAATGACTAAAAATATATAAAAAAAATGTCCGGCTATGAGTCAAAAATGAGCCGCAACATTAAAAATCGAATGTGACAGAAGATCAAACATTATAATTAGGTATTAGCGATACACATGGATGTTGTTCTCCAGCTTCAGCTCTTGATAGTATTCATATATCCTTTGGCCATAAGATCAGAGAGTATTCCATTCGGTGCATCCCTTAGTGATGATATTTTCAAATTAGCTTGATTTCATATGACATTTTATGCCAACTAATACCTAGGGGATATAGAGGGGAAAATGACAAAGACTGATCCATTTGATAAATAAATTAAACCAAGTGTTACAGGGACCAGGGTGGCTAAAATTAAAGACTATGATTGCACCTTTTAGGGTGCCCTAATCACTACCTTACGTGTAGTAAAATCGGTGGGAGAGAATAGAGATCGAAAAATTTGTTGACAATAGCCAATACCTCGATCAGTCACAATCACTAGATCTACCAGAACCTTCTCTACAGCCATGACATTGGTTGCAATTAACCCCTTCTGAAGACGACCGACTAGCTGACAACATGTTTTTCAAAGGTAATAGGATCATTAGTGAATCAATCAATTATTACATCATATCCTAAAAGATATAAAACAAATTGATATATAACTCTCTCTTGGCAATGTAAATGTATTAATAAATGCTATACCATTTGCTATGGGCGCCTGCACTGATAGTAGAGAAATGTTGTCTTAATTAGAATCAAATGCATCTAGGATCGGAAGATATCGTACGCCTGACTTATAGCAAAGTAATCATACGGATCTAAGGACACTTAGAACAAGAAGGTTTCTTGTACACATTAGCAAGAAAATGAGTCTTACCTTTCAAACTAAATCATTCCTAAAGATTTCCTTGGTTAGTGTCTACACTTGTTGGTCTATCATTAATCTTTCCTGTCATTAGAGGTATTATTAGTCCTCTTAATATCATCATCAATTATTCCATCAGGATCCTCTCTTTTAAGTCCCCATTGGGATTCTCTATGACTAACTAAAAATGTTGAATTTTCGAATCTATATTGTTAAGTTAATCTAAGCTTTAGCGCATGTAAAAAAAAGCAATCATGATGATGTGTCTTGGGATAATCACTAATTTTAAATGATTTTATTTTAAATATTTTCATAGCATCCTTTGTTCTTCGAAAATAAATTAGAATATCCAAGTGTATAAGATGTCCTAACTTTTCCATCTTTGAAATAACTTACCATCACTATGTGTTGGACTTGAACAGGCTCATGTGCAGACAGGAAAGAATTTGAAGGTTCCTTACTCTCATGGTATTTGCAGCAATGTCTAGATCTTACTGTTGACTAGGGCATCCTTGTAGTAGAATTGAGTGCCTATAGGTGGCCTAGTCTATGATATTGAGTCTTGACTACCCCTTCAACGTGTAGAAAATTTTTCCTCATAATACTGAGACCTAACATTGCTCGCTAGGCATCTTAACAGTCTTCACTTTATCTTTGTCACATTGTTTTCACACGTGTGTTCGTTTATGTCGTTGTACATCCCATCTATCGTTGGGAGATATACCTATAAACGCTTCATGCAAAGCATTCCTGTACATAGTTTCAAAATAAAGACTGTGTATGAATGGCTAGACTAACCTTCAAGCTATCCACAATGGTGGAATTATCAACTAAGTAGTTACCATATCATCCTACACAACCATCACTCTTTGTAGTTCTATCCTATGTCTTGTGTGTGTAATTGTGTGCGGATCATCTTCCATTTAGTCTGCCAGATGACACAAAGTTGGTAGAGCTGACTATGTTTGTACTTTGGGGCATCAATACAGTTGCTTGGTACTGTTTCAAAGTGCACTGCATTGATGACATAGGACCCACTGTTTCCTTATTATTCCCTTGTGATTTTTTAATATGGCTCAAATGTGTTTTTCCTTGGGTCAGATAGCTAATTCGGATAGGTCAGATAGTCCAACACTTGATAGTGGAAACTTTGCATTATGTACTTATCTGTTTAGGATATAGTTTGCTCAAATTTTAGCACATGGATGACCTGATAATCATAATGTATGCTGCAGGGAGATGGAATTTTAATGGTTTCATATTGCATTGACATTTTGATAAAACTGTATGGAGTTAGATCCAAGTGTTACGGGGACAATTGTTTGTATAAATTTTTATGGAACTACACTTCTGTTCATTCTTTTGTCTGTAAAGGCACCAATGAATGAGACTCATAATGAAAAATGACTGAAATCAACAAGTTGGTTATTACATGTCGATATTTTTAAGATGCAACTAGAATATGCATCAATGAACTTGTCAAAATTGTGCAAGATACCTCATGATCCCTAGATGACAACACTATCCTTGCTGAGGACAAGACTAGGGAATAGGTCATTATGAATAATTTTATCACAGGTTGAAGATCCATATATAAAATAAAATACTTTGTGGTTGATCGTCGATCAAGTAAATGCATGATTTCCTGTTGATCACATGCCATCAGAGCCTCAAGCGAGACATGATTATGTACTACTAATGTGTAGATTTCTTCTAGTATGACAGTATTCAAAATGATTACCTATCCTAAAATCTTCGCACCATGGCATCAACTTGATCCATGTAATATCATGGCCTGAGCAACATGATCAGTGCGCTAAAATTTGATTACGCTGGGAACTTTTAGAAATGTGAATGATTGCACTAATTATCAAATGTTTTCTGAGGATGAGATTGCTCTATAAGAATGATCATTTTTCCCTTAAATATTAACATTCGTCTTCATATTGGGGTGAATAATCGACCTTTGGGAGGAATTAATGAGTGTCATGTCGCTAAGGATGTCATAGGGAGAAAACCTTTTGTTAATTCAAGGGTTCAATTCTACTAAGGGTTAAAATCCCTTATTAGAGCCCTTAATTAGCCACTGACAGACCTGTTGGTCCGAAAATCTGTCGCTTGGACAGATCTATGGATGGACGGGCCAACGGTGTGCAGGGCTTAGCCCCTCTTTGAGACAGCAAAGCGAAACTGGTTTATTGCTACTTCTACTAGCAGGAACCTATGCAAGTCTCACAGATTCTGCCTTCGGGGGTTGGGATCTGATCCCAGTAGAGTGTTCTAGGCTGCGAAGAGAAAGGAATAAAAGAAGGAGAAGAGAAAGAACAGATCCGAAGGAAGAAAAGAAATGAGTTCCAAAGCGGAAGGGTCAGAAAATCTATGCTTTGGGCTTGGTAGTAAACAGAGCCAAACCTACTTGCATAAATAAACAAAGCAATACTGATAAACAAGTGACGGAAAAGTAGATATGAATTCAACAGAAAAGACACATGCAGATCTAACATAAGAAAGATCTAATGTATAACACAGCTATTGAGCACAAAGTCTGAATAATTGTATTAATTGTTTTTATCTGTTACAAGAAAGCTCAAAGTCTTTCTCTCCTCACCTCTATTTCTATCTGAAAAATGTTCACCTCCTTTGAATACAACAAGTATTCCAATATTTATAGAAGATCAGGGAGAGAGAAGGCAAAATGGAGCCAACCACTTATTTACAAAGATATTTACAAAATATCTAAAAGTCATGTTGACTTTGACAACTTGGATGGATGACATCATCCCATGATGCAACATGGATGATGTCATCATTTGTGCCAACTTACTTCAGATATTACGGAAAGAAAGTCGGAGAATAGAGAGGAGAAGAAGAAGAAGAATTTATTCATCATCATCATCCTGTGGCCTAAAAGGGGTTGCCTGTTTCTGATGCTGATCAGGAGATGAGATGTGGAACTGAGCGCGGTATTCCAAGAACTTGCTGATCATTGGCCCAAATTGATCTTGTGATGGATCTTTGTGCCGTTCACTGATTGCTTCGCAAGTCTCCCGCTCATCTATGAGCTTTTCCAGGAGTTTGGAATAATCTTTACCCGCCTCGATTAGGGACCCGATGAAGTCCCTACAGGCCAGTAGGTTGTTGATGGATTCAGATGTCGAACGTGACTTCTGGCCCTGTCCCTTGAGTAGCTATCTCCTTGAAAATCCGGATAGTATCATCAGCTGATCTCAAGGTGAGGGAAGGAGTGAGCAACCCTGGAGTCATAGATAGAACAATCTTCTCCATTTGATGCATCGCATCCAGGGCCTCTTCCTTCACCTTGTCTATCTTCTCTAACACGAATTCGAGCTGATCTATCTGATAGTCCAGAGTGGACATGGTCTTGTTGAGGGTCCTTGGATGACCGAATACTCCGAACTTGACCAAATCTTCGACTGAACAGTCGAACATTTGTTGGAAGGCCTCGTGCTGGAGTCTAGCATGTTCTAACTCTTCTGATATCGGGCCTGCTAACGCTTGGAGTTCCTTATTCACCTTCTCGATGTTCAGGTATAAACTGATATATTCGGCGATTACCTTTTCACTATCTTTGAGGATCTGGCTCCTCCAAGCAGAAACAGCCATACCTTGCTCGCCGATTTTTGAATACTCATTAATCTTCTCCTGGCTGAGCAGCTCAGGAGTCCTCGGCGGCAGTTGTGGGAGGTGCAATTCCCATCTTCTGTAAGGCTTGAAGCAGGTATTTATTCTGCTCCTTCAGTAGCCTCTTTTCTTCCTTTGTTTCTCGAAGCTTTTCGCAGAGTGCATCAACTGCGGAAAGAGCTTCCCCCTGGAGACTTTCTGAAGATGTCCCCATTGTGACCTGGGTCACTGTGAAATCTACCGGAGACAGATCTTCTTTCTCTTTGGTGGGATCGGGGTAGGCTATTTCCATAACTCTCTCACCTGCAGCGCTCTTGGGAGAAGCGTGTAACCGGCTTGTGCTTCTTTGCTCCTTTAGCTGGAATGACTGAAAAGTCCATCGGAGCGATGGGGACTTTCCTCTTTGGTTGGCTCAGCTGCTGAGAGATCCAAGCTGGTCCTATTGAAGAAGGACCAGAGACAGAGGGGGAGGCAAGCAACGGTAGAAGAGGGGAAAAACGTGGAGACACGCGGCGGCGGCATTGAAAGAATAGCCGAAGACATGCCCACGGGAGGAAGGGAAACCGCAGCTGCAGAAGAGATAGGAGGGGAAGGGAGCTCGGAGATGAGGGAAGAAATAGAGGAAGACAAATCAGCGAGAGAGGAGAAGATGGACGAAGAGGCAGGGGAGAGAGTAGAAGAAGGGGGAGAGGACACAACCAAAGGAGTGGTTGCCGATATCTGAGGAAGGGGAGGAAGAGAAGAAGAAGGAATAGAAGGGACCTCTGAAGTTGTAGCGATGCCGACATCCTGGGTGGATGGGCGTATAGGACTATCCTCTATCAATTCCTTCTCTGGCGAATCCAGGGTTATTACTTGTTCAGGCTCTGAAGGAAGAGGACTTTCAGGGGCTTCCTCCTGAATGGTGCTAGGCTCACCTTCCGCAGCTTTGCCTTTTAGCTGCTTCTTTGACCTTGGAGGTGCATTACCCAAAGGAGAAGTTGTAAAATCTACACCGAGGTAGATTAACCCATTCATGCGGCACCAATGCTCTGTTCTCCGCATAGTCTCCTTGACCCTCTCCTCGATTGTCTGAGGAGCCTTGCTTCTGTCAATGTCCGGGAAGGGCCAATCATCCCCTTCTGTGTCATTATACACTTTGTCTACTTCGTCTTCCGTGGTTTGGAAGCCTTTTGGGACAATGGCCACTCCGTAATGGATGATTTCCGTTAATGCCAAGCGAGAGTGATCCTTTCTTCTGAGTTCTACCTCATGGAGAACGTCAATGTAGATATCCTCAATCTGAGGGACATGAATCGGATCAAGCTTAGCCCTTGGTAGACAGCCCCTAGGGTCGAATGTAGGCCTTGCTGGGAAATCATGCTTTAGGTTGAGCAATTCTAGCTCAGCAAACATCTCCTTCGCCTTGTGATAGCTGGAGCATGTGTAACGGCCTACTGTGAGGGGGAAAGGAGTTCCGCCCTTCTTTCTCTTGAGGCACTTTTCATGGTATGTGACGAGCTGTCTTGACAGTTCCAATAAAATCAGCTTTGGTCCAGCATACCTTGGCAACCTGGTTGGTTTGCCCAAAAAGTTGACCGCCCTCAGATAGGTGAACGTGGGGAATTGGGTGAACAAGGCTCCCCATTTCTCTGTGACCGCCACTATGTTTTTGGTTGTCCGGCTATGAGTCAAATTTGGCCGCAACATGCACATGATGTGATAGAAGAAAACATCATTGATCTTAGCGAAGTGTTGGATGCTGTTCTCCAGCTTCAGCTCTTGATAGTATTCATATATTTTGGCCTGAGGCCAAATTCCACTTCGGTGCAGCCCTGGATAATCTCTTTCAGCTGCGGGCAGCATAGACGACGTAGGAGTTCATGTGGAACACTCCTGTTGTAGCGAACTGTTGCAGTTGCTCGGATATTGTGCTGCTTATTATCTCCCCCCAGCAGAAACGCTGATCGGGTAGATTCTTATTCATTGTTTCCAGGTACCGCAGCATCCACTTATGGAAGTAGTGAGCATCTGAAAGACCGAAGACTCTGCTTAGGAAAGTGATAGTATCACTGAGTTCCTCTGAGAAATCGCTCCGGTGGATAGTTTGAGGCCACCGGGTCACTACCTTCTTATTCTTCAGGTAGACCTCATTCATTAACTGCATGCACTGGTCCTTCGTTGTCTTCCCAGGCCTTGATGCATTCCTGTTGGCTAACAGCCACATAGTTCCGGTGGTGAGGGATGCCAAGCATCAACTCAAAGTGACGGGCAGTAAGGTTTATAACTACCTCGCCCTTGCTATTCTCGACACATCTTGTGTCTTTGTTGAAGGATTGTGCAACAACCATCATAAACTCGTTATTCACAGCGCTGACAGGGATTCCTCTGGCAAAGTGCAGGGCACTGCCTATTAGCTTGTCCATCCAGGGACTTCTTGTCACTTTCTGAGTTCTTACCCAGAATTCTTCCATGTCAATGTGACCCAATTCAGAGTCCCTGACATCCATATTGCACTCTGCCTGTGATTCGGGCATTCTGACCCTTTGGTATTTATACTTCATCTCTTCTTCAGTCAGCTTTGCCTTCCCTCTTGGTTTGGTGGGTCTCTTGCTTGACGTAGACATGTGTTCTTTCGAAGGCTCATCTGATGATCTGCATGAAGAAGAAGCGAGACCCAATCCAGGAAAGGTTGAATTAGTCATTTGATCTTCCATTGGAAAGCTTAGCAGAAGAAAGAGTTAGAGATTTTAAAGGCTCAGGGCGCAGCAATTGGCAGGTCAAATAGATAAGGCGCACAGGAAAGGCATGTTGCAGAGGTTAAGTTGGCGCCAAAGGTGCATGGCGCATGGATGAAGCAGACTGCATTTTATAGAAGGGCGCACAGAAAGTGCATGTTACTTTGAGGTTCGGTGCGCCCTTTGGCGCATGGGAAGATTGTGTAACATTAATAAATGGTGCGCCAAGGGAATATGGCGCGGCGCATGAAGGGTCTACACAACATTATGTTACTGCAATGGAGGGTGCGCCCGCGCCTTGATAGCTTTATACTTGCGCGAAGAAGGCTTTTGTTGCATGATAGCTGGGTGCGCCCTTTGGCGCATGGAAACATGATGTAGCATGGAGAAAAGGCGCGCCAAAGGTTTAAAGGAGGCGCGGGTTTTGAACATGTTACAGGGCTGATAGATGCGCCGAGGGGCGCGACTGTCTTGATTGCAACATGACGCAACAGTGCGCCATGGAAAACACTTAATCATTTAATCATTTTTCAACTCTGTCCTCAACTCGAAAGGAGGCTTGGTATAACAAGGCTTTTATAAAGAGGATCTCAGATGGCGCTGATGCAAAACCACCCCCCTTTTTCCAACAAATCCGGAAAGAGGGAGGGGAGAGGAGGAAGAAAATTCAAACTGACAAGACAGGGGAGAAAACAAACCCAACAAATTTCATTTAAGACCGACTAGTCACTAAAGAGGCAGACCACGCAAGCAACAATCAGACCCGTCAAAGAAATAAGCTCGAAGGAGAGAAAACACAGACCAAGAACGTGAAAGCTTTTAAAAACAAACCAGGAGAACCACCTACCTCGAATATATATCGAAAATTTGTGGCGAGTGGGTCCACAGAGCAATGACAGCGACAGGGCAGAGCTGACAAATCCAGAGCGATCACGTGCTTGTCAAAATGGAATGAAAATGACATGGCGGGCACGGGTATATATAGAAAAACCTGTCATTAATGTGCCACCAACCTTTTGAAATGGCGCATGGAAATCGTTGTCGACAAGGGAAGGCGTGCGCCCTTTGGCGCATGGAAATAAATGGCAACTTAAGAATGAGCGCGTCTTTGGCGCACCAAATTCGTTGTCGACATAAAGTTATGTGCGCCCTTTGGCGCAACAAAACTTGGTGTAACATGGAGACTATATGCGCCAGCTGGCGCACCGAGAATCGTGCTAACATGGAAAACCATGCGCCAAAGGCTTTTAAGGGGGCGCACCAAAAGTATGTGTTACAATGAAAATACATGCGCCCAACCAAAAAGGCTCAAAAAGACTAAGTTCAAAGAACTAGTTTTCCCGGGGAGGGATTTTGCGATGTTTCGAACGCGAAGGATCCCTAACGAGGGATCGAAACAAAATTTTCGGTACGGTTATCGGTAAAATTTCCCTTGTCAATTTTACGGGATAACAGCTGGCTCTTTCTGGGGACTATCCCTGAGCAAACTCTGGGGTAGAGAATCCCAGATCACATGTGCCTATCCATTGGGCAAGGAGTCAAAAACAAGGGGGACCAGAGGGAGAAAAAAGAAAACACACAACAAACCGAAAGCAAACACACAACAAAAGCAAACTGTACAAAGAAGAGAGCAAGCTCTACTTCCTGAAGATCTTGAGATGTTGCCCACTATAGGGAAGCGGGAGTTCAGCTCCATCCAGATATGAGAGATAGAAACTATTCTCTCCATTGAGCTGCTTGATTTTGAAGGGTCCTCTCCATAGGGAATCAAATTTTCCGTGCATGCCCTTGGGTTCTCTTCGCTTGTCCCAAAGAAGGACGAGATCTCCCACTAGAAAATCTCTCTGCTTGGCCTTCTTGTCAAAAAGCCTCTTCACTTGATTTTGATGTTCAGTGATCCTGTCGACCACCTTTACTCTCTTTTCTTCAAGTTCTGCCAAATACATGATTCTCTTTTCTAGAGAACTCTGAAAAGTTTCATCTTCGATTGCTCGTCGCCAAGCGTAGAGCAGGAAGTTCCGCAGAAATGGGAAGTTCGGCATCAGTGCCATATAACACTTGAAAAGGTGACATGCCGAGAGATCTCTTGGGGGTAATGCGGTCCGCCCACAAAGCGTCGTACAAAGACTTGTGCCACATCCGTTGATTCTCATCTACTAATTTTCGTATGATGGTCACCAAGTTCTTATTACTGGATTCCGCCTGACCATTTCCCTGAGGGTAATAATCCGAGGCATGCGCTAAAGTTATTCCATATTCATAGCAAAAACTAATAACTTCCCGCGAAGAGAAGTTAGAGGCATTATCAGCAACGATTTTATTTGGAACGCCAAACCTGACAATGATATTGTCTTTGATAAAACTGCAAACTACCTCGGAAGTGGCATGCTTGACGGGTATGGCTTCCACCCATTTAGTGAAGTAATCCGTTGCTGTGAGGACATAGCTATGCCCAGCACTCGATTGAGGCTTGAGTGCACCAATAAAATCAATTCCCCATTGCCTGAATGGTTCATTGATAATGACCGGCCTTAGGGGGAGGGCAGCCAACTTGGGCTTGCCGACGAATTGTTGACAGGGTTCACACTTTGCCACCCAGGTAGCCGCATCTTGAAAGAGCGTCGGCCAGTAGTACCTGGCTCGAATGATCTTGTGTGCTGTCACGGAAGAAGAAAAATGGCCTCCACAGGCTGAATTGTGAAAACTTTCCAGCAGTTTTACTTGCTGGGGCTTGTCAACACATCGCAGGAAGACACCGTCTATCCCGCGCTTATATAAACCGTCATCCCAGATGACATACTTAGCTGCCCTGAGCTTTACAGTACGCTTCTCCTTTACAGTTAGGTGCATCGGGCATTCGCCGTAGGTAAGGAAGAAAGCAATGTCGGAGTACCATTCGTCACTAGTTGCCACAAATAGAACCAGAGGCAGAGAATCGGGCCCTTCTAGAGGGGTTTGCTCTTCATTGGTACAACCCTCTTTCCCTTTAAGGTTCTCTGAATCTTCATTTTCAGCCATTAGCTGACACAGGCCTTTGCCCCTCACCAGCTTGGTGGGTTTAATATCCAGGTCATATTCCTGGACTTTTGCAATCCAATTCCCTCTCAAACTTCCTAACTCCTGCTGAGTTAGAATTGACTTCACCGCAGTGTCAGGAACCAGCACCACCGTATGCGAGTTCAGAATATAATACCTGAAATTCTTCACCGCTTTGACAACGGCAAAGGCATGTTTTTCCAGCTGAGTCATTTTCAACTCGTGAGGCTTGAGAGGAGAACTCATGAATGCGATTGGAGATTCAATATCCTCCGAGTTCTTTTGCATTAGGATTGCAGACACAGTATGTTCGGAGGCGTAACTATACATGATGAAGTTCTTGGAGAAATCCGGACATACCAGGACCGGTGCATGAGCAACAGAAGTTTTTATCTCCTCAAACGACCTTTTCCCTTCTTCATTCCATCTGAAAGTTGGTGCTCCTTTCATCATGTTCAGTATGTGGCGGGTCTTCTCAGCAAAATCAGGGACAAAACGCCTAAGAAAGTTCACCTTTCCGAAGAAAGAATGAACACCATTCTTGCTTGTAGGCAGAGTAAGGCTTTGGATAGCCTTAACTCTTTCGGCATCAATCTTCGTTCCTTCTTTGCTAACCACATGGCCTAGCAATTTCCCTTCTGTAACCCCAAAAACAGACTTTTTGGGATTTAGGGAAATCCCATGTTCTCGGCACCTGGCCAATACTTGCTCCAAGTGATCACAATGATCACTTCGTAGTTTAGAGAACACGGTTAAGTCATCTAGATAAACTACAATGACTTTTCCCATCATGCCTTTGAATGCAAAGTCCATGGCCCGCTGAAAAGTGGCACCAGCGTTAGTTAGGCCGAAAGGCATCCTGCTATAGGCGAATGTACCCCATGGAGTAGTGAATGCTGTTTTGAATTGATCTTCAGGAGAGACTTCAATCTGGTTATAGCCTGAAAAACCATCAAGCATAGACAGCATCTCTGACCCAGTTACTGCTTGCAGAACTTGGTCCATTATGGGAAGAGGGTAGTTGTCTTTCAGCGAAGCTTGATTCAAGTTTCGAAAGTCTACACAGATGCGTATTTCACCGTTTTTTTTGCGTACCGGCACAATGTTTGCCACCCAAGTGCTGTGATGGATAGGGAAGATGATTCTTGCGTCCAGCATCTTCTGAATTTCGGCCTGAATGGTGCCCGAAATCTTGGGATTATAATGCCTTTGCTTCTGACGGAAGGCTTTGGCATCTTCTTTCAGCGGTATATTATGCTGAACGTCCTCTGGCTTGAAGGACTTTAAATCTGCATAGGACCATGCCAATACATCCATATATCTTTTCAGCAACTTGACAAATTTCCGCTTTTCTTCTGGCGTGCAACATTTCCCGATGTTCACGAATTGCGGGTGTGCCTCAGAACCTATATTGACTGGTTCCGTCTCTGGGGACGAATCAGGATCATTTTGCTTCTTCTTTTTTATAAAACGGTCGTGCCTGTCAAACAAGCGTTCCAGGGAAACTAGGCCTTTTGGAATCTTATTACCCTTGAGCTGACATATGCCATCGTTCTCTCTTGATTCATGGTCTTGACCGTTGATTGATTCGCGGCATGGAGAGGTGGATCCTTCAAAATACAACTCATCAAAATTTTCTGATTTTTCTAGAAAGGCAATGAGGTGATTATCATTATTGAATACCTGCCAATGCTGAGAGTTGTCCGGCACGCTCGGGCGGAAAACCACTTCAATGGTGTATTTGTTCGTTTTCAAACCCGGGTGCGGGAGCATGAGAGATGCTGAAACAGCCAGCGAATCAGCCATGTCATTTTGAGCTCTTGGAATTGCTCCTATTGAAAAGGCATCAAATTCCTCAATGCTGTCCCATACTGCATTACGGTAGTGCCTGAGCCTTTCATTTTTTACTTGGTAAATCCTTTTGACCTGATTTACAACTAGCTCGGCATCACCTTGTGCCTTTAGATTTTTAATTCCTCTTTCCTTTGCAGCTTGCATACCGAGTAACAGAGACTCATACTCGGCAGTATTGTTAGTGTTGAAAAACTGCAATTTGAAAGAAAGAGGAATGACTTCTTCCTCGGGAGATATCAGCACAATCCCAGCGCCACATCCACTAGTTGCGCAACTGCCATCAAACTGCAGGGTCCAGACCTCATTAAGATCCTTTTCCTGAACAAAAACACCCCTTGTACCCGCCTCGGTGGATAAGAAGTAGTTCCCCATCCCTGATGATTCAAAAAGGATTTGAGCTTTGGGGTCTTCAGAGCTAGTGACCAAGTATTTCTTTTGGGATTCCGGCTCCAAAGTTTGCATTACGCCTTTGACTGGAATTCTAGCTTTGGACCAGTCCATGTGAATTTCTCCACCAACTTCGCTGCAAAAGCTCCTTCCCAGCAGAATTCCATAGGCTGCTGGAATGTCAGCGACAAGGACGGTCATTTTTACTCTTTTATCCGGGAAGGCCGCAAACGCAAATTGCGCGTCTTTGATTTGACCAATCAATGGCACTTGCTTGGTTTCCAATGAGTAGCATCTGCCGAAAGGTTTGGTAAGAGTGAGGCCCAAAGCATGGGCGACTTTCGCCGGCATGACGTTATCGGAAGCTCCGGAATCAATTATACAGTTGCTCAACTTATGACCGTTGATTAGGAGGGAGAGATAGAAAGGTTCTATCTTACCTGATGCAGACGTTGAGGCAACATTTATGTGGGATTCAGGAGGAGTGGAAAGGATTCCTTTAGGGGAAGCCTGATTAGATATAACAGCTTGACTTTGGATATACTTAGTCAATCTTACAAGCTGTTCGGGGTTTGACTGAAGATACTCAGCTTCAGACATCTGGATCTTGGTCTTCTTTGCATGATCTATAATATCAAACGCGGCCAAGGGTTGCGTTGGTGAAGGAATGAGTCCTTCACTTCGCGATGGTGGAACAGAGTTACTGATCTTGATAGGAACATGAGAGGGCTGACTCGGAGGAGAGATAGGTGGAAAAGACTTCTTTGCAAAAGATTTAACAGGGAGTTGAGTGGGGAGAGGATTACCTCTTTTAACAATGGTTGGAGGCGCGTTTGACACGGCCTTCTCTTTCTGCGTATGGGCAGCAACTTCTGCTTCTTTCCCTTGCGAGCGGGTAAAAACAGCGTAGGATTGTCCGCTTGCATAGCCTTGAGTACTCTCTTCTTCATCAGATTCGTCCTCGTCAAATTCCATGTATCCAATAGTAGAGTCGCCAGTCGGTTCACCGACATCTTGATCATCTTCGCCTTGGAGCGAAGGTTCTTCATAGTACTGCTCTTCTTCAATTTCGGCCAGAGCATTGACCGGAGGGGCCTCAAGCGCCAACCGTGGAGCAGTTACAGGTAAGCGCGGCCTTTGAGAAGCATTGTTAGGAACAAAATTCCTCCGTGGGGCATCCCGGTACGAGGGACTAGGAGAGGCCTGGGCCAGCTGCTTCTTTAATGCGAGCAGATCATTCGCCATCTTTTGGAATGCTGGATCAGACGAAGTAGTAGGCGAGGGATCTGAAGATTTGGACTTGGAAGATTCCTTTTTTAACTCGCCAGATATTATCAAATTGTCTTCTATCCGGATGGCAGCAGCCTGAGCGAGAGGCAGAGTAGCTACTCGCTCTTGAAGGAGCAAGAAGCTGACTTTCGAGCTCATGGCGTTCACGAAGAAACACTTCTGATTCTCCGGTGTTGGAAGCATGGCAGTAGGGACACGGTTGATTAGCGCATTGAACCGGGCGATAAAATCGCGCATGGTCTCATTGACTTCCTTTTTTAGGTGAGTGATCCGTGATAGCAACGCAAATGCATCTTCTGAAGGCTTATATCTGTCTTCAAAAGCTTCCCGCAGGGTTGCCCAACTGGTGATAGATCCGGCCGGCAAATGCTGAAACCATTCAGCTGCGGGCCCTTGTAGAGTTTCCAGAAAAAGGCGAACCGACACATCTTCGTGAGTCACGTCCAAAATACTGCATGACATAATGAAAGCAGATATGTGGGAATCCGTGCTTTGATTTCCGCTCCCGTCGAATTTAGGAAAATTCTTTCGATTTCCGTGAGGGAGTGCGTGAACTGGATGTGGTAAAGCCAACGGACCCATAGCGTTTCCCCATGGTACCGCCATCTGAAAAGCCGGAAAGAGAACGCGAGCCGGAAGTGTAGTTCCGCTGAGTAGCAAAGCACTACAAAGGGATGTGGATGCTCCTGGCAAAAGACTTTTTCTTCGTGAAGGCGAGACACTCCTGGATGACCGGCTAGCTGAGCTTAGCACTGAAAAACGTGCCGGTGTTACGCTGAAATTGTGCCTCTGAAGCAGATCGAAAGTAGGATCAGCTTCTCCACGGGCTCTTCTGCTGCGCGTAAAAGGTTCACTCGCCAGTGTACCTTTCAGATCTGCAATATTAAGGCGCAGATTTAAACTTTATTTTTGGGTGTACTTGCTGATTTTCTGGTTTTTCTGTCAAAAACCAGCAGCATGCACTTTTCTGAATATTTAAAAACTATCCTCCTTGAAAAACCGATTGCGGTTAATGACAAATAGCAGCGAGGATAAGATGGCAGGGAAGATAGTAAGCTGATTTTCAGATCTGATTTTTTACTTTTCAAAGGATTTTAAACTTTTCTTTTTTTTTTTTTGAAAACAGTCAAAACTCAGATCTACGGAAAAATAATGATTTTGATAAAAACTCAGCGAACTAAAGATCTGTAACTAGGCCCGATCTATGACTCTCAGAAGGAAATTTTTCGATTTGAGCACTTTTGCAAATTTTTTGGGTTTTCAACAAAAGTGCAGATTTGCAAACAGGCAGTGATTTTCTTATATTTTCTGATTTTATATTATACCACCACCATAGATCTGACAGATCTGTTCGATCCCCAGCGGAGTCGCCAAAAAACTGTTGGTCCGAAAATCTGTCGCGTGGACAGATCTATGGATAGACGGGCCAACGGTGTGCAGGGCTTAGCCCCTCTTTGAGACAGCAAAGCGAAACTGGTTTATTGCTACTTCTACTAGCAGGAACCTATGCAAGTCTCACAGATTCTGCCTTCGGGGGTTGGGATCTGATCCCAGTAGAGTGTTCTAGGCTGCGAAGAGAAAGGAATAAAAGAAGGAGAAGAGAAAGAACAGATCCGAAGGAAGAAAAGAAATGAGTTCCAAAGCGGAAGGGTCAGAAAATCTATACTTTGGGCTTGGTAGTAAACAGAGCCAAACCTACTTGCATAAATAAACAAAGCAATACTGATAAACAAGTGACGGAAAAGTAGATATGAATTCAACAGAAAAGACACATGCAGATCTAACATAAGACAGATCTAATGTATAACACAGCTATTGAGCACAAAGTCTGAATAATTGTATTAATTGTTTTTATCTGTTACAAGAAAGCTCAAAGTCTTTCTCTCCTCACCTCTATTTCTATCTGAAAAATGTTCACCTCTCTGAATACAACAAGTATTCCAATATTTATAGAAGATCAGGGAGAGAGAAGGCAAAATGGAGCCAACCACTTATTTACAAAGATATTTACAAAATATCTAAAAGTCATGTTGACTTTGACAACTTGGATGGATGACATCATCCCATGATGCAACATGGATGATGTCATCATTGGTGCCAACTTACTTCAGATATTACGGAAAGAAAGTCGGAGAATAAAGAGGAGAAGAAGAAGAAGAAGAAGAAGAAGCTATTCATCATCATCATCCTGTGGCCTAAAAGGGGTTGCCTGTTTCTGATGCTGATCAGGAGATGAGATGTGGAACTGAGCGCGGTATTCCAAGAACTTGCTGATCATTGGCCCAAATTGATCTTGTGATGGATCCTTGTGCCGTTCACTGATTGCTTCGCAAGTCTCCCGCTCGTCTATGAGCTTTTCCGGGAGTTTGGAATAATCTTTACCCGCCTCGATTAGGGATCCGATGAAGTCCCTACAGGCCAGTAGGTTATTGATGGATTCGATGTCAAACGTGACTTCTGGCCCTGTCCCTTGAGAAGCTATCTCCTTGAAAATTCGGATAGTATCATCAGCTGATCTCAAGGTGAGGGAAGGAGTGAGCAACCCTGGAGTCATAGATAGAACAATCTTCTCCATTTGATGCATCGCATCCAGGGCCTCTTCCTTCACCTTGTCTATCTTCTCTAACACGAATTCGAGCTGATCTATCCGATAGTCCAGAGTGGACATGGTCTTGTTGAGGGTCCTTGGATGACCGAATACTCCGAACTTGACCAAATCTTCGACTGAATAGTCGAACATTTGTTGGAAGGCCTCGTGTTGGAGTCTGGCGTTTTCGAGCTCTTCTGATATCGGGCCTGCTAACGCTTGGAGTTCCTTATTCGCCTTCTCGATGTTCAGGTACAAACTGATATACTCGGCGATCACCTTTTCACTATCCTTGAGGATCTGGCTCCTCCAAGCAGAAACAGCCATACCCTGCTCGCCGATCTTTGAATATTCATTGATCTTCTCCTGACTGAGCAGCTCAGGAGTCTCGGCGGCAGTTGTGGGAGGTGCACTTCCCATCTTCTGTAAAGCTTGAACCAGGTATTTATTCTGCTCCTTCAGTAGCCTCTTTTCTTCCTTTGTTTCTCGAAGCTTTTCGCAGAGTGCATCAACTGCGGAAAGAGCTTCCCCCTGGAGACTTTCTGAAGATGTCCCCATTGTGACCTGGGTCACTGTGAAATCTGCCGGAGACAGATCTTCTTTCTCTTTGGTGGGATCGGGGTAGGCAATTTCCATGACCCTCTCACCTGCAGCGCTCTTGGAGAAGCGTGTAACCGGCTTGTGCTTCTTTGCTCCTTTAGCTGGAATGACTGAAAAGTCCATCGGAGCGATGGGGACTTTCCTCTTTGGTTGGCTCAGCTGCTGAGAGATCCAAGCTGGTCCTATTGAAGAAGGACCAGAGACAGAGGGGGAGACAGCAACGGTAGAAGAGGGGAAGAACGTGGAGACACGCGGCGGCGGCATTGAAAGAACAGCCGCGGAGATGTCCACGGGGGGAAGGGAAACCGCAGCAGCAGAAGAGATAGGAAGGGAAGGGAGCTCGGAGATGAGGGAAGAAATAGAGGAAGACAAATCAGCGAGAGAGGAGAAGATGGACGAAGAGGCAGGGGAGAGAGTAGAAGAAGGGGGAGAGGACACAACCAAAGGAGTGGTTGCCGACATCTGAGGAAGGGGAGGAAGAGAAGAAGAAGGAATAGAAGGGACCTCTGAAGTTGTAGCGATGCCGACATCCTGGGTGGATGGGCGTATAGGACTATCCTCTGTCAATTCCTTCTCTGGCGAATCCAGGGTTATTACTTGTTCAGGCTCTGAAGGAAGAGGACTTTCAGGGGCTTCCTCCTGAATGGTGCTAGGCTCACCTTCCGCAGCTTTGCCTTTTAGCTGCTTCTTTGACCTTGGAGGTGCATTACCCAAAGGAGAAGTTGTAAAATCTACACCGAGGTAGATTAACCCATTCATGCGGCACCAATGCTCTGTTCTCCGCATAGTCTCCTTGACCCTCTCCTCGATCGTCTGAGGAGCCTTGCTTCTGTCAATGTCCGGGAAGGGCCAATCATCCCCTTCTGTGTCATTATACACTTTGTCTACTTCGTCTTCCGTGGTTTGGAAGCCTTTTGGGACAATGGCCACTCCGTAATGGATGATTTCCGTTAATGCCAAGCGAGAGTGATCCTTTCTTCTGAGTTCTACCTCATGGAGAACGTCAATGTAGATATCCTCAATCTGAGGGACATGAATCGGATCAAGCTTAGCCCTTGGTAGACAGCCCCTAGGGTCGAATGTAGGCCTTGCTGGGAAATCATGCTTTAGGTTGAGCAATTCTAGCTCAGCAAACATCTCCTTCGCCTTGTGATAGCTGGAGCATGTGTAACGGCCTACTGTGAGGGGGAAAGGAGTTCCGCCCTTCTTTCTCTTGAGGCACTTTTCATGGTATGTGACGAGCTGTCTTGACAGTTCCAATAAAATCAGCTTTGGTCCAGCATACCTTGGCAACCTGGTTGGTTCGCCCAAAAAGTTGACCGCCCTCAGATAGGTGAATGTGGGAAACTGGGTGAACAAGGCCCCCCACTTCTCTGTGACTGCCACTATGTTTTTGGTTGTCCGGCTATGAGTCAAATTTGGCCGCAACATGCACATGATGTGATAGAAGAAAACATCATTGATCTTAGCGAAGTGTTGGATGCTGTTCTCCAACTTCAGCTCTTGATAGTATTCATATATTTTGGCCTGAGGCCAAGTTCCACTTCGGTGCAGCCCTGGATAATCTCTTTCAGCTGCGGCAGCATAGACGACGTAGGAGTTCATGTGGAACACTCCTGTTGTAGCGAACTGTTGCAGTTGCTCGGATATTGTGCTGCTTATTATCTCCCCCCAGCAGAAACGCTGATCGGGCAGATTCTTATTCATTGTTTCCAGGTACCGCAGCATCCACTTATGGAAGTAGTGAGCATCTGAAAGACCGAAGACTCTGCTCAGGAAGGTGATTGTATCACTGAGTTCCTCTGAGAAATCACTCCGGTGGATAGTTTGAGGCCACCGGGTCACTACCTTCTTATTCTTGAGGTAGACCTCATTCATTAACTGCATGCACTGGCCTTCGTTGTCTTCCCAGGCCTTGATGCATTCCTGTTGGCTAACAGCCACATAGTTCCGGTGGTGAGGGATACCAAGCATCAACTCAAAGCGACGGGCAGTAAGGTTTATAACTACCTCGCCCTTGCTATTCTCGACACATCTTGTGTCCTTGTTGAAGGATTGTGCAACAACCATCATAAACTCGTTATTCACAGCGCTGACAGGGATTCCTCCGGCAAAGTGCAGGGCACTGCCTATTAGCTTGTCCATCCATGGACTTCTTGTCACTTTCTGAGTTCTAAGCCAGAACTCATCCATGTCAATGTGACCCAATTCAGAGTCCCGGACATCCATAATGCACTCGGCCTGTGATTCGGGCATCCTGACCCTCTGATATTTGTATTTCATTTCTTCTTCTGTTAGCTTTGCCTTCCCTCTTGGTTTGGTGGGCTTCTTGCTTGACGTAGACATGTGTTCTTTCGAACTCAGCTGCTGATCTGCACGAAGAAGAAGAGAGACCCAATCCAAAAAGGTTGAATTAGTCATTTGATCTTCCATTGGAAAGCTTAGCAGAAGGAGTTAGAGATTTTAAAGGCTCAGGGCGCAGGAGCAAATACAATTGGCAGGCCAAATAGATAAGGCGCACAAGAAAGGAATGTTGCAGAGGTTAAATTGGCGCCAAAAGCGCATGGCGCATGGATGAAGCAGGTTGCATTTTATAACAGGGCGCACAGGAAATGCGTGTTACACTGGGGTTCGATGCGCCCTATGGCGCATGGAAACATTATGCAGCATGGACAAATGATGCGCCAAAGGAATATAGCGAGGCGCATGGAAAGTTTACATAACATCATGTTATTGCAATGGAAGGTGCGCCCGCGCCTTGATAGCTTTTATACTTGCGCGAAGAAGGCTTTTGTTGCATGATAGCTGGGTGCGCCCTTTGGCGCATGGAAACATGATGTAGCATGGAGAAAAGGCGCGCCAAAGGTTTAAAGGAGGCGCGGGTTTTTTGAACATGTTACAGGGCTGGATAGATGCGCCGAGGGGCGCGACTGTCTTGATTGCAACATGACGCAACAGTGCGCCATGGAAAACACTTAATCATTTAATCCTTTTTCAACTCTGTCCTCAACTCGAAAGGAGGCTTGGTATAACAAGGCTTTTATAAAGAGGATCTCAGATGGCGCTGATGCAAAACCACCCCCCTTTTTCCAACAAATCCGGAAAGAGGGAGGGAGAGGAGGAAGAAAATTCAAACTGACAAGACAGGGGAGAAAACAAACCCAACAAATTTCATTTAAGACCGACTAGTCACTAAAGAGGCAGACCACGCAAGCAACAATCAGACCCGTCAAAGAAATAAGCTTGAAGGAGAGAAAACACAGACCAAGAACGTGAAAGTTTTCAAAAACAAACCAGGAGAACCACCTACCTCGAATATATATCGAAAATTTGTGGCGAGTGGGTCCACAGAGCAATGACAGCGACAGGGCAGAGCTGACAAATCCAGAGCGATCACGTGCTTGTCAAAATGGAATGAAAATGACATGGCGGGCACGGGTATATATAGAAAAACCTATCATTAATGTGCCACCAACCTTTTGAAATGGCGCATGGAAATCGTTGTCGACAAGGGAAGGCGTGCGCTCTTTGGCGCATGGAAAGAAATGGCAACTTAAGAATGAGCGCGTCTTCGGCGCACCAAATTCGTTGTCGACATAAAGTTATGTGCGCCCTTTGGCGCAACAAAACTTGGTGTAACATGGAGACTATATGCGCCTTTGGCGCACCGAGAATCGTGCTAACATGGAAAACCATGCGCCAAAGGCTTTTAAGGGGGCGCACCAAAAGCATGTGTTACAATGAAAATACATGCGCCCACCCAAAAAGGCTCAAAAAAAACTAAGTTCAAAGAACTAGTTTTCCCGGGGAGGGATTTTGCGATGTTTCAAACGCGAAGGATCCCTAACGAGGGATCGAAACAAAATTTTCGGTACGGTTATCGGTAAAATTGCCCTTGTCAATTTTACGGGATAACACGGTGTTAGCTCCCTTACCCATGAGAGAGTCGTGCTCACCTTCCTCTCCACCAAAAGAGGAACCTACCTCATCCTACCCATCATATCACCTACCCAAAGGGGATCCTTTAGAAGCACTACTATTGGTCGTGACCATTCCTCATTAGCATTGTAGGACCCTATTGATTTTCTCTTGGATCACTTACCCACAGAGTCCAAAGTCAGCCAGTTCCCTATCTCACAATCATTTTTTATAGGGATTAACACTAAGTCAACATCATCTCCTCCTACAACAATTCCATTTTCATGCCTAGATGACCACTTGGATTATGTTGATATTTCTATGCTTTGGGGAAACCTTCGGATAACTTTATTGATAAAGATTGTCTGTAAGCCTTCGAGGGTATCTTAGGCATGAGGAACAATGGGTATTTCATGTTTAATTGAGTTTTTAACTTGATCCTTCATGTTAAATTCCTGGAGATTGTATGAAACCATGCAAATAAGGGCCTCCATTGATGTACACCTGCTAGATGAAGGAATATTTTCTCTATTCTGAAGCTTTCTATCATTTAGCTTTCCAATTGTTGTGAAGTCTCTCAAAGATCTGGTATAATCAAATTTATCTTCCTTAATCTCCCACCAAAATTATTGAAAAACAATGAATCCATCCTGAACTACCCATGTTTTTCCCTGTATATCAACAAAGAAACAAAATTGATTTACTTAAATATGCAGAATAATCAGGATTCTATAACGTCTTTAGTAACCTTAGCCTTGTTTTGAAAGTATCTCCATCGTTTAGAAGTGAAAACTCTTGAGAGGTAAATTATGGAGTATTGATCATATTTTTCCAAGGTTTTCTTCATAAAATTTGTGCAAAAGAAGGCTATCTCCATCACCTTCGTCAAAAAAAGGTTACAATAAGGGTCCTCTTAGCCTGGTTGAAGAGGCACAACCTAAAGCAGTGAGGATAAGTCAAATCCTCTTAAAGGTGCTATCCATCTCTCCACAATCTGAGTGACAAAGGACCAGTTAAATCTCATCCCCGACTACAAAATGACATACATTATGATCTATTTGCCTCTAAGCTCCATGTCAAATCTATGATGCTGCCTAGCTTGAAAAGGAGAAATACGAACATACTAAATAGATAGATGTGGGTTTTAGGTCTATATAAGACACCATTCCCTCACTCGTAATTGTACTCGACTCATTGGCATATTTTCAAAGTCTATACGAAGTAATTTATCTTTGTGGTTTGTACTGTATTTTTACCTATATATGTAATTTGGATATTTTACCATGTGATTTGTGCTTTACTAGCTGCTATGGTAGGTAGGCGTAATGCCCACTTCTCTTCGACACTAAATGAAACATGATTATCTTTCTGAATTGTTATTATCATAAAACTTGTTTCTTTATTCTAATTAGCATACTAATGAGATGTGCATGGCATCATGACTCCTTTGTGTTTTGATCATTATTATTTTAACTATATGTCGTACTGTGGACCTTGATGGGAATTTAAGGATAAAACAATTAGTTAGAATGTTTGCATTGTCATAATTTGATTGTGATAGCATTACTCTTCGAGATTGTTTTGTTGTAATTGGTTTATCTCTATGACTGGATATATAGACACTATTCTACTTTATTACTGGCAGATGTTAATAGACAAATGAAATTTACACGTTATGATATGAGAATTGAAGGATAGACATTATTATAACCAAACTAATAATCTTTTGATAGACATTTAGTATGGAAGAAAATGATGTGTTGTCAAGATAAATATAAGTTGATATTTCAAATCATTTTTTGTATTGGTTTTTATTATGATGTTCAAAGTTATATTTTGTGATTTAATTGATATTAGAGATTGGTGATATTGTGAACAAGTGAAAGTATTGCTTTAATCTAACGATCTAGTTGGTCTTTGATCTTAGTTGCCAACTGATGTATGAGTAGAATCAAAATGTTGAAAATAGGAATAATTGTTAAAATACTTAGTCTTAGCAATAGTAGTTATGATTTTTGATATCTGAAATTGATAGTTAGATGTAAGTGTTTTATTACTTCGACATCGTTAATATGGTCCTGAGGCTAGAAGTGTACTGTGTTTTTTGTAGGAAAACATATCATGGCAAACTACAAGGGGATTTGAGACCAACCACATTGGAATTCTAGGTGAATTAAACAAGGGTCACCATGGCAACATGTATTTGTATGTGTTGGAATTATTGTTAGGGGTAATTTGTGACCAAGGGGTTATGTTTTGTCTTTTATTTACTTTTCCTTTAATTGATGTTAGTATGTGATTTTAGTGATATAATTTATTGTGTTAATTATTTGGAATTTGGCATATGTATTTTAACCTTTATTATTAATGGGTTGTAGTGACTTAATTAGAGCTAATTTAATATTTTCCTAAGCTAATTATAGATGTGACCAAAGGAATTTATTTATTAGGCTAGATTTCTCTTGGATTTTGTGTTGAAAGTTGAGTGCTTGGGAATCTTGAGTGTTGTACACTCTACCCCTTCATGGAAATTCAAATTTTTCCTTAGAGGCCAATTGTAGAAGCTTGTGGGACAAGTCAAACTTTACCCACACCTCTTAAATTTCTATGCCAACCCTACCTATGGGTTGGGGGGTCAAAATTAGACCTGATTAGGTGTTTTGGGAAGACCAAAAGGTAAAATATTATTGCACTTTCTTTCATGTAATTATTATTTTCCTTAGGAGGTCTGGGCTTGGTTTGTGTGTGCAAGTAATATGTCATTTCTTCACTCACTTATTAGTTGTGCTTTGGAGTTTGAAGTTTGAATTTTGAGGTGGAGTTGAGGAAGAGTGATGTGGCATCCTACATGGAGGCACCTCACCCTCCTCTCTCCCTTTTCTATTTATTCAAGTTATTTTTCTTGATTGGGGGTTACTTCATTCTTATGTGCTCTTGCATTTTGGGAGTTGGAGGATTTTGGGATGTGTTTGTCGATTTGTTGGATCTTATTGGTGTTTGTTTGGGCTTGAAGGAGCTTGGTGTATGCTCTTGGATCAAGCTCTACCATGGAAAGGTATAAGCTAAACTCTTGTTAAATGCTTTCTTTTATTTTGTATGCATATATTCTTGTTTTGAGTTTTTTGAAATGCTTGTTGGGTACTTGGGTAGATTGCCTAAGTGTGGTGTCGGAGGGGACTATGGGGAGATTTAATGTGGGGAGGCATAAGAGTTTATTTCATGCTTTGGAGGGAGTTTGGGTTGAGCACCACACCTTGGACAAGAAATTGCTTGCATTTCTTACTTGGTTATTTTGTTGAGGGAGCCATAAGAGATTATAGGGAGACATAAGAGATTGTAGGGAGGAATAATATACCACACATAAACATAAAGACCAAAGTGGTATTGGATTTGCATAACCATCTTCAAAGAAAGCCCACATTAAACTCATTGAATACAATGACTCTCCTTCACCCCATTTACCAACTTCACCGCCTTCACCTATGGATTCTATGGATCTAGAATCCATTCCTCCTAATTTTTTTCATGAACACCATTTCCCTGGGACCTCTGAATTTTCAATAAGATGGGGAGGCTACCTCTTCTCTTCTCTTCTTGTATCCTGACATGATCGATGATGATACACCTTCTATTAACGTTGGTGCTCGGGGGTCAATGAGGAGGATGGATTCTACTCTCACCTACATTAGTGTATAAGATTCATATGGTTCACTGGAGAGTGTTACCTTCTCTAAAAACAAACCATGTTAAATTTGTTGGAACAAATGAAGCGTGGTGGAGCTATCTTGTTGGTGGTGTGAAAGTTGGATTTTTTTTTGAACCTTCAAAATATCCTTCCTTGGGGTTAAGCCTTCCTATTATTCCCACTCAAGGTGGAATATTGTAAAATTGTATTTTTGTTTAAAGGAAATATAGTTATTGTAAGTTGCATTTAATTATTGGTGATGAATGTTGTATATTGTGGGAAGAGGAATTTTACCTTCATTGTTGTAGTTGTATGTTGAAAAGAGAAAGAAAGATTGTGTTGTAAAACTAGTCTCGTGAAATAGAAAAGAAAAGTTATTATCTTTATTTGAAGTTTTAGCTTGTATCGTGTGAAAAAAAGTTATTTGTTTTAAAAATAAATGAGACAAGCTCAATGGAAAAGGAAATTTTACTTATATTGTGAAATTGTATCATTGTAAATAAGAAAGAAGAAATATAGAAGTTCTAATATGTAGAACCATGCATGCTTAGTAAACTTGTATGTAGAGTTAAGTTGTTAGTAGTTGTTTAAGCTAAGAAGTTGTAGTGAAAATGGAAAGAGACAAAAAAATTGAAATATATTATTATGTTGGAATATTACATTATTGTAGTAAGGAAAAATAACAATACTAAAGTAGATTTGGGTCTTGTTACTCGAGGAATTGAAAGAAAATTAGTTGAACAAAATGATTCATTGTTGTTGCTACTTTTGAACAAGAAATGCTTTAAAATTAGTAATTTTAACAAAATAATGAATAAATGAAGCTAAATACTACAATTGGAAACTTTAGGCATATAAAATAAATATTAGAAGGTATTTTAAAACATTTTAGCAACTTTTGTTTTATTGAAAAACTTGGGTTTTATGGTTCTATTTCTAAGAAACAGGACCGCCACCCTGTAAAGAGTGGTGGTCTTATAACTACCATTTAGGCAAGGTGACAGTCTCAAAACTGTTGCTCTATAAGGTGGAAGTTCATGGTTTGTCACCCAGGAGGGGCGGCAGTCCCAGGACTGCCAAACTGCTCTGGGCGGGAGATTCTATCACTTATGGTGGAAATCTCCAGTTCCGGGTATGTGCAATATCTAACTTGTAATAACTAAAATTTTAAGCATGTAAATTTACTAAGGACACCACCAACAAGAACACAATGGCAAATATCATGGGTTTAAGCAATAAAATACTCAAATGGTAATTTAAAATCAATTTTTTTTTTCATTTATGTTAATGAGGGTAGGGTTTACCCAAAATAAAGAACCCCAAATACAAATGGCTTGAAATAAAACTAGTTTGTAAAGGAAAACCTCCTTCTATCCTTGAATGAAATAGATTACAACAATAAAACTACAATCTAACCAAATCTAAAGTTGATCTTTAAGAAAATCCTCGATAGTTCTTCCTCTCTTGCTCCAATGGCTTCCTGCTCTCCAACATGTAATTTTAACAAAAGAAAATAGACCAAATGAGAAGAAGAGAATAAAGGAAATGTTTTAATAAGAATTAATAAAGATTTTTAGGGTTAGTTTGGAACCTTAGGAACTAATGGCCAAAATTGGTTTAATCTAAGGTTTGACGATCAACCCTACTTTTGTTTGCTAGGAATATATTTTATAGATGTTTAAATAAAATTAAAGGTATGTGTAGATGGGTGAATGGGGCCACTTATTTACCTTAGTGTGCAAGTCTTTTTCCTAGTTCTTGGTATGTTTTAGTAAATTAATGAAATATGGGATATTATAGCTAATGGGATAATGAAACAAAATGACTAAGTATAGGGTTGACCATGTTGGGATTAGTCATTGATTAAAGAGAGAAAGAATCTAACCAAGCAAAGTAAATTATTGTACCTTCCTAGTTGAATGTTAATTAATTGAATTAGAGATAAATTAGAAATATTTAAGTTTTGGACTAGACCTAGTTCCCCAATCGTAAGGTTGAGAATATTGGTGTAGGTGAATTTAATGTACCCTAGGGGTTGTCATCCTTGTAACCTTTTAACTTAAACAAAAAAAAATTACTGCAACTTTCACGATAGGTTTTTAAGGTTTCAACATGTTCCTAGAAAGTAATTTTTATGGGCATTACAGTAGGGTTATTTCGTGCATGACTTGATGAATAAAGAAAAAATATTTTTCGTCTTTATTTCTTAATTCCTTCAAATTGTCTTTCTCTTCTTGTGAGAGTGCGTTATATGTTGTTGCATCTACGATCTCTATGTACCCATTCTCTACAACTTCCCACACATAGTGCTATTTGAATAGTGCCTTCATGGCTATCATTATCTCAATTTTCTATTTTTTTTCGATTGGTAAATGAAATTTATAGGTAACCACAATAAACCTAATCTACAAAGTGTTTTAGCAGTTAACACATGATATTGAAAATATTTACATCATAAATCATGATTTTAGTTTCAAACAAAAATAGAAGCCTAAAAAGAAATAAATGTGACTTGATATCATAATTTAATGCTGAGCATTAGAGTTTGAATTTGTGAAATTATATTATGTTATATAATTCATTTTTATCTAGCAGAATGTGAGACTACTTGTTGAGATCCTCACTCCCATTAATGGGCCTAACATATTTTTTAGGGGGTCATAAACTAAAAAATGTATACTAACTAAATTGTATTTTCTTGCTTTTTCAAGTGGGAAAGATGGGGAGATGAATTCAAGGTAGAAATTTTAATCTATGAACATGCGTTAGATCATCTCTAACCAAATATTTCAACAAACACAGGAGGAGGTTAGTTGAAAGGAAAGAACAAGTGATGAATTAGTTTTGATCTTTGGTCATTGGCCTATAGGAGAAAATTGGCTCTAAGTTTATGATAGTTTATGGGAAAGCATAATCTGGAAAATTTCTTTGCAATATTTTTATGTCTATTCTTTGAAGGGAGGAATTAAAAATTATTATTAAGTGAACCTTTCGGTTTTGGGTTTTGAGCTAGTAGCATAGCCATACATGTGTTTTTTATAATAATTGTAATCTAGGAATACCATCCAAAGTTTATTCAACCAATTTAACCATTGACGACCATGATATACCAGTTTCATTCTTTGTTGTAGAACATGTGGTTCCATTATGTGGCCCTGTTTTTCAAGAATATTACTGAATATGATAAATTAAGAGTGGTGCTACCTAGGAAAGGATTAAAAGTATGCCCCAATCCTCCATTTTTTTGGAATTTGATTGTCCTTATTATGAACTTCTATTTTTATATGTTTTTATTTCAGTCTTTTCATTACATCATTTTCCATTCCCATGCACAATAGAGTGTTCAACTCTACAGTGCTTAGGATGTAAGAAAAAGAGAGACATATCGTGACCATATCTTCAGAAGTTCAATTTCTATACAAAATAAATTTCAAAATAATTCTTCCTTTAGAATTTTCCAAAGCTGACCTTTTCAATTCAACAATGCATATATTTATACATAAATATGTTTCGAATGATTTTGATTCCAACAATAAAAATAATGTAGAATAATTGTCTAGACCTTAAAACACAAGTAACATATTATCATATAAAAATGACTAGTCATGGAAAATAGTCAAAAAATTGACGAATTGATTACTAAAACTACTCCCATATAGTGAAAACCAATCTCACAAGTAAAATTATTAAATAAAATATTATTACATGTATTTTTTATTTTCTTTTCAACTATTTCTTCTTGGAAAACATTAAGGAGTCTGAATTCATGCAATTTCATTTATTTAAAAAATGGCTGCATTATTTATTATGCTTTTTCATACTTGTTAGAAATGTTTATTTTTTAAAATTTACATAGCTTCATGATTCTTTTGTGGTGTTAGGTATCATGTCAGATTAAGTACCTTACTCCATTCCTTATTTCATCTCAAAGACAACTAGATTTTCCTTCAAATAATGGATTATAAAAATGGGAGAAAGAAGTTCTCAAGAACCCAATATTGGGCAATGTTGAAAAATTCCAACATCAAGGCTACCGTCAACTAGGCATGT
Source organism: Taxus chinensis (assembly GCA_019776745.2). Lineage (NCBI taxonomy): Eukaryota > Viridiplantae > Streptophyta > Pinopsida > Cupressales > Taxaceae > Taxus > Taxus chinensis. The sequence continues at coordinate 271,752,021 of CM034148.1, forward strand.
TGATCTATCATAATCTATGGAAGTTCATGAAATGGACAAGTTAAACAAAATTGATAAAGAGGAAAATAATATTGAGGAACAATTGCCTACTTCCAGATTGAATAGAAAGGATATCATGTTGGGATTTGTGAAATCTCAATTATCAAATTAAGACAGACATATTTTTTCAGCAATGAAAATCTTGAGAATATTTCTAATTAACAGTAAAATCCTTTTTCCTACCAAATCACATTTAATGTTTTCTAGCTTTCTCATGAAGTAATTTCTTTGAAATTCCTCTATATATATGTGAGGCATTTTGTATGCATTTTGGAATGAAAAATATAAGCAAAGAAGCTCTGGAAAAATATTAATAGAAAATTTTATTTTGATGTATTTTATTTTACATCCCTAATCCTTGATCTAGTATCATTGAAAAAATCCTCATCCTGGAAATATGATTTTAGACCAACGAAGGTGTTGCTCATGTTTTCCCATAGGTCATCGTTTTTCTCTTTTAAATCTGTATAATTTTCTTGGTTAAATCTAATTTTTTCATTTTTGGCCATGGCTAGAAATAACAACTTTCTACTCCAACCCCAAATCCCTATTTTTAATGGAAAAAAAATGATTATTGGGCTATTAGAATGAAAACCTTGATTTGAAAATGGCTTTCTAGAACAACCACATTAGGTTGCATATAATGCTTTTTCACAAGAAATAAAGGATGTGCTTCAATAAAATAGAAAAATGGATGAAAAATCTTTAGTTTTTATCCAACAAGGTCTCCACATGTCCATATTCTCTAAAGTAACCACAACCACTAGATCTAATGTAACATCCCCATTTTAAGATACCAGAACAAGGGAATTTTTTTTTTTGATAACGTTCTCTGTTATGAATTATAAAATTCAAACACACGTTCAAGTTTTAATAATTGTTCTCTGCCCAAACAACACAGTTTGGATCACACAATTTCTTTTAAAATGAATGTTCCCTGCTCGCATATTTACCATATGGAACACACATTCAATGCCATTCAATCTTATAACAGATTCTATATGCTGCTGTAAATGACTCGAGGAACTGCCGATCTTCCATTTTCATGGCTCGGAGTTTCAACGATCCTTCATTTCATGACTCGGCAACAACCGATCCTTCATGTTTGTTTATGCATAGTATATTATATATACCTGTTCTCATAACCGTTTCCGGTTATCGAAGTGATCCATTTAAGAAGCCTATCTGAATATCTGTTACTGATATTCATCTGACATCCTGCATCTTAAATTAAGTGATAAGGACAACGCAACCAGCAATTGCGATACTTTGGCCAAAGATTTTCACATGCTTTGCATGATCATATTCCTGGATGTGATACACATCAATGGAATACGTCCTTCACCTCACTTCACCTGTTATCTAGAATGGTCTTTCCTGGTTCCTACCAGTCCTCTTCGTTTAAGGTCAGTTTTAAACTTCCAATTCCAATTAGTAATATGAACGGGTATAGGAAGGCACTCCTGGTAACTAAAGATACAAAGACATACGGTGTCGTTTCCCCACGACTTCGTGTGTCTAGTTATCTAAGTATTCCGGAGTCACTCCGTATACCAGATCATACTCCTATCCCCTGCTAAGAGCTTCACATTCAGCCTATGTATTCTTGATGTTTTAATTCGGGAGGGCATTGCAATATGTCAGCTGTAACATTGTGTCGTCATGAAGACCCCGTCTTCATGGAGACACCTTGCTGTAGCTGGTGTATGCCAATGTCCTACAGAATTTCCCCATCGAGAATACACATCCTGCTCAAGTGATTTGGATACGATTTAATAATTAAAATCAACTTTCATCATCCACGCTGATCCCTTGATCCTCGTTTCCGTTACATTTGTATAGGGCTAAGAGGGACTAAATCCGTCCATTAACTTGCTATGCATCTTCTCCTTCGTGTCAAAGGGCTGCATTTCCCTGCTTGGTTCACTTCTTAATCATTGGATTAAGTGGTCCGTACCGACGGACGTGATAAGTTTAACCTATTAAACTTAGCCAAGATTTTCTCAACTGCAACTAAATTCAGAATATTAACTTATTAGACGTCATTCATACGAGGTCTAAATTTCGAGAAATGTATTCATTTGTTCTCCTTAACGTCATATAGTTAAGGTCCATTAGTTTTGGATATACTTATCCTATATCCTTTATTCTGAATTCAGCATACGAGATCATTAATGGAGTTCGAAAGCGAAGTTCGATTATTCCAAAGTTAATTGATATTCCTTAGCTCCTAAGCTAATCCTGAATACCTTTCGATTATGGTATCGTATTCTTCCTAATACTGTTTAATGTCAATTTAAAATTCATCCTTACCCAAGTATGAACTAATTACATTTTCAACTTAAAAGTTGCATTTAGGTAAGAATAGAGATCAGTTTCCATTTAACATCCATCCAAGGACAATGAAACAAATCCAAATTAAGAAATAACATTATATTTCCAATTTAGTCAACAATACCAAACTGATATAATCATTAAAATAACACACATGTAATTGTATTCAATATTTCATGTCATAATCCCTACATTTTCCAATCCAGCTGATTGGGCATGGTTTACATAAAACATCAATACAACTCATAGACAGAAGAATATATTTTCTTCTTTTCACAATTCCTCGAAGAGGAATAAAAGCAGCAATTACAATACATCATCAACAAATCAAGAAGCATCAGAAAACAGCCAAGTCTTCATTCTAATCAAATTCCATCTCCAAAATGAATTGCGTGGGTCAATTCAATGAACTGAGCATATTAAGCACTTATCCTTAAAATAAGGTGCTTCAACTAACTGTCTCAATAAAAGAACCCTGCTTTTATGAAACGACAGTTAAACATCATTCAAGAAATAGGCACAAAAGAAGGATCAGCATAACAACTGAACTATCAAAATATCATCACAATCAGCCAAGGAACTGCTGTCCCGTTTCCACATAATCGTTACAAGTATCAATTCACAATATTTGAAAGGTTAGGAATACAAGTAGCTTACAGCGGATATAACACACTGTTATCCTTTCCACGCCTTTCAATAACAATGAATGCAAAGGATGAAACTAACTGAAATGTAAATCCATTACTTTCCTTTCAGTTCATGCATCATATTAGAATCCAAGTAATCAAGTACAGACAAGAAAGCGAACAGCAATGCAGATAGTGGTTCCTATCTAAGCACTACAAAATTCATTATTCACGAATTACAGCTTTCCTATTGAATGAAAGAAGAAAAGGTTATTTTTCCAAGTCATTCATCCATATCTCTATTTCTTTCCACATGACTGTCCTAACAATGGAATCCTAACGAGAGACAAATCCAGATAACAGTTCAGAGTGAAACTTACAAAATCCATTCAGAATTCACTTTCCGACAATAAGAATAATTTCATTTATAATCCTCTTTAAATGAAAACAGGGAAGAATTCATCATCCATATTCATATTTCATTTGAATCAGACTCATATAAAAATCTGAAACAGGTTAGTACAACATTATGTTCATCCTAGATCAGACAATATAAGGATGCATACCATATATTTACCGCACTTAAAGAAATCATAGTTCTTTCACTGTACGTTAAACAGATAAACAGTTATACAATCATGCAGTCAATTAATCCCATGATTTCCTAATCCTTATGAACGTATCCCGTTCAAAATAACACTTTATTTATTGTTGTTACCTACAGCAAGTCCAATAATTACATGACTATGAATTTCACCAAGTTAGGACAGCAGGCAGAAGAAGGATTCCTTCCCAATAAATAATTCTACCCAGTCCATTTTCCAAGTTTATAATAGTATGCAGAATATTAAGAATGCAAAAATCAGATGTCATTACCTTTATCAATGTAAATCATACAGGATGTTAAATACATGGATCTGATACAGTCAAGACAACCCACACAGCAATACAGAATTTCTATGCCTTTATTCTTGACCAGCAATCCAAGATTAAGTCATAATCACCAAAACAGTTCGAACTTAAGGGATCGATCAGCATTAATAAACACAACTAATCATCATACCTTCCTAGCAAGAAACAGTATATTTCTTTATGAGTTCAGAAGGAAAAACTATTCCTTTTCCAACTCTCACGAACATTCATAGAAAATTCTAATGCCCATTCCTTTAAAATACAAGATGCCATTTCCTCATAATCCCGAAACAGCAGAAGGAAGAGAAAAGTCTTATCTCTTCTAAGCAAGAAAGGAAAAGAATAGCCTAAAACGTGTTATCTTTTCTTTCCCCAAGGCCATTCGTATGCTCATACCAAAAAAAAACAATGTTGTATTCATCAAAATCAACACAGCAGAGAGAGAAAGAAACTATTTCTTTTTCAAAAGAAGTTTCCGTATAGAAACGACCTTAAACAAATCGTACATCCTGTACCATTATATCACGAAATCCCATATAACAAAGAACATTCACACAGCAGTGAAAAAAACCCACACAGACTGCCAGTTCATGATATAAAACTTAAACAGTGAAATACCCATTCCATGAAGCTCGAATAGAAATGATATCTCTTTTAATTCCGAACAGCAATTAGTAAACAAAAAGATCTTATCTCCTTCAAAGAAAACTTCAGTACAGAAATGACCTCAGGTCGTTCTTACAACCAATACAATCATATCGCAAGTTCAGGTGACAACAAAACAATAGTACATCAATAGAATAACCCATACTGCCTGTACAGTTCCACATTCCATTCTACAAGAATGACCAGCTCGAAATTTCATATAATATCAATAAGCAGCACAACATGGAGGTATGCCATTCAAGAAGAGGAAGACAGTTAAACACAGCAACAGGGAAACAATTTTCCTATCATTTCTAAAGAAAGGAGACAACAAGGGTCGACGAACCCAAATCATAGCAACACAACCCAACCATATTCAACTTCCATTTACGTGCAAAGGTAGTTCCAAACACAACAGCAAGGAACGATTACACAGCCTATTCCAATTTCCACACAACACGAACAGAGAAGAGAATATCTATTTCCAACTTGATTCGTACAAAAACAAATCAAGACCAAGCAACCAGAAACAATTCTTCATATCATTTTCCAAAAAAAAGAAACAAGAATCGATGAGATCCAATTCGAATCGACTCGACAACAATCACAGAATCAAAACCCAAGAGCAGGGTTGTTTTAATGAGACACTTAAACAAAGCAAGAATTTTTAAAGAGAAGGGCTTAACATGCCTGAAATCTCTTTTCCAAAACTCGAAGAAGGATCCGTTTGCCGCGTTATTTCCTTCCACAGCGACAGCACAAACTTCCCAGCACTCCTTTCTTCTTCAGGCTTAGCAACAGCCTTAAAAATCTCCAAGAATAGTGTCAAATTCCAAGAGCTGGTTCGACTGAACCAGGCCAGAAAAACCAAATGCAGAGCAACTTTGCAAGGGCTCGAATCGACCAAATGAAAAACAAAATTTCCTCATACACTTTCCAAGGCGAACTGGTCACGAGGACCGAGAACAATTAATGCAATTAAGGATCTGCCTTTCTCCTAGCTTCCCACGCCACCACCACTTGAGTTGGCGAACTCAAATTTTCAAATTTCCGCATGTAAAACTAAATTTGGCTCTATCTCCAAATAGATGCCTCTATTTCCTACCTACCCCACCAAAACTGGCGCTGTCCACATATGGACTTACCAATTAAATGCTAATGAATGCCCTTCCTTCATCCTTATCCTCTCCTTCCAAGGGTCTGCGCGCCCTTTTAGATTAGGATTAGTTTAGGTTGCATAAAGTGATCAACCTAGGTCTTAGTTTAGCCTTAGGTTTATTTTCCCCCTTTTTTTTTTGTAATTTAAAAATCCACTTAGGATAGTAGTGTAGGATGCATGTTAGGACTTAGGATTAGTTTAGGTTTTTAATTTATACTAACCACTAACACTAATCAACTCCTAACCCAACCTCCATCATGCCTTCCTACAGACGTTCACGTTAATACAGAGCAAGACGTTCTGTCCTCTGGATCACGTATCAAGGCCACCCATGTCTAGGCATTTCTTGCCTCACGAGGTTCCAAGTTCGACAGTACAGGGCTCAAGAATCAAATCCCTGTCGTTGGCATTTACGTGCCAGCTGCTCATACCTGTAATCAGGCGCTGCACGTTCATAACAACCTCGGGTTCGGTTCAAGAGTAAATCGACAAAGAAATCACCAGAAGCCCTCAGCATACTTGGATCAATGAAATTTATTCAAGGTGTGCTGTCAATCAGTAACGAGAGTATAGCAAGTATACGACAATTTGTCGTCACATTAGCAAACACGCAAGTACAATAATTGTTGTCCTATACAATAAATCACAGCATGCAAGAATCCAAGTTAGCAACACATTCTTTTAAGATCAGAGTTTATCTTAACATGTTTGCCTTCATTCCAGCAGTTATAACAGTATGAAAAACATTCACCAAGATAATTTGCAAAATCAGAGTGTTACATCTAAGAAAGCATGGGATATATTAGGAACTTCATATCAAGGCACCAACAAGGTAAAACTTACCAAACTACAAATGTTAAGGAGAGATTTTCAGAATATTCAAATGAAAGAATCTGATAGTGCTGATTAATTTTTTACCCATGTGATGGGTGTAGTAAATCATATCTCGTCCCATGGAGAGACCATAGAAGACTAGAGGATTATAGAAAAAATCCTTAGGAGTCTACGAACTAAGTTTTACTCCATTATTGTTGCCATTAAATATTCTAAGGATTTGACTCGGCTCTATATAGATGAGCTAATGGGATGTTTTTTGTCCCATGAACAATGACTTAACAGATCTAGAAATTCCACTTTGGAGAATGCCTTTAAGAGCCAAGTTTTAGTAAGTACAAATAGAGGAAGAGGAATATTTCAAGCAAGAGGAGGTAGATATTCACAATCAAGTGATCAATCCATCTCAAGCAAGTTTTCAAGCATATATAGAGGCACAATTTCCTCTCATAGTCATTTTCATAAAAAGTCGCAGGAACAAGAGTATGAAAAATTAATATACAATGTAATTATTGGAAAACATATGGGCATTATGCTACTGAATGTTGAAAAAGACAGTATGATTTAAGAAAAAAAAGTTCAAAATTTTAAAAATAATGTAATTTTGGAAGTTTAAATCATAATACTATGTTTACTGCTTTTCATGTTGCTTAAGAGAGAAAACAATATGTATAGTTTTTGGATTCTGGTTGTGGTGACCACATGACAAGTTTAAAAGAATTATTCTCTAGCATGGATAAATCTGTCTAGTTAGAGGTAAAACTAGGTAATGACAACAAAGTCTCAGTAAATGGAAAAGTGACCATAAATATTAATACAAAACAAGGACTAGAAAATAAGTTCATTTGTGATGTTTATTATGTCCCTGGGTTCAAGGACAACCTCATGAGCATAGGTGAGTTGATACAGAAATGATACCATGTGTATTTTGAGAAATGAAAATGTATTATTTTGGATCGAAATCCAAGCAATAGGTTAATAGACAAAGAGGAAATGAAAAGAAACAAAATGTTCCCATTAAAAATACAAACTGATATGAGCGTAGCGGGTGCTAGCTCTTATTCTCGTATGGGTCATGGAGATCTCACCAAAATAGCATCTCGGAGCCTGGTTGTCGTTAGCTCTCAAAAAATATAGATTGCAAAAAAATTTCTCAAGGAGGTTCCTCAAGCCTAGTGAGTGCTAGGAATCTTCCAAAAGAAGAAAATTAAAAAAAATCAAGAAGGTTCCTCAACCCTAGTGGGCGCTAGGTTTCTTCCACATAGAGAAGAAGAAATATTTTTTCAAGGAGGTGTCTTAAGTCTAGCGGGTGCTAGGCTTCCTCCAATAAAAGAAACTCAAAAAAAAATTCAAAGGCATTCCTCAACCTTAGCGGGTGCTAATTTTTCCCTAAGTCATGATGCATAAATATTTTCTCAAGGAATTATTTCAAGCCTAGCGGGCGCTAGGTGTTTTCTAAAGGTGGTTGAAGAAATAAAAAACTTTAGTAGGTTTGAACCTAGTGGGTGCTAGCTCTAAACCACCTATTGGTGGAGAAAAATATTCTCAAGAATAATTTTTAAGCCTAGTGGGTGTTGTCTCTAAATCACCTATTGAATGTCAAGGCCTCACTGAAAGAGAATTTCTATATGTACTCCAAGTCAATCAAGAAAATTAGGCTTGGACACTTACATTTTAATGGCATAAATTTTCTCCCCAAGAAGAACATGGTAGATTGAATACTGTTGCTCGAGCCACCTGAAATGCCATGACAAATTTGTATTCTTCCAAAGCATCATAGCGAGATATTTCCATTTAGAAAGGCATATAGAGCTCAGGAGCCTCTGGAAATCATCCACACAGACCTATGTTGACATATAAAGACACCCTCAATAGGTGGAAGCTTGTATTTTTTGACCTTCATCGATGACTTCAGCACGAAGACATGGGTATACTTCCTAAAGCAAAAATTAGATGTTTTTGAGATTTTTAAAGAATTTAAGGCCCTTGTAGAAAAACAGAGTGGTCATTTTATCAAATTGTGAGATTAGACAAAGGTGGTGAGTAAATATCAAATGAATTTTTAAATTTTCTCAAGGAAAATGGAATACACAAGTAGTTGACAACAAGGTATATACCTCAGCAAAATGGTGTAGCAGAAAGGAAAATAGGACTCTCATGGACATGGCCAGGAGTATACTAAAGGATAAAAACTTACTAAATGATTATTGGGTAGAAGAAGTTGCATTTTCAGCCTACCTATCAAATAGGTGCCAAACGAAAAGTGTCAAGGACAAGGTTCCTCAAGAAGCATGGAGTGGAAGAAAGAACAATATTGCACACTTAATATTGTTAGGTTGTGTTGCGTATACACTAGTTCCTACAAAATTGAGAAATAAACTCGATGAAAGAGGTGAAAAATATAATTTTGTAGGTTACAATAGACAATCAAAGGAATATAAGTTGTATAATCCCGTCACTAAGAAGGCTATTATCAGTAGAGATATTGATTTAATAGAGAATGAATTCTGAGATGGAAGTGTTGATAAAGAACCAGGTATTTCTGTAGAGGTATCTCATGAAGAGTATGGATTTGAATAAAATGGTGCAAAAAACAATCAGCTAGCTCCATAAGGGCTTGCTTCAACAACAACTCCATTCCACATCCTTGTTAGTCAAGAGAGTGTTGTAGTAACCCTTAGCATGCACCATAATCTTACAACCCTCAAACAACTCGTTCAAGAGATAATTTCAGGACACCTACTCCATAGAAAATATGGAGACCTAGTACAAAATTTTAGCTGGGTGAATCCTCATGGCATGTAGGAACTATAAGTCCACATAATAGTGATTCATTCAATCTAACATTGGTAGATCCCAGATCTCATTTCCAAAATGATTCCATCAAGACAAGAAGTGTGAGCGATATATATGATCAAAAAAAGAAAGATGAAGAGCTATATTATGATTTTTCATTGTTTTCACAAGGTGATCTTGTTTATTTTGAATATGTTATAGAAAATGAAGAATGGGTAAAAACTATGGATGAAGAAATGGATTCTATTGAAAAGAATTGAACCTTGGACTTAGTCAATCTACTAGAAGGCGAGGATTTTATTCGTGTTAAGTGGGTCTATAATACCAAATTAAATGTAGAAGGAAATGTGGAAAAGAAAAAGGAAATCTTAGTAGCAAAGGTCTTCTCACAACAACCCAGTATAAATTATAATGAAACTTTTTCTTTGGTGGTTAGACTTAACACAGTTAGAATTGTCTTAGGCATAACATCTCTGAATAACTGGAAGGTATGCCGAATGGATGTGAAGCCAAAATTCTTAAATGGTTTTATATAATAAGAATTTTATGTTTAATGGCCACCTGGATATGAACTATATAGATAAGAGCATAAATTATGTAGAATGAAAAAGGCATTGTATGGCCGAAAACAAGCTCCGAGAGATTTGTACAACAAAATAGATTCATACTTTTCTGCAAAATGGATTAAACAAAAGTAGTAGTGAGCCAATCCTATACATTAATATGAACAATAGATTTCAGATGCTAATAGTTTGTTTGTATGTTGATGATTTCATATTCACTAGAAATTTGTCTATTGACTTGTTTAAGTGAGCCATGAAGAAGGAATTTGAAATGGAAGATCTAGGGTTGAGGAAATACTTTTTAGACATACAAGTGGCTCAATTTTAAGAAGAATATTTCTATCTCATTCCAAGTATGCAAATCATTTATTAAAGAGGTTCAATACGCATAAAATAAATACATCAACAACACCAGTTGTTATGGGTCTCAAATTTAGCAAAGAGGATAATGGATCCAATGTTGATCCAACATTGTACAAAAGAATTGTTGGAAGTCTGATGTACTTGATGGAAACAAGGTCAGATATCATGTATGGAGTAATTCTCATCTCAAGCGTAGTGCCCACAGGTTCTAGCCTCAGTTATCAGGTAACTTCCTAACCAATAGTTATGATTTGACAAGGATCTTGACATATTTTGGACATGTATAGTGATTTAGGCGTGTAGCACCAATTTATCCTTGATTAGAATTATGACATATTTCATTAGATGTTGTGGATACTAACATATTATGATGTTATCTAGACCAAATTTATGTATTTTGGATACTTAGTTAGTCACATGACTTAAGGTTATAGATTATTCATTTATTGATGAGTACAAGTGATATCTTGGATGTACGTCCTTTATATTTATCTTTATGGCTAAATCATGGTGAATTGAGTGAAATGGTGCATGTTATTAGTTACATTTCCATATTGATGTTGTGATGGAATAAAATTCATGTTTGGAATCATTCATTTATTGAATAGTTATTTTACTCCTGTATTGGACAAATGTGTTTAATGTGTGCATTGAGTGTGTGGGTGAAAAGTTATAGGAGAACGTGGGTTTGAGGGTGGCTACACAAGTTGTGCACAAGTGGCCCACGGGGATAAGTCTTAACCATATTAGCTGTATGAGGCCTTAGTATTATATTTCATTATTTTTGGCACCATGAGTGACCCCTCATTTATAATGTAGTATGTCATGTATAATTAATCTTGTTTATGATGTTTTATTGTGTTATGTAAACTTGGTTTGGGGACTTAATGGTATCCACTTGCACTAAGTTTTGTGTGTGAGTAATTGTGTATTAATTAGAGAGGATTAAGGTCACATGTGATCCCTTGAGTGGGCCCCACATCCCCTACACCTGTGCCCAAATGTGCCACACCAGAAATTGGGTTATTAATGGCATTTTAAGTGACCCCTTTTAGTTTTGGAAGTTCATTTAGCAAGAAAATAAGCACTTGGACTCTACCTAATAGGAAGGGGGCTTAATTTCAAGGCATAAAGGGAGTTTCCTTCCCATTTTCTCTCTCTTTGGTCACCATCCATGTAAGATTGATTGGTATGTGTGTTTTGTAAAAATACTTTTCCCAATCTTGTTTTATTTTCATTTTAGGAATTTTGGGAAGGGAGTGTTAAAAGTGAATTCATATCTTCTTCTTTTTATTTTGGAATATTTGACTTGGAGGGAAGAGAGGGGTGACACATCTCACCCCCTCATCGGTGAGGAAATTTACAGGCTTCTCTTCAAATTCTCTGTCATGGGGGAGAAAGAGAATTTTTGGTTTTTGGAGTATTGTGCTTGGTGCTTCAAGATTTTGGGAGCTAGAACTGCTTCAGGAAGAAAGTTGGAAAATAGTAGAGTGTTGGAGAGCTCTTGGAGGTAGGATCTTTGAGCTCATTTTATGTTTTATGTTATTTCTAGATGTTATTTTATTTATAGGTTGAATGTATGTTTCTGTTGTTTGTATTGTTATTGTTTAAGTATGTTGTTGTATTTATTTTTCTCCATCCATCATATGACTTGATGGATGTTGAAGTTCTATGGAGGAAGAGAGAGGGATTTTCCCTCTCAAACTTCATGGCTTGATGGGCAAGCCATGTAGGTTCCTTTTACTCCCCTCATATGGTTTGAGGTGGGGAAGGTGGTTCATATGGTTTGAACCCCCTTCCCCATTCTTGGAGAGGAAACCCAATGGGTTTGAAAATCCTCCCAAGAAGGATTTTGGTTAATGGGTGGAGCAATAAGGAGGGTTATGATGTATCGGAGAAATAAAGAGGTTGTGAAGAAATTATTGTGTACATCCTATGGTTGGACCACACTTTTGGAACTATGAATATATCATATTCTCTTCCCCATTTTGGAGGATGAATATGGTTTTCTCCTCCCTTCCTTGTTTGCAACATGTTGTGTTTTTCTTTGTGCATGGACTTGTCTTCTAGGTGAATATGATGTTGTTATGTCTCCCTATATCTTGTGCACAAAATTGTTGAAGCTAGCTCTCTCTCCCATGGGCTTGGTGGAGGCTAGCATGTCTTCTAACCATGGGAAAGACATGTAATGATTCCTAAAGGTTGGGTGGTAAAACAAGCCCTTCTCTTGGTTGTGGTCTCTTAGAAAAACATTCAAGGTTGGAGCTCAAATTTGGAAAATGTTGGAGTTTCTTGTAATCATGGTTCTTCATGGTTATCTCTAATTTTGGTGAAAATTAATTTCATTGTAACCTCTTGGGTATGGCTATTTGGGAAGATTCTTTGGAAAGAAAAAGTTCTAATTTTGTGAATTGGAATCACTTGTAAGATTAATATTCCATTAGTATGTGAAAGTTTTCTGTCAATATTGGAAGGGAGATTTTTTATGTTGTTTTCTTATGTATTTAGCATTTTGAATTATGATGTAATTGTGAACATAATCTCCTTATAAAAGAATTCTTGTAAAATAGTTATCTTTCCTTTAATATGCATTGATTTGAATATCATTTTGAAAAGGAAGATTGGTTGATGGAAGTATGTTTCTCCATAAGAAATGATGTTAATCTTGTTGGATATCATTCATTTAAATATGAAATATTCATTTAGTATTACATTTGAAAAGAAAGCAGGTTTATTAGAAATAATGTTATTCATGTAATGGATCTTTTTCTTGCAATTATGGTAACACTAAACAAATAAATGAAAGAAGTGTTTTTTTACTTCATTTCCTATGAGAAAAATTATTAAATGATTGTAGTAGGAAATTGAAAACTCAATATGAAATCTTTCTTGCCAATTTTTTTGATATATTCCAAGACTATTTCTTAAATAAACTATTTTACTACATTCTTTCTTCTACAAAAAAAATCAGAAATTCATCTTAATATAGATATATTTAAAAAGAGAGGAATCCTTGAGATCTACACTTCACACACACACACACACACACACACACACACACACACACACACACACACACACACACACACACACACACACACACACACACACACACACACACTAACACACACACACACACTATATATATATGACTAAACTAAAAAAATAAAAAGATAATAGAATAAGTAAAAAGCGATGGCATGTTTTCTTTATACAAATAAAGTGAAAAAACTTAATGTAATGGGGGTGGGGAGGGTTCGAACCCTCCCCAAATTTTCTGCACACCATTCACCCCTCCTTCCCACGCTTTCCCCCACACCCTTCTCCCACATACCTCCACGCATGCTCCAAAACCCCCACTACTTTGAAACCTATGTTTTTTTTAACATTCGGATTTTTTAAGGAGTTCAGTTTTCTCCTTTTAATATATATATATATATATATATATATATATATATATATATATATATATTCTCAGGGTGTTTGGCTTCTTCAACGAAAAAAATATATAATGGGCATTCTACATACCCGATTAGAGATTAAATCTAGTACAAGAAAGGATAAATTAAAAATAAATAACAGGGGTATGAGCACCTCCAAGAATCCATGAGTAATCTCAAAAACTCCATGAAATCAAAATTCCATAGCACCTCCACAACCTACACATGAAAATGACAAAACAAAAACAACATGAGAAGAGGAAAAAAAGGGAAAAGAAAACATAAAGATGTATAGGGCGACTTTCGGGCACATTGAATATCTAGGTCCAAGATTAGATTGATGCTAGGTATCACATTAAACCCTACCCACTTTAAGTCATGGGAATTTGATGGGAATGAAAAATAAATTAAAGAAGGGTTTGTGGGAAAACTAATTAAGTTATAAAGGGGTGAAGACTTTTATTTGTGACCCTAGTGAACTTAATAGAATAAAATAATCAAGTAGTTATTGGGCTAGTGTTTATTAATTTTGGGTAAATTAAATTAATATAAATTAATTATTTAATGAGAAATGGTTAATCAAACATTAGTATTAATCGTTCACTTTAAAATAAAAATCCTAAAATTTTAGTTGTTTTTTGGTGTCCCAAGGCAAGGCATTACATCAAGATTCATGGATACTCTAAAAGAATCAAACTGGCTGGTGGGAAAGAGGACACTAAGATATTTTACTAGAAGGATAAGGTATGGAGTTTTGTATGGACCATCGAATGAGTTCAGATTAATTAGATACACAGACAATGATTGTGAAGGTAACATTGATGATAGATAAAGCAATTCTGGTTATGCATTTAAATTTGGTTCAGGTGCAGTCTCATGGGCATCCAAGAAGAAACCCATTATCACTCTCTAATCCGTAGAAGTAGCGTATGTAGTAGGCACAACAACAACTTGTCAGACAGTATAAATGAGGAGAGTTCTAGCAGATTTGGAAAAGTCTAAAAAATAAGTAACAAAAATCTTCGGTGATAACATTTCTGCCATTGCACTGTCAAAAAATTATGTGTTCCATAAGAAGAGAAAGCATATCGACACTAGATATCACTTCATTAGGGAACTCATCAACAATGATGAGATATATCTATACTTTTATACCTCTAAAGATTAGTTCGCTGACATTCTCACGAAGCCTTTATCAAAGGATACTTTTATTTATCTCAGAGAGTGTCTAGGTGTAGTATCATGGTAGTTAAGATTATGGGGGAGTGTTGGGATTTGTGTAATATCAACTACCAAATTAAGATTGACATATTTTGTTAGCAAAGAAAATTTGGAGAAAATTTCTAATTAATTGTAAAATCCTCTCTCCTACCAAAGCACATTTAATGTTTTATAGTGTGTTCATGAAGCAATCTCTTTGAAAGTCCTCTATATATTCGATGAATTTTGTATGCATTTTGGAATGAAAAATATGCGCAGCGAAGCTCTAGAAAAATCTCAATAGAAATTTTTTTTCTAATATATTTTCTTTTACATCCCCAATCCTTCATAACAGTGTTCTTGAAAGCAAAAGAGTGGATCATTTAAAAATCAATTCACTAGGTTACTCTCATGAAATGACAGGTATTCATGAAGTAGTGGAAGGAATGAATAAATCTAGATATAGTAGCAAGGAAATGGCACAAATGATATTTTCCATGGAAGAAGGCAATAAAAATGTTATGACTAACTCATGTTTACAGTCTGCAGTGAAGAACTCTTTAGAAAATCTTAATTGTGGAGAAATAAATGCAGCGTAAGATGACAATTTTTTTTAAAAATTATATGATAAAGTATTAGAGCTTCTTGAAATGGGATGCTTGAATATCTCATTGGGATCTTTAACATCAAAGGATGCAATTAAAACCTACAACAAAAAATTTCGTATGGATTCTTTTTTGGAAATGTCATCAGGGTTTTCTGAACATAGTATACTTCTCGCTACTAATTTCCAATATCAGAAACATTTTAAGTCCCATCCTAAGTCATCTAATCCATTCCCAAGTACAACCTCTGAATCATTAAAATACATAAATGCCCAAATACAAGTTAAACAAGTCCCAGGTGAGGGAAGGGGAAGAAATCAGTTACTTCTAGGATATTGTCCAAGGAGTACTAACCAAGAACTTGAGTTGATAAGTGGATAGTATCCTTTATGAGTTTTGATCTTAACTATTCCAATTTTTGTACTTGCAAAATCTTCCTTAATGTAGAAAAGAAAAGGTTCTCTTTTCAAGAATTGTTGAATTCCGCCTTTATATTGTTCGTATTTTATTTCCAAAGGGAGAATGAGAGATTTAAATATTTAAAATATACTTCCTTTTTTTGTTTATGAAGTTGTAATTTTCGCACAAGATGTTTTCTTTCTCCTTGCTTTGATAGCATGTTATTTCCCCACCCCCTTAAGTTGTTCTACATTGTTTAACTTTACATTAAAATCCTTTAAGGTTCATGTTTGAACTTGACTTTTAACAGTTCAAACTCCAAAATAACACCTCTGTTTGAGAAGACATTAAGTGCAAGTGATGCAGGCAATATAGGGACATTAGTTATTCCTAAAGCATATGATGAGGTGAGTTGTTATTGTTATAATATTTTGTACTGATATTTTCTTAACATACATTGAAAGTATAAATATAGTAGCCTCTAGGTTGATGCATAGATTCAAATATTTGCTATTCCATATTTTTCAATTTTAGTTCTAAGGAAAATATGTAACAATTATATACATAAGGCTAATTAAAAATAAAGTTGAGATACCAGGCACATGTGAATAACATCTTTGTGCACCTGGAGGATTTTCTCCCTTCCAGTACATGTAGTTTTCCACATTGACCCCACTCTTTTCATCTCCATCTTTAATAAAATAATAATGCATGGTTGAAATGTGTATGATACGATGATAGGTGCTAGTATTATATGGTCATCTCCTTTTTTCCCATAGTAATGGTCCCCCACTCGACATAAACTTTAAAATTTGTAGTGTCATTACTATGTTGAATAGCATGGTACTTAGAAGAAGACTTTGTGGTAGAAGCACATCCAGGCGATTCAGAGACAGTAATCTCTCAACCAAAGCTTCATATCCCCTCTCTAAGTTCGAGAGGTTGGTTGAAGGCATCGCCAACATAATAGATATATGACTATGAATAATAAGACTGCATTGCCTTCAGTGCACTATATATGAAGAAATTATGCATGCCTGCATTGGAAACCTCTCATCTATGGGTTGTAGCATTTAGTACTAAGAATATTTAGACCTTCAGAGCTTTGGGTTAGCACTGCGAGCATCTAAACTGATTGATGTGATCGACTGGTCATCTAGTTTACAATAAATAATCTCAATCGGCTCCTTTGAAGCATAGCCCCTACTTGGATGACCAATCTAATTGGGAGAAGTTTTTCCTTGGAAAACTTGATATTGAGAAGATGGTTTTAGTGAAAGGAATGATTATTCAATGCAGCTCAATAATACCTGAAATCAAAGAAGCATTTTTTAGGTTCCTTTATTTGAAATTTATATTCTCTCACCATTAGTCCCTATTGATAGACATACTTCCTTGGTATTGTGAACGACCTCTTGCGGTCATGAGTTTACTCTGAAGTCCTAATTTTAGTTTGTCTTCCCTGTCATACCTCCTATGTTCACAAAATTCCAGATTAGCTCTTATCTTCCTAAACAAATCTCCCTTTTGTTGGTAGTACGCATGTAAAATTACCCACAATTTCATCAAGTCCAACTAGATATTTGGCATACATATAAAGGCTTTCTCAATTGTACCTCCCAGCAACAAAGCAGACATCGGAATGTCACGAAGTCTTAGCTTCTAGTAATTTTTGTCACTAACAATTTACAGCAGTTGGTTTTCTGGAGTTGGTTAATTTGATCAGAAAACTCTCTCTCAGCTTAATTAAAACTAAATCCAAATTTATATACAAAGTTCTGCCAACATCGAGATGTTTGCTTGAACAAAATTCTAATGTTGTTTTTTCCCAAGTCTTTATGGTTCAATCTTATTTGACAGAATGTCTTGTATTTGGTCTATTTAGTGACGGAAGGCAGCGGCAAAAATTACCATTTCGAAAGCATATGATGTATAGGTCAGAAATGGTTCTTTTTCATTTCTCTGGATTACTATTCTTATTCTATTTTATAATTTGAATGTCCAAGTCATTATTGTTCAACATAATCATTGTGTAAGGCTCAGCTAATGTGCACCAAGGGGAATCATCATATGTGGGTGAGAAGATTGTTGTATAAACACAAGCAGATTGAATAAACGTTGCTTATTGTAGATGGAAAGTTAATCTCCCAATTCTTTTTCTCTCAAGTCATGAAAAAACCAGATATTCCATATTCTTAAGATTGTGGTAGAGTACATCAGCAAGTGTATATTTTACACCCTAACCCCTACGGTTGATGAATGCATTGTATGATCTTGAAGATGCATCCACCTCACGTTGAAAATGATGTATGCCAACCATGATTACTAATTCAAATGGGTATATGCATGCACCATGTATTACTAATTCAAACCGTAGCTTTTTTAGAAGGATTAAAAATAAATTTAATTTTCTTTTGTTTAGCATGAGTCCTGCTTTAGTTAAAGTCCTATTTTTAGGATTAGATTTGATTCAAATAAATTTTCTTTATTACACAACATGTTGATGCAGTTGTTTTAAAGGGAAGAGTTTAAATTTAGAATGCTCAGTTGAAGAGATATTAGTGGGTGAGTTATTCTATTTAAATAACAACAATTGTAATTGCTTTGTATGCACACACATAAAGTGTGAAATCTGCACAGAGCCAAAATTCAAGAAGTGTTGCATGCATAAACTTCATTGTAATTTGAGCGAAGCTCTGAGTATGAGTTAATTAATGGAGATTACGCACAACAGTGCTGGTTTGAATATTCTTCTATTTATGTAAGTTATTTAATTGTTTTGTTTATTTATTTTATTATGTTTGTTGTATAAGATTGTAGATTTTCTACAAATTTGGTATCAGAGTAGGTTATTCCAACAACTTATTAAATTGGTAGCAAGTTATGGCTTCTACAACAGGCATGCAGACACTGTAATTTAATGGAAGGAATCATGAATATTGGTCATTGACCATGAAGGCACTATTCAGATCTCAAGAAGTGTGGAAGATCATTGAAGATGCATACACAAAAGCCCATAGATGAAACAACATATACTGCACTTTCTCAGGAAGAGAAAGATACTTTGAAGGAGTTACAAAAAGAAGGATGGCAAAGCTCTTTTTTATATTCATCAAGTGATGCATGAAAACATTCTTCCTTGAGTGGCAGCAGCCAGTCAAGTAAAGACCACATGGGATACTTTACAAGTTGCATATTAAGGTAAGGAGATAGTAAAAACCACCTAGCTACATTTACTTCGTAGAGATTTTGATAATTTAGCAATGAAAGATTCAGATTCCATAGAATCATTTTTTACTTATGTAGTTGGCTTAGTCAATCAAATAAAATCCCATGGTGAGACTCTTGAAGACAAAAGAATTATTGAAAAATTTCTTAGGATTTTGCATATGAAATTTGATCCTTTAGTTGCTATTGAAGAAAACTAAGGATCTAAGTCATTTTTCTATTGATGAGTTACATGCATCACTAATCAATCATGAATAGAGGATGGATAGATCACATGCAGTGTAGATCAAGATTTTACATCTCAGACATCAGGTAGTCGTTACAAAAGAAGAGGTAGTTTCAACCCAAGAGGCAGAGGAAGAAGTCCATCTAGAGGACACGGCAGTGATACATCAAGCTTAGGTGGAAGAGGAAAAATCAAGAACAAAGTTATGGTCAGAGACAAGATGAGTCTCATGTGCAATGTCATTATTGCAAAAAGTATGGGAACTATGCTTATGATTGCAGGAAAAAGCAGTATGATCAGGAGGGACAAAAATCAAAATCAGGTTAGAAGTTCTATTTCTAAACCTATGTTTATTGCATGCACAAGGATTGCCGAAGCAATACCATCTTTATCCATTATTGAATGTAATTTGTCAAAAGAGAGTTCATGTGATGTATGGTATTTGGATTTGGTTGTAGTAATCACATGACAGGTAATCTAGATTTGTTTTCTAGTTTGGATGATTCAGTTAAGAGTGATGTAACTCTTGGAAATAACAATATTATGTCTATGAAAGGAAAAGGCATGGTTAATAATCTAACAAGACAGGGGGAGAAAATAAGTATGCAAGATGTTTACTATGTTGCAGGTTTGAAACATAACCTTATGAGTATTGGACAACTGGTACATAAAGGATACCAAATCTATATGGAAGACAATGAGTGCGTGATTGTGGACAAAGCTCCTAGCACTAAGTTGATTGCAAAAGTGAAGATGCGTAACAGTAGGATGTTTCCATTGATTTTAAAACCTGGAAAAAATAATAAATCAGATTTGTTTGTAGCAAAATCAGCAACTCAGTTCGTATACAAGTCTTACGCTAAGCCAAATCAGTCTTTTTGTCGAGTCCTACACTCAAACAGATGGGTTCTGCGCCAAGGTAAAAGAGTTAGTGCTAGTGTAACAGAGTCTTGTGCCAATGTAAATCAGGTCTACACTACAACAAGTGAGTCCTGCACTAATTCCTACATAAATACAGTTAATTCCTGCACTGAAGGAACACAAGATCAGCTTTTCATTCAATCATGAAGGATGAATCATGGTTTTTGACATCTAAGGTATGGGAATTTGAATTTTGGAGGTTTGAATTTATTACATAGAAATAATATGGTTAAAGGTTTGTCATTGATTCAGAAACTCAAAAGGGTATGTAAAGGTTGTATTTTGGGGAAGCAACATAGAGATTCATTCCCAGTTAGCAAAACAACAAGAGCAAGTGCACCACTTGATATTGTACACTCAAATTTATGTGGACCTATGCAAACAACTTCTATTGGAGGTTGTATTTTTATTTAATGACTTTCATTGATGATTATACAAGGAAGACATGGGTTTATTTTCTGAGAAATAAATCAGATGCCTTTGTATACATTTCAGCAGTTCAAGGCATTAGTGGAGAAGCAAAGTGGACACTACATCAAATTTCTCATAACAAGACTGAGGAGGCGAGTATGTTTCTAATGATTTTATGAATTTTTGTAGATATCATGGTATACACAAGAAATTTACTACCAGGGTACACACCATAGCAAAACGGTGTGGTAGAGAGGAAAAATAGAACCATCATGGAGATGGCGAGAAGCGTGTTGAAGGCAAAACATCTTCCAAATGATTATTGGGTAGAAGGCAGGTAGCAAATTCTGTTTATATTTTGAACTGGTTTCCAATGAAACTTGTTAGGAACATGGTTCTTTAACAATAATGGACTAACAGGAAACTAAGTGTTTCACATTTCAGAGTTTTTGGTTGTGTAGTGCATGTACATGTACCTGATGAGCTAAGAAAAAAGTTAGACAACAAAAGGAGAAAAGTGTATTTTTTTTGGGTATTCAAATAATACAAAAGCGTACAAGTTGTACAATCCAGTCACTGGAAAGGTTGTGATCAGTAGGGATGTACAATTTATTGAGAAATGAAGCATAGGATGGAAGTATAGAGAAAATAGTGAGTATAACAAAAATTATTCCACATGATGATATGATAGATGAAACTTTAGAGCAGCAAGGTATTGTATCTACAAATTTGAGACATGTACCACAAGTTGTAGCATAAGCTACACCTCCATCTACAGTCAGGAGGTCACAAAAATTTCAGCCATAAGAGACACCATAGAGAACACCAGAAGCTACTCCATCACCATACTAAGTAGTTTTGCATCGAATAGTCCTACACAGCAAAAAAACAAGAAGTCTAAGTGAGATTTATAATGTTGATACAACTAATTCATTTTCAGTTTTTGCATTATTTTCTCAGGCTACAGATTCCAATTTATTTTTGAAGAGGCTATAAAGAATGAAGTTTGGGAAAAATCCATGGATGATGAGATCGATGCTATAGAGAAGAATCAAACATGGGAGCTGATGGATCTTCCAAAAGGAAAGGACATGATAGGAGTCAAGTGGGTCTATAAGACCAAATACAATGCTGATGGAAAAATACAGAAACACAAAGCAAAGCTGGTAGCAATAGGTTTTACGCAACAATATGGAGTGGACTATAATGAAACGTTTTCACCAATAGCACGTTTGGATCACAGTGAGAATGGTTTTGGCAATTGCAGTTCAAAGCAAATGGCTTAATTATTAGATGGATGTTAAATCAACATTCTTAAATGGATTCCCTTGAAGAGGAAATTTATGTAAATCAGTCAGAAGATTATGAGATTGAAGGTCATGAAGGAAAATTATACAAATTGAAGAAAAAACACTCTATGGTCTCAAGAAAGCACCTAGAGCTTGGTAGAGCAGAATATATTCTTATTTGATACAAAATGGTTTCAGTAGGAGCAACAGTGAGCCTACCTTATACATCAAAATCAATGAGCAAGGTAAAATTTTGATTTTTTTTTTATATGTGGATGATTTAATCATCACTAAAAATCTATCTATAGATTCAATCAAATCAGCTATGAAGAACTAATTTGAGATGACAGATCTAAGCCTCATGTACAATTTTTTGGGCATACAAGTTCAAAAATCAGAAGCTTGAGTTTTTATTTCACAAGAAAGGTATGCTAGTGATTTTTTGAAGAGGTTTAACATGTTGAATTGTAAGGAAATGTCAACACATGTTGCAGTAGGTTTGAATTTAAGAAAAGAGGACAATGGATCATTTGTAGATCCAACATTGTTCAAAAGGCTAGTTGGAAGTCTCATGAGATTGATAGCCACAAGGCTAGATATTACGTATAGTGTGAGCCTAATGTCAATGTTCATGGAATCTCTGAAATATTCACGTTGGAAAGTTGTAAAAAGGATTTTGAGGTATGTATGTGGAACTAAGAATCATGGAATTTTGTATTCAACATCAGATGAGTTCAAACTCATAGGTTACACAGAAATTGACAGTTCAAGAAGTATATATGACATAACAAAGGACATGGATATGCTTTTCACTTTGGAACAAACGTAGTTTTATGGGTATATAAGAAGCAGCTAGTCACATTATCTTCAGCAAAAATTGAGTATGTAGCAACAACATGAGAAACATATTAGGATGTTTGGATGAGAAGAGTGTTGAAAGATTTGATGCAGATTGAATAGGATTCTACACATATTTTGTGACAACAATTTAGCAATAACATTATCTAATAAATCATGTTTTTCACAAGAAGAGAAAGAACAAAGACACAAGGTATTACTCATCCAAGGAGTTAGGTAACAACAAGAAAATTTGTCTGGAATTTCGCAGATCTGAAGATCAGTTTGCTGATATTTTAAAGTAAACTTTGGGAAATTAAGGTTTTGAGTATTTGAGAAGTTGTTTGGGAGTTTATGATTAGGAATATGTCAGATCTTGAAGTTCACACTCAACTCACGAATAGTAAAATTTTGAAGGTCAAAATTAAGGCGAACTATTAGAAAAAGTGTTTTAATTTTGTCCCTAGAAAAGCAAAAAATATTTTTCTTTTTACATGCTTTTAATATTAGATAATTATTTTTTAGATTACTGGTTTTAGGAAAACCTAATAAAGAAAATAATTCAAAAGCTTTGTATTTCACAAAAGCATGTGCTTTTTACTTGATGTTTTAATTTTAGTAGAATGGAGTGTTTTATTGTTAGATGAAAGCCACCTATTTACTAGAGGTAATTGTAAGTGTTTTCATATAACACATTTAGGAGGTTGTATTAAGCTGAAGCTCTGACAAAGAAGAAGAAATATATGCACAAAAGTGTTGATATGAGTTTGGAATAATATTTTTTATTTACAATTCTTTATTTTATTTGTGTTAGTTGTTATTTTATGTGCCTAATTTCTACACAATATGTTAATATTGTGTAATCCATTCTAAGCCATGTTTTTTTTGTGTTTAGGCAATTGGGATTTTCAGAGCTGTAATAGTTAGAGTGGGACCAAACCAAAATACTGTCAAATCACTATCTAATGTTTAAACTTTAGACTATTTTTCTAGGTGTAAGTTGGGAATCGTGGGCCTTAATGATGTATTATGTAATTTCAGTTTCTAATTTGTAAGTGGTGTAATGGTAGTCTTCATGCAGTTGGAAAAAAATTCAGGAGTCTTAAAGATGGAAATAATTTATTATAGTGGTTTCTAGAGTTTTAAGTCTAATATTAACATTTTATGGTTCATTCTATGTGATCATAAGCTTTTAAAATATCTCTATTGATTCCTTGATTACTTCATATCCTTCAAGAATATTTGACTAGATAACTTCTTACACTTAGTCAAGATAGTAACATGTCAAGCATTGTTTATATCTTTTTAGATGAGTTAGAGAAATCCTTCTATTGTCCTTAGACAATGATCCGCAATCATTTCTCTCTTGATGAAGCTTAATATCTAAATATATTTATTTTTCCAAAATTTGGTAGTATTTGATGTTATATCTAGTATCCTAAAATACTTTAAACACCGGGAGCATGCATTTGATGTACAAACCAAGTAATATTTAACCAATGATTGCATGGGATTTTTCTTAGTCTCCTTTCCTTTATTGAGGAGTTACAATGCTTTTCTTTTCAGTTAATATATGTCTTTCTAATTTGATGCTTTTTGTAAATTTTCTCCAGTTTGTTGATACCATGGCTAAAAAGTGCGTAATATTAGTGGACCAATAAAAATTTGTGTCTCAACTTCGACTCAATTTTCCTTTTCCGGTAGGTGTTATTTACTTGATGCTTTCTCATTTATTAAGAAGTGATTTTATGTTTTTAATTTTACATGTTCTATGAATACAACCAAGTAAAAGGTTCTATAAAAGAATACTTTAATTTCAATTGAATACAAAATTATATATATAAGAATATGCAAGTAGAAAGCAGGTTTGGGTAAATGGAATCCAATAAGATGAGCATTAATGTATGACTGAATCATGCTATCTCATCATAGTATATACTATAAAATAAATAAATAGATCCATTTTCTATTGTCGTCCTCATCTGGTTAAGAAAACTTTTGAACATGGTTTCCATCTATGATCTTCAGCTACCTCAGGTAACCTGAATTTTTGTTTCCCCTCTCTAATGCTCAAAATGTTAATAATTTATTGGATTTTCTTCACATCTAATGACTGGAGTTTTTAAATTTATTAAAGGAATATGTAGTATCTTGTGGTTGAATGATACATGACTTTCTTTCATCACAACTTCCCATCTGCCTTTCTTTACTGACCAGGTTGGAGGTGTAAAGTTTACAGATATTCATTTTTGGAAGCGGACAGTAGATCCTGTGCTTATCCATGATCTTTTTTCATCCCTCATTAGCATGTTATTTTTCCTCCCCATTTCATTGACAATGGAAATTGAACCATTCATTGATCTCGTGCATCTTTCCTATCTAGTTTGTTTGGTTCAAGTAATACAAGTTAACTTGATTTCAAATTTGTATGTTTATGTTTCGCAGAATTCCATTGTTGGTATTGAATTCTATTGATGCATCATGTTCAGGTTCTTATTTATAGTAGGAAATTGCATATGTCAAAATATATGGGTTTCCTGATTCTGAGTTAAAGTTTGGTTCTCATTCCTTTATTGGAAGTATCTCTACAAAATTATCAGGGGCTACCATGAGCCAATTATATTTGGAATCTGCTGATGGGTACCTTTTGTTTTTTCCAAAAGAATTCTTAATTCTCCATTTGAACTTACCCTTCTTACGAAGGTGTGTTTTTCTAAATAAATTTCTCTATCCTTCATCTACCATTTCAAATGAGAACAATGTGTTGGGGAAAACTACAATGCATGTGATAGATTATTGCATGGAAAATAGAGAAGATATTTTAAAAGAACTTTAAGAGATTCAACATTGTTGATGCATGCATGAAATTGAAAATATTCTCCCAAGTATTGTTCATTGTTTATCTAATAACAGTGGTAAATACCCTTGTGTAAGGGGAATAGGGAAACAAGAGATGTCAACTATCATCGTGTCCATTGCACCTTCGAGTGAAACTGCTAATTTTAACTCAATAACTACGTGTACCGTTGTATGTCAATGGTTAACAACATGTAGGAACCTTTTTTTATTTTATTTTATTTGATATTAATTAAATTTGTATGGACCCATTTATGGACACAATATTAAAATCAAATTATTTTTAATTTATAATATTAATTACCAACTCACTCTGACATCATAGACGATGTGTAGCCATTGATTTCATTAGATGATATTTGGTTTTTATTTATTTTTCAAATTAAGTTTTTTCATTCTTTAAATTTGTATAATCTCTAGAGAGAGAGAAAAATTGAAATTAGGATTGTCTCTTGAGAGAAAAATATGATATTGTCTCTCAAGAGAAAAAAATGTATCAATCTATATTGTCTCTAGAGAGACATTAATTAGAGAAAATATTAGAGACACCCACTTTGAGACAATATACAAGTTTTTTATTGTCTCTATTATTGTCTTAAAACACCTTCTCTTGTAGTAATGTTGTTTCCTCTAATGATGGATTAAAATTATGATTCGATTTAATGAAACTATGTATTATTGAACACATGTTTAGACAACCATCCACCATCTGCAAAGGACGGTTTCCATTTTTCATTGTTATGCCAAATGACATTTGTTTCTATTGAGAGGTGTCCTTAAATGATATATTACTATATCCTCTTTTACAACACATAAAACATGATCATTATCCTATTATTTGGAGTTTTAAGCTTAAATTGACATTGGTGGGTCATGTATAGTGAAATTTATGGAGCTAGCCTCCTCTAAATAAAGGAAAAACAATTTTCTAGGAAAGATTTGTTTCCTTCATATTCATATAAGGAAAGGTTTATTACAATATTTCTTAATTTTATTTTATTTTCTTAAAAAATGGTCATCGAAACAATTTTTTTAAAAAATTTGAAAATGTTGCTAATAAAATTATTTGAAAATTAAAGTTCTATCTTAGGGAAGGAAACAAATGAGGACTTTAAGTTGGGTCTAATGGATCTCCACCAGTCATTAAACCACTCCCTAACATGTGGAACATAGACCAACCTACAACTTCATTCAATTCACAATGCTCATATTTTGCTAGGTCCACTTCCATACCACCATTTGGTGAATTTCCCATTTCCTTCCCAACAAAATTATCAATTAAAAACAATTATTTTTGTGCCTTCGTCTCCCTAGAAAAATAATTTTCATCTTTTATTTACTACTATTAGATTTCTCAAATATTGAATGTATTCTGAAATTTATCACTATAGTTCATTAACTTAATGGAACACTATTTGATTAAACATAGAACTTCACCACCCACTTCAAATTAATGATAATTTCCTTAAACAACATCTACAGAGGTAAAATAACAATATTTATTTCACCTGTGCCCGTCGACATTCTTCTTGAAAATGCAAACGACTAGCTCCGCCTCATTGACCCAAACACAAAAATAATCTCCTCAAGCAAGACCATGGGAGGTGTGTTTGCAACATTTCAAAATGAGTTGGAAAACATGTTGGAAAGTGTCGTTATTGACTTTGATTTAATTTGTATAGTGGTGACAAAATTGTTTCTTAGTCTACAATGTTTACATTGGATTAACAGTTAATTACACTCAAAACTACATGTGGCTTGTGACATCCTCTTCCATGGTTATGTCCCTCTTTACTTACCAGAAATCATACTTGAAATATTTTCCACACAACTAACAGACGCATTGTCCATGGCATTGCTCATTGAAAAATGTAATGTATGTTAACATCCACTCTTTCTTTAAATAACAAGACTATCATTTAGCCGCCTCCACCTCCATACCACCATTCAAAAGACATTACATTTCCTCCCCAAAAAAAACAAAATTAATTTTATGCCTATGTGTCCCTAGAAAAAAATTATCTTCATATGCTATCCTGATATTTCTCAATTATTGTTTGAATTTATTCTATGATTTAAGACTAGAGTGCATTAATTTAATGGTAAACTATTTATTGGAATAAAGAACTTCACCACCAACTTAGAATGTATATTTATTACCTTAAACAGCATCTATGAAGATAGCATATCCTCCTTGCTCTCACCTGTTCCCTTTACAATTATGCTCGATAACACTATTTGTTTCCTTAAATTCATCAACCCAGCCACCGATAGAAGCTCCTCCAACCAAATCATGGGAAGTGTTTTTGACACATTTTACTATGAGTGGGAAAACAAATCATACATTGTCGGTCCTCCATCAAACCCCTTCGCCATCCTCCCTCATCCTCTCTTATTTTTTTCACCTTCTCATGTTTTAATTTGTCCATTCCTCTCCTTTGAAATTTCCATCATACATTTCATGAGCTATTTTTAGTATAAAACCACCTGCTAAATCCCAATTATCAAATACAGCTTTTATATATATATTGAAAGTCATTTCCTATAGTGGGCTCTAATGTTGCTTAAATTAAATCAATAATGAAACTGATAATAATGATTATGTGTAAAAATTTAACCAATAAACATTTAGTCATATGAAAAACTTTTTGAGGGGCTCGATTGCTGTTGATTGTTTAAAAATTGTATGTTTTCCTGAAATTACTCAAGATTAAAACTGAAAATAGGGTTGTAAAGTACAATAAGAATATGGATATGTAATTAATTAATTCTCACATTGAAATCCTTCATTTTTATTTCCAAATTTTCATTCATATCTTCATTTTTAATAAATGGAACATTGTTTGATAAAAAATATTGGCACTATATATAATAAAATAAAAATTAGAAAAACCCATCCCCCCAAGCATTATTTTAAATTTTATTTCCTGCCACTCGTAATTGACAGACAATTTATTGGTGTGGATAAATAGAACCCTCCATATGGAATTTAAAATATAGAATACAACATTATTATATAATTTATAATAATGTAAAGGGTGGAGGATAGTTGATCCGGTGACGAAGGCCTATTATGGGGCGTAGTGTTAGGCCTTTGAACTCACTGCTACATCTTTGGTTCGAATATCACAATGATTTACCAAAAAAATTAGCATTTTAATTAGATTAATAATCTTGATAAACTTGATAGTGAGAATGGAGAGTGTGAAGACTCTATGAAACCCTAATTGGAAACCTAATGGTGATGGTGGTGCTCGTGATGGATGCACAAGATCAAATAGCTTGTGTGACAATAAGGAAGTTCCAAATGAGAACAATGAAAATATTCACCCAAATATGGGAGCCAGACAAGTTAAGTTCAACTTATATACATGGGATTTTTACTTTCAAGTCAGGTTGCTCTTGGGGGTTGCGAGTCAAATCTCCTACTAAAGGTGGCCTACTTACTCACAACAGTGGTATTAAAGTCAGATTAGTTGAAGTTTAATAGGGCTTCAATGTCGTGTCTCTTCTGAAAACCAGGGGTGTCATTCCTTTAATGTCTTGGCTTAAAAAAAAACATGATAGAGATGTTAGAATGGGTGTCATTCCTTAAATATCATGATCTGGAGAAACATTATGGTGATCTAGGTCTTATATGTCATTTCAACAATGTTTAGCATAAGATTTTTGATCTTAATGGGTAGATTGGTGTGAAGTAGAGTCCACAAATAAAGTTTAAGGTAGAGCTTTACCCCTATTGTAAAGCTTATTTCATTATTGTATTTGATTCTTCTGAAGACCGTGATATTGTGTGAAATTTATATTGGTTGTGGGGGGATCATGGGATGATGTCTAAACCCTGATTCCCTTCTTTTGATCCTTCACATGATACTTTTAAATCCCTCCCTATCTGGGTTTATCTTCTTGGCTTTCCACTACAAACTTGGAATGCACCATGCCTTGAAGCCATTGGCAACACGTTGGCGACTTTTGTCAAACTAGATGATGTTATTTCTGATTTCTTCCATACTACTTATGTTATAATATTAGTATACCTAGATGTCCTATTAGATATTTTATAGAAGATTAACCTTCAAATTAGTGATAGATTATTGACTCAATGTTTGGACTATGAATGACTTGCATTTTGGTGTCATAGATGCTTTAGTAATGGTCATTAGATGAAATATTGTGGACATTCAAAATATAAAAAATGGTGTGAATATGGTATCATGGAAGGATTTTCTACCTTACAACTTCATAGTTAATACCCCTAATAATATGGTTGATGATTCCACTTCTGACAAGTGCCCCTGTAGGGTAGAGAACACCACTATTGTTGAGGAGATTAATCAATAAATATACTATGATTCTAACCCACATGCACTTATTGATCAAAATCCTCCTCCAAAAACTTTACATTCCCCTCTTAAGATGGATGGGTAGAGGTAATATTCTATTTTTTCTTCATTTCAATCCCTAAACTCCATTGATTAAGTTATCCTTCCATGTGACCTTGAAACTGTTGAAGACTCCAATAAGGAGGAATGGACTGTCGTTTAGAACAAAAAAATAAACTCTTCTAAGTTAATGTAAGCCTATAATAAAATGACTCTTCGATCTCACACCTTAGGCTATTCCATGGCTTTCTAAAATTTTCTTAGATATGATTCATTTATCCGTTAGAGTGGTATTGTTCTAGTTTTTCCTTGTTACCACTGGTAGAGGAAGTTTCTTTTACTAATCATTTCTACATATTTTTCTCCTTTTTAACTTCTCATTATTGTGTATTGCAGGGTTTTGATCTCCTAAAAATCCACTCTTTTTACCCAATAAAAGAATTAATACTCTTTTTAATTAAATTGATTTGTGTTGCTCAATAGTTATTTCATTGTATCTGTGCACTTGCCTAGAAATTATTTCCCTGTTTTCTACTTGATATGTAAAATATTTTAATCAAGCCTTCCAAATATATGTCAAATGTATTTCCAAAATTTTCACCTTTAAAAAATTAAAACTAAACGAACCTATTAAAAAATAGTATATTAATAAAATTTGTTGTTTTATATACATTTGAAATAAGTAATCCTATGAAAACCATGGAGAGGATATCCTATCTCTCTTTCGTATTTTGAAGAATATTTTCTTCCATGAAAAAGGAAACACCTAACATTAATTTGTTTTTGACATTTATTTTTTTAATCCTTTCCATCTCATATTTCTAACATGTAGAAAATGTTTCCTATATGGTACTTCGTGTATATCCCATGAACCACTTCATAATGACTTTGTAAAATAATACCAATTCCCTATTGTACATGTTCAAATATCATTTCTCGTCACCAAAATATTGCAATGAATGGAATAACTTTGTTGTGTTATTGTTTATGTTGACCTACACACCGAAAATCCTTTGAAGAAAAGTAACTAAAAAATTCATTTCTTTGGGCATTGTTATACAAATAATAAAATGGTGATTTATGATCATTCAAGATTACACAACAAAGGATTTAATGCAAGGAAAACATGTTACATTACGATGATCCATGATGGAAAAGGTAAGTCTAATTATTAATTGTAACTAGAAATCACACCCAGGTGTTGCGCTCGAGCCACCAAGAGGAAGGTGTTGAAGAAGTTAAAATTAAATAATTAATGGTGAAACATTATAGGAATGAAGTGTTGTGATGAAGAAGGAGATTAACGAAGGATAGTTTTAGAGTTGGGGAATCTATTATAAGGAACATAGGTAAACCTCTTTTTTCGCCAATAAGTTGCATATGAATGACTTGTCAATTTTTAATACTATCACCACATCATCTATTTAATGTAATAATTTTCAGACATTAAATCTATCTTAATATTTTTCAACTTGAAAAGCCCTTATTTTTATGACATTTACAATATCAAGGAATTACTAAAATGACATTGATTTTTTTTTATAAATTAAGAATGGATAGAAAATTACAAGAAGTAAACATAAGATAAACATGGTCTATAGGTTTTTCATAAGAACCCACTAAACTACATAGACATCCACAATTCCAATTATACCATTGATTAGTTTTGTTGATTACATGTTGTCTCCTAATGGATATAAAAATCTATAAGAGTAAAATGAGCTAGAGGGCATGGTGGTAAAAGGTAAAAGTGCATCAAACTTAAATATATGCAAGCATCCTTTCTACATGTGGTGGTGAAGGAGACTCTGCAAAGGGTATGAGGTTAGGGAGTTTGGATGTCAAAGTCTATTTCCTAAGGATTTCCCCTTATGCATGAGTCATCATGCTTCAATGATAGCCAATGAAAAACTCAAATTTGGAATATCATGTTTTAAAACATTGTGAGATCGTGCTTCCTACTCTACTATGCATGCACATTATGTGAACAACCATACTTTTTAGTGATAAGGTTTTAAAGATCATTCATAACATTCCATGGGTGTATAAATGTCATCCAAATGTCCTGACAGATAGTATATCCACTTCATGTTCTATTATGTGATTCCATATAAACAATTTTATACTTATGTCACCATCCTCCCCACTAGGCCAAAATACAAATTTAAAGGAGGAAATAGAGAACCATTAGAGCTTAATGGAAGGTGGCATGTTTTAGATGAAGTTATCAGTGATGGGGGGCAAAAAGACTCCAGGTGTCGATATTTTTCTCTACATCCTACAAATCACTTTATAATAGTATAAATACCTATAAATCTGTAGACACAAAATAATGTACTTTGTGTCATTATTTAGTTCCGATCTCATACTACTATTCATATGGTTCTTAAGTGAAAAGAGTAATAATTAATGTCTTTAGCCATATTTGCATTGTTTGTTGTCGTATTTTCAATCTTTCAACTACACTTTCCAAGTATGTATGGTCATTCTACATTTTTCCTTTTTTTGAATGGCGCACCAATCTAGGACTGGGGCATGACAGGATCCCTAGTCCCCTCTGGGGTGCCTTGATTTTCTTTGCACTTTACTCTCATCCTTTTGGCATTTTCTATCCATTTGAGATTTGTCTAATTTTGTTGGTCAGCCATTTCGGGGTTAATTATCAAACTAGAACAAGAAAATGAGACAAATATAAAGTTATGTGACCATAATGAGGTACCAATCACTACACATTTACTATCACCATCTATATTTACATCCATCAAAGGCATGTAAAGCTACATTTGCATACATCTAGCTCCATCACAAGGCACACAACATTGGATCATCTGCATCACACTTCATATAAGGGGATTCTATAGTTTCCATACATAGATTTACTATATCCTACATCTAGTTATTTGATCACTACTTCACAAAGTGTGACTGACTCAAGAGAAACCTAGGGAATGATTTACGCACACCAACATGTACAAATACATTAGGTCTGAGATGTAGTGTAAGGCTCAGTGATAAGTCCATCAATTTGGAAGCTGAGGCAAGTTGGACCGTTCATATGCACCTTAATATTTTTAGGGTTTTGATGCTTTTTATGGGGTTTTACATATGATTTTTCCATCTCCAATTCACATCGACATTCGACGCAGTTAAATGACATTAGTGTGTCAGGAAGGAAATAAAGGAAAACATCTAACGATACCTTAAAGGAGGTTTTCTTGCCATTCCCATAGACTAGGGTGCCCAGATATCAGACCAAGGCATCCACAGGCGCCCCTATCCCTTTTTAGGCACCCTAGTCTAGTCAAATAGCTCTGATATGTGATTTTTCAAGATTTTGTGTAGTTGTTCCCTCCTCTTGTTCACTTGGTGTACACTGTGACATATGAAAATCAGCTAAGGTATTCTTAAACCGTCTCTTTCACATTAGGGTTTCACATTTTTCAAGCGTAGTTTGTTTCTGTATATTTTATTGGTCTTTTATTAAGTAATTTTACTGCTCCTATAACATTAGATTACACTAGAATAATTCTATTTTAGTTAACTATTTTAATGAACATGCACTCTATCTTCACAATTTTTAGGATCAACATTCTTTCTTTATCGTCCTAGAGTATATACATCATGTGTATTTCAATCAATAATTACTTTCTTACAAATACTGATTTAAGACATAAATTCCAACATCTTCTTACTACTAATCGCATTCATGTTTATATGCATCATGACTCAGTATATTAAACTTTCGTAGATGTATTTTCTTAACACATATCATTCAAATATAATCTTCCCATTAATTAACTAAAATGTGCTATATTGGGAGAGTGATCCTAATCTAGAACAACATGTAAATGAAGTAAATAAATGGAGTAAATATGTATGTAAATGACCCAAGAAACTATGCAAAATAGAAGAGGAAAGAACTCAACTGATTATATGATCTCGTTAGACAGTGTCACAATGGTAACTGGATAAATAGGAAGCAAGAATGACTATGTAGAAATCCCAAAAAGGATGGATCTAGAATAATTCTGTGGACTGGAGCACCTGGAGAGGGATTGGGGTGCCTATGGTCACTCTGGTCTATAGAATGGGTGCCTTGGTCTATGTAAAATATCTAGAACTGAGTATCACAGATTGGGCAGGTGGTTTGAATACCTCAGTGTCTATCACATTAAATTTGTTTCACAACCCTAGGTTTTTCTATAATCCAATATGTATATAAAACTTGCAGAAGACAAAGGAAGTATCAAAACCTTAAAAAAAAAATGCAAATGAATGTGTTAGACTGACCACAACTGCCACAATAGTGGGCATACAAATTGAGTGTTGTACTACATTTCAGACTCAAATGTATTTCTGTTGTGTGTGTGTGTGTGTGCACACATAATATGCCCTAGATGCTCTTGTGTCAGTCCCACTTTGTGAACTAGTGAGAAATAACAAAATGTAGAAAATGTAGTAGAATGTGTGTATGGAATAGAAAAAATTCCCTCCCCCTATGGAACGCGATACAAATGAACCAACCTTGTCCTTGTGATGGAGCTAATGGATGCAAATGATCTCTAAGTGAATGCAACCCTAAATGGATGATAGTAGTGACTAGTGCTTAGTCCCTCATTATGGTCTCATAACTATATATTTATAAGGTTGTCTTGATCTAATTTTGTAATTAACTTGGAAATGGACGACCACAAAAAGATAAAGATCTAAAATGGCTAGAAAGAGCCCAAAAAGTGGCAAGAAAATGCAAAAGGGATTGGGGTGCCCCTTGTGGGACCAAAACACCCACGAATGCCCCAGTACTAGCCTGGGCACACTAGTTGAGGATAAAACAACACAAAGTGATGAAAGATAATTTGGCATGTAGGTGCAGAAGGTCAGGGATGATGAAATAAAATAAGAGAAGATGACCAAAAGACAAGTGTTAATTAGTACTTTATATTCACTCAAAAACATTATAAATAGTAGTATGAGACTAGGA
Organism: Taxus chinensis; assembly: GCA_019776745.2. Taxonomy (NCBI): domain Eukaryota; kingdom Viridiplantae; phylum Streptophyta; class Pinopsida; order Cupressales; family Taxaceae; genus Taxus; species Taxus chinensis. Next base: position 271,787,067 of record CM034148.1, read on the forward strand.
CTAAATAATGTCTAAAGTGCATGATTTTGTGTTTAAATTTTCCCCCACTTTATGTTGGTGAGAAGAAATCTCGATAACATAAAGTACATAAATATGCATAAAATATGTCCATGAATATTGTAGGAAAAAACCTGTTGATGGACTAGAAAAAGCATAGAATGAAAAAAATATAGTATATCATGGAAACTAAAGATGAAAATGCATAATTTTTTTTATAAGAGTGAACCTAGGGTGGAAATGTGTATAGTTATTGATGTATGTGATGTACCTGCATGGTTAGTATAGTTTATGTTGTCATGAAGTGTTTTTTTTACGTTTATGTTTTTGTTTCCCCCATTTTACTGCTTGTTTCTCATATGACAGGACCTGAAAGGAGAAAATGATCAAGTAGTCAAATATGTATGTATGTATGTATGTGTAAAAGTGTAATGTAAAAGATGCATATAAAAGTATGTAAATCTAAAATATGTAATTGAAAGAGTTTAAATGGTACATGTACACCTAATCCATGCTGAGAAAGAGAGTGTAGAAGGATATCCTTTAATGGTAGGATTTTTTATGCGATCCGACACCATAGGACGAAGAAGTGTATGGAGGATTTCTGTTGTATTCTCTAACCTGTAATTGCTTCCTTGAATGTGTGTGAAGATATCTTTGTACGTCCTAGGTTTTTGGTCGATCTTACAAAACTAGCTGAAAAAGTGTAGTGAGGAACACCCACTATAACGTCCAATCCTATAGCTACTTCCCAGAGTGATAAAGACATGATGTTGTGTAATATTTGTTTTGTATAGGGTTTGAAGACTGGTCTGAACCCACTCGCTATATGTAACCCATAATGCCAAAGGAAAAAAGTGCACTAAACTGAACTGGTATAAATGTGTTGTGTTAGTATGTAAAACCCCAAATGATTAACGCACTGTTTGGGCACGCATGTGATGTCTCTCATAGTAGAATGTGGCCCGAAAGAGGGCCAACCACATGAACTATGTAACTCTACCCTGTATGAGGAAGGGAATGTGCTTGGTATAAAACAAGGCATGCAAAAACAAGAGGATATCAAAAACAAGTGTTAGTATGAACAAACATGCACATAGAAAACAATGTATAATATATGCAAATAGTGTGTAAGCTACTAAAAAAAGTAATGTAAACATGTAAGAACATAAGGAATCCACAAAAAGAGGGCTACATACATGAGAGATCACTCACGATTTCGTAAGGCATGTAAACAAAGTGTGCACACAAAACATAGGGCAAGACCCACAAACAAACGAAAACAATAGAAAATTTTTAGGAAATAAGGGATAAAATAAACAAAACAATCCCACTCAGAATCACAATAGTAGAAACTAATATGCATAAAATATTACAGATCTAAAACAAAAGTGTAGAAAATAATGCAACATAACACAAAGACAATAGTAAACATGGTTCACCCTTTGGGCTACATCCACCAAGAATCACTTGCTCAGATCTTTATTACAAGTCACCTCTCTCTCAATACAATACCCGGATCTATTTGGAGCTATTCTCAAAAAAATATACTAAATTCACACTTGAACTCACACACATCTATAGAAATATGTCTCCCCTACCAAAACTACATAAATAGGGAGCTTCTTAAGCACTTTTCCAATACCATGGGTACATAAAACATGGGATAAAACTTCCCCATAAACCTATGGGTCAGAAATAACACCCATATGAGAAGAGCATGTTTCCCAAGATATCAAGAAAAAATTTCAAGGCCAAAAAAATAGTGAGAAAACTTTGGAGACTGTACAATACTTTTAGTGTATAGTATTCAACACTTCCACACATGATATTAGGCTCCATAACATAACAATCTCCCACTTATAGACTTATTTTCCTCTGAGAAAGCTTCTCAAGCATTCACTATTGTCAGTAAAGACCAACCAAAGATGATAAAAGCTTCTATTTCTCCCTTGTGACCACTTTGGTTATCATGTTGGAAGAATTCTAACTGGTATGAATATTCTCCAGCTTTAACTTCTCTTCCTCCAAAGTTGTCCTAAAGAAATGGTACCTTAAGTATATATGCTTTGTCCTAGAGTGGAAAGCAGAGTTCTTAGTTGTGTGTATAACACTTTTAATATCACTATGTAGCTTCCCTTCCTCATATTTATTCCTCAACTCCTCAAATATTTTTTGTAACAAAATCATCTATTTGCTTGCCTCTATTGTAAGAAAATACTCAGCCTTCATGGTTGACAAATCCATAATCTTATGTAGTTATGAAATACAGCTCACGATTGTCCCACCTAGAGTGAAAATATAACCTATCGTACTCCTCCTACTGTCTACATCTCCAACTATATATGAATCTACATAGCCACACAAACTAGTATCTGATCCACTGTAGAAAAAAATTATCCCCATAGTCCCTCTCAAGTACCAAAGGATCCAATTTACTGCCTTCTAGTGATCTTTACCTGGATCACTCAAAAATCTACTCACTGTTCCCACTACATGTGTAAAATTAGGCCTAGTTCACACTGTTGGTGCTCAAAATCATCTCACCGCATTTTTCCTTTGAAATTTGTCCTTTTACATCCTCTATCACATTTTATCCCCCTGAGTTGTGCCTGAAAGGTCTCTATTTTCCTTTTACTACCATAATTAATCTTTCCTTGGGCCGATGATCACATAAAGGTTTGTAATTTGGGTCTCCCGTTCTTTGTTCATATAAAAACTCAGGATCTGCCGTTATTTCCATTTTTTACATTTGAGATTTTCCGCCCTTGTTGTTTTTTCCCTAAATACTTGAAGAAAATGAATGGATGTAGCTATGAAGAATGTATTTGAACATTGTAACATCTCTGAATTCTCTTTCCTTAGATAAAATTTCATATCTAGGCTCGAATGATTGTTTTTTTGCATTGTACAATTTGATGGGCATTTCTCCTGGTCAAATTTACATCCTTGCATCATCAAGAAATGTGGCCTCTTTTGGTTGGATGCGGCTCAGCTGGGTACTTCAGAAACTTTATGAATTACCTCAACTTAAAAATTTGTCCACGTGGAGGAACGACGCTCATACGAATATTTACTTTTTGGTTTGGCCTTGGAGTAGTGCCAAGAGGACATGTGGAAGTTTCCACTTCTTTTCCCAGACTTAGAAAAAAATTTAAGTAGCTAATATAGTTTGGCAGGACAGAGACACGTGGTGAGCCCGTGCTCATTCAAGGTCTCTATTTTGGGCACCATTTTGAAATTGTGCCAGGGAGACACTTGGAGGCTTCCACTGGGTCTTCCCATACATAGTATTTTTCCAAATTTTTTTGAGAGATCTAGGACACATGAAGGAACCATGCATGTTTGGGGATCGGCCCTTGAGTTTCATTTTAAAGAAGTGCCACGAGGACACTTGGAGGCCTCTGTTCACTTTACATTTTGCTTGGACTTTTCAATGGCCAAAAGAGATTGCCACGGACTCTAACACATGGTGCCTTCTATTGAGCTTCAAGCCTTTAGAAAAAATTTCTCGGGCAAAGACAAGTGGCGAGCCTGCACTCTTTCAAAGTCTCAAATTTTGGGAACCATCTCAAGATGCACCATTGTGACACATGGAAGATTGAAAATTCAGAAGGGACAGGGAAGCGGACCACCAAGAGCAACTTAGAATTTTTGTCTTTTATGCTCAAAAGGGTTATAATACCAAAAATGGCCCGCAAGCCCAATACGGGAAAGGTCAACGCTTGCTCCATTCAATGGCAGAGGTGCAGACTCTCAGGGGAAATTTGGAAAAAATTCCTTTTGGGAGAAAAGAGTTAAAAGTGAAAAAGGAAGCGTGGTTCCGCTGGGACCCACATTGGGACACATGTCAGGCCCTATTTTGAAGGGCGGAGCAGTGGGGAAAAATTGGAAAATTTTCCATTTTCTAAAATTTAGGTGAAATAGTAGAATTTGGCTGTGGTTCCATTGGGACCCACCTTAGAATACATGTCAGGCTCATTTATCAAGGGCAGAGGTGCGGAACAAAATGTGGAATTTTTCCATTTCTTCAAAAGTTTGTAAAAGGTCAAAGGAAATGCCTAGGCCCATTTTAAATTGAATCTTCCACGTGAATGGCCCAAATTCAAAGTAAAGATCAATGGAAGGTAAGAGTCTGAATATGATTTTCCCCACATTTTACTGAAACACGCCTAGAAGTGTGAGTCTTCATGATTTATTTGTATTTCTAACACGCCAAACAAAGGGGAGAGTTAATGTTGATATCTAAGTTTGGTTGGGAAAATTTGGAGATGCCTTTTGCCATTAAAATGGTCTAACTCTCGGGATCGATATGATTTTTCATTTTTCTTCTCCTAAGCACACAAGGAACCAGATTTGACAGATTAGGGGTGAAACTGGTTGGTGAGTTAAAGAAAGAGTGATCGACTGGAACGAGGAGTTTAATGTGGGAGATATTCAAAGATATTTTTCTCTTGAGCACATGGCGACCATTTGCAAATATGATTTTGGAAATCATGATCATGATCATGGTGAGCACTGATAGAAATCAATGTCAAGATTTTTGGGGGAAAAGGGGCTTTGTTATAAATATTATAAATGGCACAAATTTTTTGTGCAAATGGTTGGAGTGTTAGAGGTTGAAGAAAATTCCCAAGAGGAAAAATTGACAAATTTTGTCCTTTGAGAAGCCGTTTGAGAAGCATGTATATCCCTTTTGTATCAAGTTTTATTGTGTAAAGGTGGTTGTAAGTGTACATCCATTTACAAGCTCTAAGATTGTTCTAGAAACTTTCCCCTATTTATAAATTCAATCAAACTCGAGTTTTTCTATGTTGATCTTGAGAAAAAATTGTTTGTTTCATTTCTAAATGTCTGCAAATAGATTTTCTTGTTCCTATTGCAATCTTGTATCAAAATCTGTCTAATCACATAGGTCTCAATCCTTGGGACAGTTTTAGTTACATCTATAATCTCATTTCTCAAAAGAGCTTTCATTTGGGAGTGAAATAAACGATTTAAAATCACCTTTATTTCATTTGATGACAGAGATTGTTTGTAAGCCTTTGGGTGTACCTCAGGCGTGATTGATCTTAGATTTTGATGTTTTACTGGGTCTTCTAACTCAATCCTTTGTGTTAGAATCTCATAAATTGTGTGAAAAAGTGCTAATTTACACTTCCATTAAAGTACATATTCTAGTTAAAGGAACATTTTAGCTATTCTGAAGCATTGTATTATCTAGACTTTCCATTTTGTAGGAGTTCTCAGAGATTTGGTAAATCAATTTTGTTATGCCTCACCTCCCACCAAAATTTATTTAAAAACAACTCATCCTACCCATACTACCCCTCTTTGTCATGTGTGTATACAAATGCACGAATTTTACTATCAAAACATGCAGAAACAATCAAGATTCCAAATGCCTTTAGTAGCTTGAACCTTGCTTAGAAAATATCTCCACTATCTCGAGTGAAAACTCGTGAGAGTTAGATTTTGTTTCATTGATCATATTTTCTTCAAGGTCTCCTTAACAACTTCATTAGGAAGGATATCTCCATATTTTCCATAAAAAATAGGTTACAGAAGGGTTCTCTTACCTAGGTTGAAAGGCATAACCTAAAATAGCAAGCATAGATCAAATCCTCTTGCGGGTGCAATCCATTTCTCCACATCTGAGTGATTAACAGCCAGTTAGATCCCATCCCCAACTACAAAACAACTCATCATGATCTATTTGTCTCTAAGCTTCTTGCTAAACCTGTGATGCTACTAAGACTTTGAAGGAGAATCAATTTGGGTACCAACACCTCACTAGCGCAGTTACCAGGGACTTATTTGATTTGCTTATACTATTTATTGATTCACTAATAGTTCATATCTATTTATCCCGTCAACAACACCTTACTAGCACCATTGTTGGGGACATAGTGGTTAGAGTTCATGTTCAGACCCAGGTAAAACACTTCTTATATACTCCAAGTGTTGTGTGAAATTCTTTCAGTTCCTAAACCGAGTGCACTAGCTTTCATTGACAAATTTGGGTAAAGAAAAGTCAAAGTATTTCCATTTTTAGTTTCTAGTGTTGAAAAAATTTGAGAGATCATGTTTAGTGCATATACACAACTAAGGTTGAAATCCTTAGTGGAAACTCCTTGTTGATCTGATTCTTTATGAATACCAGTGTCTTAACCTCTGTCAAGTGAGATTTATTACTAACCTTTGCAAAGCTGTAAGGAAGAAGATATTTCTTTGCTAGAGATCCTGCTAGGACATTATTTCCAGAGCTGGAAAAAGAAAAATTGGAAGGAAGAAAAGCTTAGAGAGTTATTGGGGATTAACAGACAAGAATAGGGATCTTCATTGATGAAAGTGATCGACCTATCATTGAAGACTGCTAGTCAAGTACTTTTGAATCAGGTAGCCTCTTTGTGGAATTGAATTCTCAAATTGGAGAGGGGCCTTCATTTGATTTTGAGAAGTTTTCTTCTCATTCTACCCATGTCTTTTCAGAAGTTGATAGGTATTTCCAAGAAACAAGTCCTTTAGGGGATATCCACTTTGAAAATTATACCTTTTTGTTTTAGAGATCCTCTACCCCTTATCAATCTATCACCTCTCCAGGGTAACCTCCTCAAAAAAACATGGCCCTTCCCCCACATAGACCTGTATTTTTTGTAAATACCTTTGGAATTATAAATTTTGTAGGGATGGATGCTTATCCAAATGCAATTCCTCCAGATGTAAGAAACAAAATACCAAAGTTCCAAGGAAACAACGATATAACTAGTGATCAACATTTGAAGCTTTTTATCAATATGATGGAAGAATTTGAGATTGAACATGAAGATCTATATATCAATTTGTTTATTCATACTATGGAAGAGGATGCAAGGGATTGGTATAAAGCTTTTCCAAATAACTATATTGATTCTTGGAATGAGATGAGAAATGCATTTAAATTGTAGTGTGGTGATAGAATTGACCCTAGTTTTCTTTTGACAGAATTTGAAAACATAAAAAAAATCCTAATGAGTTATTACATGATTTCAACACAAGGTTTAACAAGACCTTGAGGATACTTCCTATTAGGATAAGGCCATGTGATGAATCATGTTTGATCAAATATTCAGCTATATTTGATAAAAGGGTTGCTTACTACTTAAGGGACAAAATCCCTACTAATTTGAGGCAGGCCTTCACGATGGCTCTGCAAATATAGAACAACATCAAGGTAGTTGGAAAGCCTCCAAAAAGGAAGGGTGTAAAACTAATTAACCCAAAAAATCCTCAGACAAGCAAGGCTAAAGATTTGGAGGAAGTTGTGAAAACTTTGGCAGGGGTTGTCAAGGAGATATCATACAACATAGCCCGGGAAGAGAAGGGGATTAGGCATAGTTCACAAGGTAAACACAAGCAACAAGGCCAAGATAGGTTCACAAATCACCAAATATCTTAAGAAAGAGGCAATGGACCTATTGGTTTTTTAAATAGGCAGCTCTAAGGTAGGGAAAATAGAATGGTGCCTGATCCTTTGGCTGTGAGAGTTGATGTTGTGGAGGAGACATATGTCATTGATTGGTGTGACAGATGTTTAATGCCCCATGTTCTATGTAAGGAAGATCAGCAAGAACAAGAAGAAGTTTATGATGACAATGATGATGATGTATGCATGATGGGTTGCCCCACAAGCTCACAACAAGGGGCAACTTCAACTGAAGTGATAAGGGCTCGGACTGCTGCCACTTTTGGGATTGCATTCATAGGGTACCTATTGTTCCGCCTTCTCATATTTTAGAAGTAGATACTATATAAGATTTTGAATTTCCCAATAATGACTTTGAATATTTAAGGGCTTTAATGATAAATAAGTATGATGGAGGAATCCCATACGAGGAAGATAGATAGTTATTGATGAATGCTTTTATTGCTCAAGAGAGGGAATATAACACAAGAAGTAAGGATGTCAAAGGGATAGGGCCTCAAGACAAGACACAATATCCCTTACTTTCAAACATTTCTAAAGAGGCCCCTAAGAAGGATGCATCTACTAAAAGCCCTGCAGTTTCGAAAAACAAATTTACCCCTCCTCATGCCCAAGCTGTCAAAAATATTGTACTACTTAGTGAGTGTGTTAGCTTTCCTTCCAATATTGCCTTGCCAAAAAATGTCCCATATGATATTTCCCAAGTTTTAAGTCAAATCAAATTTTTTGTTCCAATTTTTGAGTTTCTTAGGATTCCTAAGCCCAAGAAAAGAGCATTTGAATACTTGGAATTGAAAGAAGGGAATATTTCCCTAGGAAAAAACATAAACATTGTGGAGACTCCACCAGTCATAGAAGAATTGGAGGCACCACCAACATTAGGAGAGCTAGATAAACCACCTGAGGTTTATTTGGGAACATCCTTGGTAGATTATCAGCTGAATGTGGACCCATTCTTCACTACCCTGATCATTAAGGATAGATTGTTGCATAACTATATGCTTGATTCAGGGGCATCATGCAATCTTATGCATCTAGAAGTTATGAATGAATTAAATATCAAAGTAACATATGCATATGGGAAGTGCACTACTATGGATTCCAGAGAGGTGACAGTGGTGGGGTGTGTGAAGGGTCTGGTGGTGCAACTTGTAACCTATCCAGGTAGGAATTTGAAACTTGATGTACTTATTATTGACTGTCCAACCAAGTGGGGTATGCTGTTATCTAGAAGGTGGGTTTTAAGTGTTTGTGGGAGTGTTCAAATGGATATGTCCTATGCCGCCATCCTAGTTGAGGGAAGCCTTGTCAAGTTTTATGGGGAAAAGAAAATGTTGTATCTTATTGAAGATCCTAGCAATGCATCCTATGACATATTGTACAAAAATGTTGATGCTGATAATTTTGTAGGATTTGCTAATGGAAAGGAGCACAAGATTGAGGAATGCAGGTGTCTTGAACAAGTGGGTTCTCCTTGGACTCTATTGTTTGATGGAGCTTTCTCTAAGTTTGGGAGTGGTGCTGGTGTTGTTTTGCTTTCTCTAGGTTAGGAAAAATTTGTTTTTTCCTTCAAACTCAACTTTGAGTGCACTGACAACACTGCTGAGTATGAGGCATTGTTGTTAGGTTTAATAATTTCTTGGAAATATGGTGTCAAATACATCATTGTCAAAGGGGACTTAGAACTAATTTTCGAACAAATTAGAAAACTGCATGCCACAAAAAATCAGCGAATGAAACAATACAAGCATATAGTTTGGGATATCATTGAGATGTTTGATTCATTCAACATTGTGCATCATGATAGGAGGTTCAATGACTTGGTAGAAAATATTGTAGTGTTGCGTTCTTGTTTTGAAAATTGTGTAATATCCCCATATTGTGAATATGATGTTGAGGTATTAACAAGGCCATTTATTCCTGATAATGTTAAGCATTGGCAGGTTTTTGATAATGATGCTCAAATCAAAAGATTTTTACAGAACAAGGGAGATTTTGTTTATCAAATTATTGAATGGGAGCCAATGGTGTGTGTAGCAGAAGGGAAATAAATCTTGTTTGGCAAGGGCATCATCCAGCTAAAGACTAATACCATTCCTAGAGAGTTGGTTGCTCTAGAGTCTAATTTTGATAATGTTGATCGCATTGTTAACAGGTGCATGAAAGCCTCTAGGGATATTGAGGAGCATGACCTTGGCACAAAGGAGAAGCCAAGAAAAATTTGGTTAGGTATAAATATCAACAAAGAGGATAAGCAATCATACATCCAATTGTTGAATAAATACCAAGATTGCATGGCTTGGACCTATTCTAAACTAAAAGCATACATAGAGGATCTGTTTAAACATGAGATTCCATTCGAGTCTAATGCAAAACCATTCAGGTAGAAATAAAAGTCAATCAATCCACTCTTATCTCTTAAAATGCAAGAGGAACTGAAGAAGCTAAGAGATGGAGGGATTATTCAGCCCACAAGGTGTTCTTCTTGGGTTGCAAACCTAGTACTACTAAGAAATAAGAATGGTGATATAAGGCTATGTGTAGAATTCAGGAATCTAGATAGAGCATCAATGAAGCATAATTATCCTTTACCAAATATGGAAAACATGCTACAATTAGTGACCAGTTCTGAATTGCTCTCTCTTCCCTAGATGGTTTATGTGGTTATAACCAGGTTGTGGTGAAGGAATTAGAAAGGATCAAGACAGCCTTTACTACTCCTTGGGGAACCTATGTATATGTCAAGATGCCCTTTGGTTTGATGAATGATGGGGCTACCTTTCAAAGAGAAATGGATGTTGCTTTTGCTAGTTACATCAATGCATTTATTTCAGTTTATCAAGATAACTGTATTTTCTAGGAAGAGAATTGATCACTTGGTGCACTTGGAGAAGAGTCTGATAAGATGTAGAGAATATGGCATCTCATTCAATCCAAAGAAGTGCCATTTTGGAGTGCAGAGTGAAAAAATTCTTGGCCACATTTTGTCACAAGAAGGGGTGATGATTGATCCAAAGAGGGTAGAGGCCATCAGTAAGGTCCCCATTCCAAGGACCAAGAAAGGAATTCAGTCTTTCTTTGGGAAAATAAACTTCATTAGGAGATTCATATCAAACTTTGCTGAGTTAACCATTCCAATAACTTACATGCTAAAGAAGGACCAGGTCATCAAGTCGGAAGAGATTGCCATCCAGGCTTTCAATGGGATCAAGGAGGCATTAAAGCATGCCCTTATTTTAGCATCTCCATATTATAAGAAGCCTTTCCAACTGTTTTCCTTTACTTCAGAGAACACTATTACTTTTTTCCTGCTGCAAAAGGATGATGAAGGGGCTGAGATGCCAATTTCCTTCTTCAATAAGGCCTTGCAAGGGGGAGAACTGAAGTATACTATCATGGAAACACAAGCATTTGCCTTGGTAAAAGAAAAAAATGTTTTTAGACCTTGCATTCTAAGTTCTAAAGTGGCTTCTTATGTTCCCCACACCATGGTAAAAGACGTTTTATCATAGATTGAAGTCTGAAGAAAAAGGTGTAGGTGGGTGGACAAGTTACAAGAATATGATATGGATATATAGACCACGAAGCTGGTGAGAGGTTTGGGCTTGGCTAGGCTTATGGCTGAGAGAAATTTGAAAAATATTGAGGTAAATGAGGTAGACGAAGGTAGGGTAGATGTCTTTGATAAAATAATGAATTCTGAGAGGTACAAAGACATGATTTTCTATCTCAGACATCTAAACTGCCCTGAGTATTTGAGTACGAACTAGAAAAGGTTCCTTAAGTTGGCTTCCCAGAAATATGTCATTACTAATAATGGGTTAGCTTGGAAGAATCCTGAGGGAGTCCTCTTAAGGTGCATTACTGAAGATGAAGACCTCGAGATAATTGTTGATCTCCATGGAGGAGTTTTTGGGGGGCATTTTGTTGCAAGAGTCACAACACAAGATTTTGAGGGCTGGTTATTGGTGGCCAACTCTCATCAAGGATACAACCTTGTTGGTTAGAAGATGTGAGAGTTGTCAGCGCTTCTCTGGAAGAATGAAAGCTTCAAGTTTGTAGCCTGCATCAGATGAAGCTCCATTCAAGCAATGAGGAAGGGATTTCATTGGTGAGATTTCAGACCCTTCAAGTGATGTCCATAAGTGGATTCTTGTAGCCACTGATTACTTTACCAAGTGGGTGGAGGCAATCCCCACTAAGAGAGAAACACATGAAATTGTCATGGATTTTCAGTTGAACCACATTATCTACAAGTTTGGAGTGTCAGTCAAGATTGTTGTTGATAATGCCATGATCTTTAGAGCTAAACCTTTGGTGGCAATGTGCCAAGAGTATGGGATTAACTTGACATATGCATCTAATTACAATCCCCAAGGAAATGGACAAGATGAGTCCAATAATAAAAACCTGTTGAAGATTATCACAAGAACCTTGGAGCTGAATAAGAGAAAATTAGGTGAATAATTGAAGTTTGCTATTTGGGCTTATAAAATCACTATTAAAAGAGCCACTAGAAAGAGTCCATTTGAATTGGTGTATTGAACTCAGGCCCTGTTACCCCTGCATATGCAATTATCCTCATATCAATTCATTCAATAACTGGAGGATCAAGAAGTAAGTCCTTATGATGCTCACATTAATCAAATTGTTGAACTTGATGAAGAAAGGAGGGCATCCCACAAGAGGCATGTAAAGTTTAGAGAAAACCTGAAGAAGTTATTTGACAAGAAGGTCACCCCTAGAGCTTTCAATATTGGAGATCATGTGCTATTATGGGATAGCAGGCATGAAGATAAGGGAAAGCATTGAAAATTTGACTCACTTTGGATGGGCCCTTACTCCATTGATATCAAGATTGGTAAACATACCTTCTTCTTGAAGGATTTGGATGGTGATTTTCTTGAATTGCCTATTAATGGTAGGAATTTGAAGCATTTCGTGGATTGATTCCCTAGAATCAAGGTAAATATATTTTGTACAGTGTATAGCTGCTTGTTTGTTTCTTGTTTTTGTGTTTTTGCTTGTTCTGGTCCTTGGTGACCTGTTTTTATTGGTTTCTTTGTTTTTTTTGTGAGATGGCTCTGTTTTTTTTCTCTGCAAGCTGAATCTATTTCCCAATGGATATTTTTGGAGCTTGTTCTACCATTGTTCTTGTGGCACTCACAGGGAGTGCCCATCCCCAAGTCAGAGCCGTTGTTTGTGCTCAAAATAGTCTCACCCCATTTTGCCTTTGAAATCTATCCTTTTACGGCCTCTATCACATTTTATCCACCTAAGTTGTGCCCAAAAATGTCTTTGTTTTCATTTTACTGCCATAATTAATCTTTCCTTGGACGGATGATCATGTAAAGGTCTGTAACTTGGGTCTCCCATTCTCTGTTCATCTAAAAACTTGGACTCTCTCATTCTTTCCATTTTTAATAGTTGGGATTTGTTGCCCTTGTCATATTTTCTCTAAATACTTGAATAAAATGAATGGATGTAGCTCTAAAGAATGTATTTGAGCCTTGTAACATCTCTGAATTCTCTGTCCTTAGAGAAAATTTAATCTCTAGGCTTGAATGATTGTTTTTCTACATTTAACGGTTTAATGAGCATTTCTCTTGGTCAAATTTGCATCCTTGCATCATCAGGAAATGTGGCCTCTTTTGGTTGGATGCAGCTCAACTAGGTACTTCAAAAAATTTATGAATTGCCTCAACTTAGAAATTTTTCCACATGGAGGAACGACACTCATTAGAAGATTTACTGTTTGGTTTGGCCTTGGAGTAGTGCTGGGAGGACACGTGGAAGTTTGATAGGATAGGGACACGTGGTGAGCCATTCAGGGTCTCCATTTTGGGAACCATTCTAAAATTGCCCAAGGGAGACACATGGAGGCTTCCGTTGGGTCTTCCGATACTTATTATTTTTCCAAAATGTTTTGGGAGATCTAGGACATGTGGAGGAACTGCGCATGTTTAGGGATCGACCCTTTTGTTTCATTTTAAAGAAACACCAGGAGGACACTTGGAGGCCTCCAATCACTTTATATTTTGCTTGGAATCTTCAATGGCCAAAAGATATTGTCGTGGAATCTAACACATGGCGCCTTCCACTGAGCTTCAAGCCTTCAGACAAATTTTGTTTGGCTAAGACATGAGGCGAGCTTGCACTCTGTCAAAGTCTCAAATTTCTGCTACGATATCAAGATGTGCCATTGTGACGTGTGGTAGTTTGAAAAGTCAGAAGGGGTGTGGAAGTGGAACATCGGGGATAACCTGGAATTTTTTCCTTTTATGCTTAAAATGGTTAAAATAGTGAAAATGGCCCGTAAGCCTGATAGGGGAAAGGTCAACACTTGCTCCAATATACAAAGGAGGTGTAGACTCTCGGGGGGAATTTGGAAAATATTTCTTTTGGGAGAAAAGAGTTAAAATTAAAAAAGGAAGCATGGCTTTACTAGGACCCACATTGGGACACGTCTCAAGCTCATTTTTCAAGGGTGGAGCTATGGGGAAAACTTGGAAAAATTTCCCTTTTCCAAAAATGAGGTGAAATAGCAGAATTTGGCCACAGTTCTGTTGGGGCCCACCTTAGGACACGTGTCAGGCTCATTTCTCAAGAGTGGAGGTGTAAAACAAAATGTGAAATTTTTCCATTTCTTCAAAAGTTTGTAAAAGGTAAAAGCAAACATCGGGGACCATTTTAAATTGAATCTTCCATGTGGACATCCCAAATTCATTGTAAAGATCAATGACAGTTGAGAGTCTAAATATGATTTCCCCCCCATTTTATTAAAACATGGTTGGAAGTGCGAGTCTTCATGATTTCTTGGTATTTCCTACATGCAAAAAGGAGGGGAGAGTTAATGTTGATATTTGAGTTTGGTGGGGAAAATATGAAGACGTCTTTCACCATTAAAATAAGGAACCATATTTTCTATTTTTCTTCTCCCGAGCACATAAGGAACCGGATTTGACATATTAGGGGGAAAAAGTGGTTGGAGAGCTGAAGTAAGAGTTATCTACCAGAAGGAGGAGTTGAAAGAAAGAGATATTCAAAGATATTTTCTCGTTGAGCACTTGGCGACCTTTTACAAATCTGATTCTGGAAATCGTGATCCTGATCATGGCGAGCATTGGTAACACTCAATGTAGAGATTTTTTGGGGGAAAAGGGGCTCTACTATAAATATTATTAATGGCACAAACTTTTCATGCAAATGGTTGGAGTGTTAGAGGTCGAAGAAATTTCCCAAGAGGAAAAATTGACAAAGCCTATCTTTTGAGAAGCCATCTTAGAAGCATGTATATCCCTTTTGTATTAATTTTGATCATGTTAAGGTGGTTACAAGTTTACAACCATTGACATGCTTTGAGATTGTTCTATAAACTTTCCCCTGCTGATAAATTTAATCAAACTCGAGTTGTTCTATGTTTATCTTGAGAAAAAAATGTTTGTTTCATTTCTGAATGTATGCAAATAGTTTTTTCTTGTTCCTATTACAATCTTGTATCAAAATATATCTTAATCACATAGGTCTCAATCCTTATGACAGTTTAGTGCCATCTATAATATCATTTCTCATAAGAGCTTTCATCTGGGAGTGAAATAAATGATTTAAAATCACTTTTCTTTAATTTGTTGACATAGATTGTTTTTAAGCATTTGGGTGTACCTCAGGTGTGATTGATCTTACATTTTGATGTTTTATTGGGTCTTTGAACTCAATCCTTCATGTTAGAAAATCATAAATTGTGTGAAAAATTGTTAATTTGGGCCTCTATTGAAGTACATATTCTAGTTAAAGGAACATTTTGTCTATTCTGAAGCATTATGTTATCTAGACTTTCCAATTGTAAGAGTTCTAAGAGATTTAACAAATCAAGTTTATTTTTCCTCACCTCCCACCAAAATTTATTTAAAAACAACTCATCCTACCCATACTACCCCTGTTAGCCATGTGTGTATACGAATGCATGAATTTTACTACCAAAACATCCAGAAACAATCAGGATTCCAAATGTCTTTAGTAGCCTGAACCTTGCTTAGAAAATATCTCCACTATCTAGAGTGATAACTCGTGAGAGTTAGATTTTGTTGCATTGATCATATTTTCTTCAAGGTCTCCTTAACAACTTCATTAGGAAAGATATCTCCATCTCTTCCATAAACAACAGGCTATAAAGGGGTTCTCTTATCTTGGTTGAAAGGCATAACCTAAAATAGTGAGGATAGATCAAATCCTCTTAAGGGTGTTATCCACTTCTCCACATCTGAGTGATTAAGGGCCAGGTAGATCCCATCCCCGGCTACAAAATGACTCATCATGATCTATCTGTCTCTAAGCTTCCTGTTAAACCTCTTATGCTACTCATACTTTGAAGGAGAATCAATTTGGGTACCAAAACACACCATGGCATACATTAAACTACCAATGGATGATGGGTAAGATACTTTAGACATCTAGTTTCTCTCTTAATTTGTCTTCAAACATAGCTCATTTGATAACTTGAAATGGCCTGCCAATGGATTTCCAACCATTTTATCCTCCTACATATTAAACTTCTTGAAGACCTTCTTGATGTACTCTTCTTGAGATAAAGGTAGCTTATGTTCCCTCCTATCCATAGATATCCTCATTCGAAGGATTTTTTTGGCTGCCCCCAAATACTTCATATAAAAGGATTCACTTAATTGCTTCTTGAGTACATTAATTTCTTGGATGTTTTTACCTCCAACCAACATGTTATCCACATAGAAGTACAGGATAATATAACAACCATCTTGAAATTTATTTGTATACATGCAATGGATAGAATGACATCTAATATAACTGTGCTCCATCATGAAGCTATCATATTTCTTATACCATTATTATGGACCTTGTTTTAGGCCATACAAGCTCTTCTTCAGTTTACACACCATCTCCTCTTTACCTTTGACCTCATAGCCCTCTGGTTGCTGAATATATAAATCCTCCTCCAAATCACCATGGGGAAATGTAGTCTTTACATCTAGTTGCTCAAAGTGCAAGTATTTTTCTACCATCTTTCCAAGAACTATCCTAATAGAATTCATTTTTACTACAGGAGAAAAAATCTCAAAAAAATTTATACCTTTTTTCTATGCAAACCCCTTGACCACCAATCAGCACTTGTATATTTTCTTACCTCCTTCCTATTTAACTCTTTACATGCACTTGTTCTGTAATGCTCTTTTTCCCTTGGGTAGCTTCACCAAATTCCAAGTTTGGTTCTCTATGAGAGACTGATGCTCCTTGTTCATGACTTGCTCCCACTTCTTCCTAGCATCTAACTACATTGTTTCATCAAATATATTTGGCTCTCCATTTTCTGTGAGTAATAAATAATAAAGAGAAAAAGAAAAATACTTAGGTTGTCTTCTTACCCTAGAATACCTCCTCAATATAGGAGTTTGGGGTTCTTATTGAGTAGGTTCCTGAACTGATTCATGTGTCACTTTCCCATTTGGAATATCCTCTACCACTACATATTCTTTCTTGGATTCTTCCACGTTGTTTTGCAACTATTGCTCATACATAACTTACTCATTAAAGACCATATCCCTAGATAGAATGATTTTATTGTCCTTCATACTTCAGCACTTAAATCTAAATTCATCATCACCATAACCAATGAAAGTACATTTTTCTAATTTATCCTCTAGCTTGGTCCTATCATCCTTGTCTATATGAATAAACACCCCACATCCAAAGACTCTAAGAAATGAGTAATCAACTTTCTTACCATACCAAGTCTTCTCAGGTATGCCTCCATCCAAGGCACTTCAGTGTCCTCTATTTATCAAGTACACATATTTACTCACCACTTATGCCCAAAAATAAAGAGGTATTCCTACATGTAACCTCATGCTCCTAACACGTTCTATTATTGTCCTATTCATCCTTTCTGACACCCCATTTTGCTGTGGATTTCCTAAAACTATCTTTTTCCTATAGATTCCATTATTAGAACAATAATCATCAAAATCATTACTACAATACTCCCCTCCATTATCTGACTTGAGAAATTTTAGCTTAAGAACTTTTTCATTCTCTACCAAGTATTTCCATTTAACAAAAGTGTCAAATACATCAGATTTTTTTCTAATACAATCTACCCAAACTTTCCTTGTTGCATCATCAATAAAAGTAACATAATAATTTGATCCCCCAAGAGATGATACCTAAGTGAGCCCCTACACATCAGAATGTATCAAATCTAAGTTACTCTCTTTCTTCGTAGGCCCAACCTTGAGAAACCTCACTCACTTTTGTTTCCCATATACACAGTTCACATAGAAATACAACCCTATCTCTATATATCCAGGAAAATTCTTCTTTATGATCTTCGTGTCCTTATGGCTCATATAACCAAGACTATAGTGCCATAATGTTGTATTTGTTTCTAAAGCCACATTATTAAAAGCATTAGAGATATCAGTGGTTACATACAAGGTTCCAACCTTCTTACCTCCTGCCACCATAAGTTCACCCTTGGTAATTGTTATCTATTTTTCCCCTCAGTAAAATAGACAATAGTAGTGTGTGGGGCCCAGGCACCACATAAGGAAGAATTGGCTTCACAAAGGAGATTCCCTATCAATTTTAGTAATTTTGGCATGATGAGATCATAAGAAGAATTTTTTTCTCTTCTTGTTCTTAGATGAAATGAAATTTTATTAATAATGAAAAAATTACCCCCGGTGGGCCCACAAAAGAAAATTGAAGAAAATTAAGTCAAAACCTAGCAATATTCCCAAAAATCACAATACATGGTCTTCAAAAAACCAAGATCATGAGGAGATTTAAAAAGAATCCAAGTTCAACAGACTGGGGAAAAATAAGCTCAAATGGACCCCTAATAAGCACTGAGTTAAAGAGAGATCATTGAGTAGCTCGACGAGATACTCGGTGAGTTGGATGTGTTGCATTGAGTGGAACACATCCAACTCCCTGAGCTTGGCTATTTAGAGGGGAATCAACAAGAAATTCTAGATTAAATAACCATGGGAATGAATAATATCGAGGTTGATGACGAGCTCTATGATCTCATCAAAAATAGCTCAAGAGCCAAAAATGACTCAACAAGTTGAGCCACAAGGGGTGATCTAAACATGGCTCGATGACCCAACAAAACTCGATTGAATTTGTAAATGCACACACCCATGGGACAATGGTATTAAGTATGGGTTGAATTGTTCATGGCTCGGTAGATGAACTCACAAATGAAATACCAATGAATGACCTTAATTAGAAGGAGAGATATTTCGAGGCCACGTGAGGTAAAAATCCCACCATGAGAATGACATATTTGGATGCACCTCAAGATTTAGGAGAAAGCTCAATCACCCACATAGCAATCCGAACTCAAATAAATGACTCCAGGTTTTTTAAAATATCTAAACCATTCATACAAAGGGATAAATTAGTTGAGAGCCAATATAGGTGTAACGAGTAGGAAAATAAATGGGGTTAAGCAATAGGATCATCCTTGTGGAAATCTCAGGAGGTAGATTCAAAACAAAAATATCCAACTCGACATAGACATCAACGGGGAAAATGTGGGGCTAATCCAGGCTCACTTTGCAATGAAGAAAAATTCTTAGAAGGAACATCAATGAAGGGGATCATAGGTGAGATGGAGCACGAGTCAAATCACTATGAATAGAAGAAGCTTAAAATAATCTAATATCATGGAAAAGTGAAGAAGCTTGAGTTCAAAGTTGAATCATATGGGAAAAACATTGAACAAGATGTTCAGACTTGAGAAGATAAAAATAAAATCTCACCAAGAAGGGTTGAGGCAAGCCTAAGAGTTGAAAGGAACCTGAGGGATTAAAATAACAAACATAAGGATAAAATATCTGAGGCTGAGCTCATGGCCCACTTGGCGTAAGTGATGAAGAAGGCCGAGGTCCACAGATTGGAGATGACATGATTAAGAGTGAGGTCGTGTAATGAGCCACTCACAAAAAGGAATCTCATGTAAGGAAAATCCATCCAAGGTGGATGAATATGGACACAATTCGTGAACCCAAATGATGCAGGTGAGAATATTGTTGGTGCAAGTTACATGAATCTCAGTCGGGGAAATTTTAAAGCTAGGAGTTGAGCCATGCAAATAGTTATGAACAAATTCACAAAGGGAAATGGTGGAGGTGAATCAAATCACTTATGTTGAAGAGATCGGGAAAATATTTACATAAAACTCAAGATGAAATGGCGAGCCAAGACATTTTTAGGCTTTGGGGATTAGTTTTTTTGGAGCTTGGGAGGATACGCATTCAAAGTTTGTGGGTGTAGAGTTCAAAAATGTTGAACCAATGTAGGCGAGAAAATTTATGGGGTGGAAAAACTTGTGGATTTCTTGCCAATGCTATGAGAATCTAAATCCCTCTATTTAACTGGTGCAGCTACCATATGTACATGCACAAGAAAATGTGGATTTCTGTAGTGGCCTTTCAACTGAGGATCCAATAGGGGCACTCCATTGACCTTGCATAAAAGCTAGTAATTTCTTACTAAGGAAGAATTTGTCTGAAAAATGGGAAAGGGAGTGAGAAATGAGATAAGGGAACTAATGTTACAGGTAGGAACTCAGATTCCTACACACACTAGTTAGAAACATCAACACATGCATTTCTGTGAAAAAACAACCCTACAAATGGCAAGAAGATGAGATAAGATTGAGAACTCATAGTTTTGAAAATCTCTCATCAAAAAGGCTACAAATCCTTCTTCTTGTATTGATTCTTAAAAAAAATTCGTACATAGTGTGGGAATAGAAGAAAATCGCTATCTCCTTTGCTTTCTCTAGGTACACTGCACTCTTGAGTTTACAAGGTCAATCGCCAACCCTTTGAAATGGGAATGGCATTACAATTTATTGAATGGGAGGTGACTTATTGTCTTCCTCATGACCCTCCATATGTATTATTTTTAACTTTAGACTATTTGTATTCCTATCAAATATTTAAGTCCCTTTTATAAAATCAAGGTGACTTAATTTACATTATGTTTCTAAAGTCACTTTTAGGTGACTTAAAGGCAGATCAAAAAGTGCAAACCCCAAAGAAGAATTAGAACATTTGAAAGGGAGAGAAATTTTGGGGGAATATGAGAGAGAAAGAGAGATAAGAAGAATAGGAGATGTCACCCAATGAAGCCCATTGATCCTCATTGATGGAAATCTCCAAATGCAGTGAAACTTCAAATATTTGAACTCCTTGCATACTGTGAAATTCCTCCAAATCAGCTCATGAACGCTCACCCAGTTGAATGAATTAATATGGATCTCAAATACCCTGTGAAAAATGACTAGGATTCTCCTGAAAAATGATGTCCCCCTGAATGATTATCCTTGTATGACCCATTGTGCCAAAACTAATTTTTGATTGTAACATACTATTTTTAGTAAGTGTGAATTGTGAGCTGAGATGACCTTTTTTATGACCTTTCCTACGATACTCCCTTTTTTTTTTCACCTTATTCATGGCATCTTAAAATGTTGTCTTACCTGAAGTAACATACCCCTATGCAAGGAGACATGCTATTTTTTTTAAGTGCGCTTCGAATGTAAAATTGCGAAAAAATGGGTCTTGAAATTCAAGGTTTTATTCCAGGGTTCCATGTTTGAATTTTGAGTATTTCCTTGATCTAGAAAAATGGTAAAATGATATGTTTATCCACAAGGGAAGAATACTGACAAAAATTTTAGTCCTCCACATCCGTAAAAAATAGGGGCTTCATTGCACAAAAACTAGTTCACGTGAAACTAGAGTTTTCAATGATCATTCCCTCCAATTTTTAGATGATTTCACTCATTGGATATTTGGGAATTGAAAAATTTATTTGAAGAAAGAAGAATG
This sequence comes from Taxus chinensis, assembly GCA_019776745.2. Classification (NCBI taxonomy): domain Eukaryota; kingdom Viridiplantae; phylum Streptophyta; class Pinopsida; order Cupressales; family Taxaceae; genus Taxus; species Taxus chinensis. The sequence goes on from CM034148.1 coordinate 271,808,406, forward strand.
CTGATAAAAAACACAGCCCTCCATATCCCTAAAAAATAGGGACTTCATGGTACGGAAACTAGTTCACGCGAAACTAGATTTTTCGACGATCGTTTCCTCAAATTTTCGGGTGATTTTTACCATCGAAACCCTGAGAAGCAGAGAGGTAGCTCGAGGATTTTTTCCATTACTATGTCATGGTGGCCATTAATGGATCTTGAAAATTGAAATTCTGGTTTTTTTCTCCATTTTATAAAATCAATTCTATTGCGATAGGTTTTTGCTTCTTATGCTTCCGAAGAAATTTCCCTTCAATCCGACAAACGGTTTAATGGGAAATTCAATTTTTCCTTTGCTAAGCCAAAAATTACGTTTCTTCACTATGAATTTTCTATGCACCACCAAGGAGGATTGAAAGTGTGTGTTTAATGGCCTTCAAGAGAAAAAAATTCAGCAATAAACGGTTCGTTAATCCGAGCACCGTTTTGTAAGATATGTTCAAATATCGATTTCATGGCAATTGTGATTTCCACTTTTCTTCTTCTCTGTTCTTCATTTATTCTTCTTATCTTAATGAATTATTATTACAATACCTATGTGCCATCATGGAGTGAATTATGAAGTGTTTTAATTGATCTAGTTCAAGCTTTGGCAATGGTGGAGTGGTGGACTGGTGTTCTCTCCAATTTTCTTCTGGTAATGAAGAAGCAACAAGAAGCAGCTAAGAGTTAGAATTTTTTTTCTAATTTTTGGGTTGGAGTTGGGAGAATTTTTTTATGTTTTTTTTCCTTTACCTTAGGGACATGAGGGACATCAAATTTCACAGTGCTCAAGAGGACGACACGTGGCGGTGATCCGACGGCAAGGAATGAGTGCTCCAAAATCAGCTTTAAAGCACTGAGAACTTAAAGAAAGTCACATGGATGTCCAAAATGCTCCACATAGGGGGATGGGTAAATTTTTCCATGTTTCTTATGTCCCTCACCTTAGGTACATAAGGTACATCAGTTTCCATGGTGGTCATGGGGCTGACACATGGTGCTTGATCCGACGACAGGGAATGAATGCTCCAAAAATGCACCTGGGGACTAAAAGTCAGTCACATGGATGTCCAAAAGGCTCCCCATAGGGGAATGGGCTCATTTTTCAAGGTCTGATGTCCCTTACCTCTAGGACATAATGGAAGTCATTTTCGATAATGGTCCTGGAGCTGACATGTGGTGCTTGATCTGACGACAGGGAATGGATGCTCCAAAAATGCACCCAGGGGATGAACTGTCAAGTTAGGAAGTCAAATGAGGGTTTAAGAGGTAACATGGGGGTTGGGTGGATTTTTAAATGGTTGGTTTACTTGACTAAGTCTTGAACTGCCTTTAAGAGGGCAACTTAGAAAGAAGATAAATTAAGTTCTTGGTGGAATTTATTGGTGAAATTGTACATGATCCTAACTGTAAATAAGATTTTAAATCCAATGGTGGGGGTTTCATGTCTTGATTCATGCATATGACCCCTTAAAAATTGGATTTGTGTTTTGAGACTCCACTTATGCCTGATAAAAACGTCCTGCAAATCCTCTGCTCCAAGGTGTTGCAAAAAATATTATTTCACCATTATGTAGGTCTTGGAATCCTATTTTTGGAGATGTTATATTTACTTATAACTCCATCTAGAGCTCCCGAGGTCTTCTTCAAAATCCCGACAGCTATTTTAGGCCTGTGTACTACCTAGGCTTGTGAACCCTTAATCCAAGTCTTTCAAAACTTCCCCAAACATTCCAAAATAATTTCCATGATATTCTAAGGTATTAAAATCAACTCAATGTTGAATTTTTCCCTTCTGTTCTACTCCAGGGGGGTTTATCCAGTCCTGGGAAGGCCAACGATAACCCTTCCCAATACTACTAAAAGATAGGAACTCTTGAGAACTCCCTAAAATAACCTAGGGGGAATGAATATACTTTCCTAAATCACCTAGGGGATCAATTTGGCATCAAATAAGGGGTGAACGGACTGATGGATTTTACCTGGGTTGCATAGGAATGATAAAACATGAAATTTTTTACACAGGGGTATATTTGTCATGCTTGGAAACCTCCAATTTCCCAGTTGCACATTTGCACGAAAACCATTGGCTCTAGCTTAGGGACATGGTATGGAATGAGAAAAATGAATATATGGCATGGGAATCAAGAATCTCAATTTTAGACCATATAATTCATTGACCAGTGCCTTATCCATTGGTCCCTGTGGAGTGATGTACAACATATAACAAGAGAGAAAGATAGTGAAGAAGGATACACACACAAACACAAAAATCAACAGAAAGGAAACACACACAATAGAAAGGGAAATATACCTAATAATCACCTATGGTACATGGCGGGGGACAACCTGATTTCACTAAAACACTTTCCGTTTCTCAAAATTTACTTGTGAGTGGGAAAACTTGAGTGATGATGTTCTACAAAACCATTGACATGTTTTAGAAAGTACCCTCACCTCCTCAATTGTTTATGGAATCCAGGTGCTTCCATGATTGTCCTTTTACTTTATAGGAGTGAGTTCATGTGAGCTTCTTGATGCTCAAGTCATTTCTTGGAAATTTGACTTCCTTCATGTTCTTTGAATTCGGTTTCATAGTGCTAGTTGCCTTCCATGTTTATTGATATAGTTTATTCTCCATCAAGCATCTCATCGCTTCCCCAAAGCTGATTTTCATTCCAATTCCTTGGATATTATGAGTTAATTTCTTTCTTGAGTCTATGCTCATTGAAATATTCTCCATGAGAAACATTTGATTCATACTTTATCTCTACTCCACTGTGAAGCATTTTAGTACTGACAGGAGAATTGTTGGTGACCTCATACTTGTCTTGTATGTACATGGTACAAATCAAGAGATCAAGGATCAGCTCAGGATCTTCCGCAACTTTTACTGGATCCAATATTTTTTACATGGAGTTATGCTTCATTATTTCTTGTAGCTCCTCTTTGTACACCTTTGAAGGATGCAGATCAAGGGAACTATCTATAGGGATTACCTCATAATTTTGGGAACTGTTGCACTCTACCGATCCTTCATCAAAAAGAAATTTATCTTCATATTCCTCGAAAATTCTTGCTTCCATTTCTTCATCATTGAAATCATCTTATTCTGCATATGGGAAAGAAAATATCTCCATTTCATTGTTGTATCCATCAACCATTTGTTCAAGAAGGAAATCATATTTCACATCTTGCTTTGTTTCAACATAGCTAACCTTCATACTAGTTGAGGCTTCAGAGTTAGCTTTATGTTTTTCTTTCATATTCATGGTTTACATCAAGAGTTCAAGACTTATCTTAGGGTATTCTATTTCTTCCACGTCTCTTAGCAGTCCTTGTATGGAGATTTATTTCAAGCCTTTCAAAAGCTCATCGCAAGATGATTTTGTCTCTCCATAAATGGCTTGACTGAGATCATCTTCATCCCTAAATGGGAATGAGAATAACTATTCATTTTGGAAAAGCATATAAGTTGATTTTTCACCTTTATCTTCAAGCGCCATTTCCTCTTCCTCATGGTCAACATCATCTAGAAATTCGACGCTACCCTCTTGTAGCTCGAATCTCCTCAATGCTTCTTAAAATTCCAAATCTCTCTAGGAAGGCATGTCTTGACCTATCATGATGGGAATATCCTCTTCCTCCTCATTTTCCACCAAGTGATTCATCTACGTGTTATCTTGATACAAGATGTTAGCTTCACGACTTCCAAACTTTCGTACCGTGTACTTCATATTCTTCTTGGGAAGCAATTTCTCCATGTCTCCCTTAACTGGTATGGTTGCAGAGGACCAATTCATCTAAATTTTCCCTCTTAAATCTCAGTAGAAATTTCTACTCAGCAACATTCTAAATGAGATTGGGATGTCTACTACCAAAATCATCGCTGAAAATTTTTTGTCTGGAAATATGGTGAGAGCCACCTATGCATCTTTGATCTTCCCTAAAAGTTAGAATTTTTCTGATTCCAAAGAGTAATAAGAGCCACTAGGTGGAGTCATGGCAAGTTTTAGAGCCTTGGCGACCTTCAAATGCATCACATTGTCTGAGGCACCAAAATGTATTATGCAATTGTTTAGTACATATTCTCTAACAAGAAGGGAGATGTATAAAGGTTCAAATTTATCAACCTTTGATGCACTCAAATAAAGCATTTTCTGTGAGGGAGGTGTAGGTGATTTTGGTAGCATGCCTTAAGAACTAGATGTTAAAACATTGGGTGTTAGACTACCACTCCTAATATATCAGATGAACCTCTCAAATTGTTCAAGATGAGTTTGCAAATATTTAGTTTCAGTAATCTTTACTTTGGCCTTTTTTTCATATTCTATGAATTCAAAGGGAGAAGATATCGAAAAGGGGGGTGAAGGGACTACTTTTGGATTTAGGACAGGTTTGGAAGAAAGATTTGATGTTTGAGGAATGGAAGATATTTTGAATGGCACACTAGGATCTTTTAAGGAATTAGATTTTGTAGAAGCAAATTTGGGTTTAGAATTGGAAGAGGTATCAAAAGACATACTTGGAATAGTGGGATACTTCTTACTTACTACAGGAACAAGCTCCAGCACTGTAGACTTCATGGAAAGAGGAAGTGGTGATCCTTGACTGATTATTTTGTTTTGTGAAGTCCTCATAGGAGGATCATCAACCTTCTTTTTCATTACAGCAGTGGAGGGGGTGCTCCTTTCTTAGAATGAGAATGAGTGAATATTGTCCATGAGAAACTGGGTACATATTTTTTGTCTTCTTCATAACCTTGAGAATATTCAGTGAGTCTAATTTGTGTATCGTTATCAAACTCATCGTTTTATAGGAAATCACCACCTTCACTTTCTTGTTAAATATCTTTTTCACCTTCTTGAAATATGTAATTTATGTTCATGGGTGGGGCCTCCAAGGAGAGCATTTGTGGTGCTCCTACAATCTAATTTATGTTACTTATTTGAGAAGATAATTATTCAAATAATTCCCTTTTCAAATATTCCATCTCATTCACCAACTTTTTCAGCAATGGATTGGTTCTCTCATCTCCAAGATGTTGGGTCTTTCCATTTGATGGGTTCTTGATCTTTCTAGAGATGATAAGATTGTCATCAAGTGCAATGGCCATCATTTATACTTCTACAATGTTCCTTGGTTGGGCTCTTCGTAAAAAAAATCCTACTTCTAATGATTTACCATTGATGAAGAATCTCTTGACATTATTTTGAGATGGCAAATCCTCTTCAGGTATCCTAAGAAGAAACCTTTCAAAATGAGCCATGAAGTCTCTCATGGTTTCATTTTCTCCTTTCTCTATTTGAGCTAACTACACCATGAAGTTCTAACAGTCTACAGTTGCTTTAAATCTTTCCTCAAATACAATCTTGATATCATTCCAACAAGTGATGGATCAGGATGGCAGAAGGTAGAACCCTTCTACTACTTTTTTTGAAAGGGACTCCATGAACATTCTTACAGTAACATCTTCATGTTGGACACCAATAATTCCACATGATGTCGTGAAGGTAGTGATGTGTTCTTCAGGATGTTTTTTTTGTCACCTTTGAACTTTGACAAGTTCTTATGGGAGATTGTTGGTAGATCATGGAGAGGTGGTTCTAGAGAAAGCAAGCCTATATTTCTTTCCCATGGAATAATGGGTTGAGGTATTTCTTCTTTATCTTCCATTGTTGTTTCTACTTCTAATTCAGATATTTCTTGTACAAATTCTTCTTCAAATTATAGCATTGGAAAAATCTGTAATAGGAATATGAAAAGATACCGTAGAATGTGAAAAGTCACATGCAGAAATCAACAATGTGTCTTTTAGCAATGGAATTTCATGAACTCTTTTTTCTGGTTTCATCAATATTTGATTTTTTGTATTTTGACACCTTTTGGTCGTATTTTGGGTGCAGATGTTGCCAAGTCTTCCCCACAGTGGGTGCCAAAAATTGTTGGTGAGAAAATTTGTCAGGTGGACAAAATTTTGGATTTCTTACCAATGCTTTGGGAATTTAAGTCCCTCTACTTAACCGGTGCAGCTTTCATATGTGCATGTGCAAGAAAATGTGGATTTTTGTGGTGTCCTTTTGACCCAGTATCCAATAGGGGCACTCCACTGACCCTGTGACAAAGGTAACAATCTCTTGCTAGGGAAGAATTTGTCTAAAAAATGGGAAAGGGGAGTGAGAAATGAGATAGGGGAACTAATGTTACATGCAGGAAATCATATTCCTACACATACTAGTTAGAAACTTCAACACATGCATTTATGTGAAGAAACAACCCTATTAATGGAAACAAGACGAAATAAGATTACAAACTCATAGTTTCTAAAATATCCTCATCAAAAATCCTAAACAATCATTCTTCTTATATTGATGCTTAAAAAGAAGTTATACATAGTGTGGGAATAGAATAAATTTGAGAGTGGAGGAAAATAAAAGATAATGGTTATCTCCTTTACTTTCTCTAGGTAAAATGCACTCTTGAGTTTACATGATCAATCACCAACCTTTTGATATGGGAATGGCATTACAATTTATAGAATGAGAGGTGAATTATCATCTTCCTCATAACCCTCCATATGCCTTATTTCTAAATTTATACTATTCATATTCCTATAAAATATTTAATTCTCTTTTATAAAATCAACGTAACTTAATTTACATTATGTTTCTAAAGTCACTTTTAGGTGACTTAAAGGCATATCAAAAAGTGCAAACCCCAACAAAGAATTAGAAAATTTGAAAGGGAGAGAAATTTTGGGGGAATATGAGAGATAAAGAGAGAGAGAAGAAGAAGATGAGATGTTTCTTGATGAAGCTCGTTGATCCTCATTGATCGAAAGCTCCAAATGCAGTGAAACTCTGAATCTTCAAACTCCTTGCATGATGTGAAACTCCTCTAAATTAGCTCATGAATTCTAACCAAGTTGAATGAACTAATATGGATCTCAAATTCCATGTGAAAAATTACAAGGATGATCATGAACAATGATTTCCTCTTGAATTATTATCCTTGTACGACCCATTATGCCAAAACTTCTTTTTGAGTGTAACTTACTATTGTTAGTAATTGTGAATTGCGAGCTGATACGATGTTTTTGATGACCTTTCCTGTGATGCTCCCTTTGTGTTTTCCTCTTTATTTATGGCATCTTAAAATGGCGGCTTACCTGAATTAACACACACTTATGTAAGGAGACATGCTATTTTTAGTAAGTGTGCCACGAATGTAAAATTGTGACAAAACGGGTCCTGAAATTCTTGCTTTTTTTCCAACGTTCCATGCTCTGAATTTTGAGTAATTACTTCATCTAAACAAGTGGTAAAATGATTTTTTCATCTGCAGGGGAATAACACTAACAAAAAACTTAGTTCTTCATAACCTGAAAAATAGGGGCTTCATGGCGCAAAAATTAGTTCACGTGAAATTAGATTTTTTAATGATCATTCCCTCCAATTTTTAGATGATCTCACCCGTTAGATATTTTGGAATTTGAAATTTTCATTGAAGAGGGAAAAATTATGATAAAAAACATAGCCATCCATATCCCTAAAAAATATGGATTTCATGGTGTGGAAACTAGTTTGCATGAAACTAGATTTTTTGACAATTGTTTCCTCCAATTTTCGGGTGATTTTTCCCACCAGAACCCTGAGTAGTGGAGAGCTAGCTCGATGATTTTTTCCATTACTGTGTTGTCACATTCATTAAGGGAGCTTAAAAATTGTAATTCTTGTTTTTGTCTCCATTTTTTATGAAATCAATTCCATTGCAATAGGTTTTTTCTTCTTATGCTTTAGGAGAAATTTCCATTAAATCCAATAAACAATTTGACGGGAAATTAATTTTTTCCTTTGCTAAGCCAGAAATGACATTTCTTCACTATGAAAGTTCTATGCACCACCAAGGAGGATTGAAAGTGCATTTTTAATGGCCTTCAAGAGAGAAAAACTTAGCAATAAATGGTTCGTTAATCCAAGCACTGGTTTACAAGATATGTTTGAATTTCGATTTCATGGCAATGGGGATTTCCACTATTCTTCTTCTCTGTTCTTCATTTATTCTTCTTATCTTGATGAGTTATTATTAAGGTACCTATGTGCCATCATGCTCTAAAGGATGATGTGCTGTAATGGATCTGGTTCAAGCATTGGCAATGGTGGAGTGGTGTACTGGTGTTCTCTGCAGTTTTCTTCCAATAATGGAGATGCAACAAGAAGAAACTAAGAGTTGGAATTTTTTTCTAATTTTTGGGTTGGAGTTGGGATTATTTTTTCATGTTTGATTTCCTTGACCTTAGGGACATGAGGGACATCAAATTTCATGGTCTTCAAGAGGATGACACGTGGCAGTGATCCGACGGCGGGGAATGAATGCTCCAAAATCAACTTTAAAGCACTGAGAGTTAAAAGAAGGTCACATGGATTTCCAAAAGGCTCCCCATAGGGGTATGGGAGAATTTTTCCATGTATTATATCCCTCACCTTAGTGACATAAGGGACATGAGTTTCCATGGTGGTCCTGGGGTTGACACATGGTGTTTGATCCAATGGTAGGGAATGAATGCTACATAAATGCACCATGGGCTGAAAGCCGGTCACATGGATGTCCAAAAGGATCCCCATAGGGGGATGGGTGAATTTTTCAAGGTCTGATGTCCCTCACCTCAGGTACATAAGGGACATCATTTTACACAATGGTCTTGGAGCTAACATGTGGTGCTTGATCCGATGACAGGGAATGGATGCTCCAAAAAATGCACATAGGTGCTCAACTGTCAAGTTTGGATGTCACATGAGGGTCCAAGAGGTCAAATGGGGGCTGGAAGTAATTTTTAATGGTTATTATACCTAATCTCAGGGATGTTGGGGACATGAAATCCCACTAGGCTCCTGGTGTTGACATGTGTCCTCCCAAAAAATGACTAAGTCCTGAACTGCCTTTGAGAGGGCAATTTAGAAAGAAGATAACTTGAGCTCCCAGTGGAATTTCTTGGAGAAAATTTATATGATCCTAATTGGAAATTGAATTTTAAATCCAATGGTTGGGGTATAATTTCTTGTTTCATCCATTTGATCCCTGAAAATTTGTATTTATGATAAGTGACTGCACTTGTGCCTGATAAAAAATGCCTGCAAATCCTATGCACCAAGGTGTTGTGAAAATTATTTTTTGACCATGATTTATGTCTTGGAATCCTCTTTTGGGATATGTTTTTTTTTTACTTATAACTCCATTTAGAGCTCCCAGAGTATTCTTCTGAAGCCTGACAACTATTTTAGGCATGTGTACTGCCTAGGCTTGTGAACCCTATTTTCACTCATACCGATCCAAGTCTTTCAAAACTTCCCCAAACCTTCCAAAATAATTTCCATGAAGTTCTAAAGTATTAAATTCACCTAAATATTAAATTTTTCCCTTCTTTTCTATTCCAGGGGGGTTGATCTAGTCCTGGGAAGGCCAACGATAACCCTTCCCAATACTTCGAGAAGATAGGATATCTTTAGAAATCCCTAAAATCACCGAGGGGACAAATTTGACATCAAATAAGGGGTGTACAGACTGATGGATTTGACCTGGGGTGCCTAGGAATGATAAAACATGGAAGTTTTGGCACAGGGGTATAATTGTCATGTTTGGAAACCTCTAATTTTCTTGTTGCACATTTTCATGACAACAATCCACAAGGTCTGAACTGGGAGAAGTCAGAAGTTTAAATTTTTTGGAATTCAGAGGTCAAGACATTTGAGGGTGTTTGAGGGTATGGGGGCATGTAAATCTCAAAGGGAATGATGAGGGATGTCAGAACTAAGGGGGTATGAAACTCCAAAAATAACTAAATCCTTAACGATATCTTCTAACGTCTTGCTGACTTATACATTGTTTGTCGAGCCAATAACATGAAATATGAAATAATTAGATGAGGGGGTGATATGGTGGGCTCAATGGTGAGTAGAAATCCAAGTCAATGGTAGGCTGGTTAGGAGTAGGAAAAATATTTCTCTAGAGAGCTATCCCATTTTATAATGTCACACACTCAGGATAGCTCAATGTTGTGCAATCAAACTAAATGACCCATCTCAAACCAAGCCATTCAAGGGGCACTGTGATTCTTCACCAATAGCAACCTTCCAAGATTCAGCTATAAATATAGCAGCAAAAACATCACTTCCAAACTTTAGCACCGATATCAAATTTTGTCCTAAGGTAGGCACATGTCTAACATCCTTCAATAACCATGTATTCCCATTCTACATCTTAACTTGAATAGAACCTTTTCCAACTATGTTGTAAGGCTCATCATCACCTTCAACATAATCAAAAAAATAATTTCTATGTGTTGTTGCATGGAGAGAAGCCCCTAAATATGAAAAACCCTAGATTTAATAATATTATTCAAAGAAAGAATTAAAACATCCTTGCATACATTACCCATTTGCACATTTTCCTCCTTTTTTTATTAATGTTGTTTCTTCTTATCCCTAAGCTCATAACAATCCTTCTTTACATGAGGAGACTTTCCAAAGTGCCAACATATGATCTTGCTTTTGGATTTTGACCTTACTCGATATTTAGATTTTCCACAGCTTCCTCTATTTTTTATTCTCCCTCTAGTTTCCGCTATCAAATAATTCCCAGAAGAAGAAGATTCCATGAATATTTTTCTTCACATTTACTCACTTAGAATCAATCCTACATTATCCTCAAACTTCAACTTCAAGTTAGCTAGAACCGGGTTGCTTACCACCATTACCAGGTTATTCCAACTCTTAGGTAAAGAGAATAGAATTAATAAAGCCCTAACTTCTTTGTCAAATTATATTGTAACTAGAGCTAGCATATCCACAACCTTATTAAAATAATTTAATTGTTCTTTTATTGAACTATTCTCATAAATCCTCATATTAAACAACTTTTTCATTAAAATATTTTATTAGAGGTAGAGGGTTTTTCATATAACTTTCCTAATGCATCCATAAGTTGTTTTGTAGTATTTTCCTTTTAAACATTAAATAATACCAAATATGCAAGGCATATCTGAATTATTCCAAGTACCTTCCTATCTAGAAAATCATATTCTACATCCACCATGCTCGAGGGTTTTTTTCCTTTCGCAAACAACGAAATATAAAGATCCTTTCGATAAAGTTAATATTCCATCTACATCTTCCAAAGAAAAATTCTTCCCATTGAATTTATCATTCCTTTATCTTCCATCATTTTTCATATCTCCCACTCAAGCTAAAACTTTCCCTACTCTTCAAAAATTCAGCAAACCAAACTAGGCTCTGATACCAATTGATAATAAATAAGGGATAGAATACGTGGAACAATCCCACTCAGAATTGTAATAGTAGAAAATAATATGCAAAAAATATTAAAGATCTGAAACAAAATTGGAGAAAATATAATACAACACAGAGAAAATATTTAACATGGTTCACCTAATTTAGGATACGTCCACCAAGAATTACTTGCTCAAATATTTATTACATGACACATCTCTCTCAATACAATACCCATACATATTTGGAGCTAATCTCAACAGACTCTCATGAACTCACACTTAAACTCTCGCAAAACTACAAAAATATGTATCCCCTATCAAAAGTACATAAATAAATAACTGCTTAAGTAGTTTTATAATAATTTGGATACCAAAACCATGGGCCAAAACTGGCCCATAAACCTATGGGACAAAAAACCTACCTGTATGAGAAGAGTAAGTTTTCCAAGATATCAGACACATTTTTTTAGGCCATTTTTTTTTTCTCAGGGATGTGAAAATGTTTTTGAGAGTGTACAGTCTTCAAAAATTTCACACAATAAATCAAGCTCCAGAATATAACCACAAGCAATGTAATGAACACATATAGAAGAAAATATACTTGAATAACAAATGTTACACATGAAGTACCTATTAGCATGTTATAAAGATAACCGGCATGTCAAAAGTGTGTGTAAATGAGTAATGTATTGTGCTAAATACAAAATGAAATAATAACACCTGTAACAGATGAATATGGATGCCCTCTGTGATTGGTGTAGGAAGTGTAGAAGGTGAGCATCCATGATGTGTGTAAGAGTATTGTATCTTCAATCACAACTAGAAAAATATGTGAATGCATATGTTTGGATGGCATGGATAAATGACATACAAGTAATATAACCATCATGTGGAGTAAAGTGACCATGAATGAGAAAAATTAAGAAAGAGTAAGAGAAACCATAATATGCAATATGTTTTGGATGGATGGAATGGAATGCAAGATGGATGGTACGAGCCACATGCCCCTCGAGTGAATGGAAATGTATGAAGTGTGGTTCATTTATTTTCCCAACTCAGCAGTTAAGAATGAACCGTAAACAAGAGTACATAATCATGAAATGGTCAAATAATGTGTATATATGTGGTGAATATATGCAACATAGAGATGATGTGTGCATTTATCCTATATCCTAGGAATATATCACTATGATATAAATGGATGAGTGGTGATTTAACCTAAGTGTATATCACTATAAGATGAATGGATGAGTGATGATTTAGCCTAAGGGTATATCTCACTATAAGATGAATGGATGAATGATGATTTATCTCAAAGTGTGTACCACTAGAATAATTATAGAAGGGAGTGGTGATGTAGCTTAAAGCGTATACCACTACAAGATGAATAGTAAGGAGTGGTTATGTAGGCTAAATCGTATAACACTACAAGATGAATAACAAGAAGTTGTGATGTAGCATATAAAGCACATACCACTACAAGATGATAGAGAAAGTGATGATTTATCCTATAGTGGGTGTCACTATCCTTCAAATGTTGCATACTCAAAGATCTAATGATAAATATGTGTTAAAGAGAAGGTCCATTTAATTTTTAAACCATCGGTAGTTGAGTATGGACTGAGGAACTAAACTTCATCATAGGTTTGTGAGTTTAGTGGGTATAAGAGGATTTGATATATGTGAGGATAATAGATGACCATGTGATGTGAAGGATGTGTAATTTGGATTGTAATGAAAGAGGTAATGTACAAAATATAATATGTAATGTACTATGTAAACTAATGTGTATAAGATGTACACGATGTAGTATAGAAAATGTTAGAGTCATAAACCATGAAATTGTTGTATATGTATGATGAATACTAGTATGACATGTATGTAGGATTAAAAAATGTGGAAAGGATGTAGTCTAAATGTAAGATGTATTATGTAAGGTTTATAGATGTACAAAGGTCAAAATGATATAGAATAAAGATAAGATGTATGATGTATGACACAATATGTATAAACATATGTGATATGAAGTAACTATAGTGTAGTGTTCCGAGTTTATGTGTAGTAAGCCCTCAATAATCAAGTGTGAAATAAAGCACAACAATGTGTCATCGTGTAATGATGACATTAAAATACATGGTGAGTATACCTATCTGAGAAGATTGATGTATGATAATGTAAAGATGATAGATGCATAGATGTGGTGATGGGTGGGGGGAGATGTATTAGATACTCTGCCCCCAAGTGTACATGATGGAGCTCACAAATAATCATGAAGGACGAAGGTCCTCCATTTGATGCAAGTGATGATGAAAGTGTATAACGATGCTCTAATAGTGTTGTTATAGGAGATAAATGTTGTGCTAGTGAATGATGTCTATGTGCATGTGACGTATGAATGTATGAAGAAGGTCGTGGTATCACAAAATATGTTGATGATGGAGATCTATGTGATGTTGAATGCGAAGATGATGAAGGCTTATGTGGAATAAACCGAGGTGGTGACTTATTTTGAGATGTAGTAACTATCTTAAGAATGGGTCTATACCTATGTGTAAGACTAGTGGAACAAAGTGGTCATGTAGATGGGGCTTGAGTAGGTGATTTAGGAGTAGGCTATCTATTGAGAAACATAGAATCTAATGTGCTAGAAGGAGTAGAGGGTTTGCTACTTACTATGTGAGGAGATGGAGACCATGGAGCTGATGGAGGGACATCATTAATAGTGATGAATTAATTGTTGTGAATAAAATTAAGATGTAAATGATTCATAGAGATGATAGATCATGAGTGAAGATTCCAATTGAGCTGAAGAATCATGTCACATCTGTCAATTGTGTTTCCAACGAGGAAAGGTGCAAACAGTGTAAGAGGACCAATAATGACATGAAGTTGAACAACGACAAAGGGTTTGTTGAAGGGGTGATCGATTTCTGAAGGAAGGTAGATGATAGCTATGTGAAGTGAAATAGAGAATGGACTAATAGGCCATGATGGGTCAAATTTGGTGTTATTAATAGAGGTCTAACCGATAGATGTATGGATATGTAAACTATTGGAAGTAATACTCACATGATAATAATAATCTGAAATGAAAATTACTGGCAGTAAAGCCTTACTACTTGCAACTAGGAAATCCAAAGCTCCTGATCTACGAGGCATGACTAAGTGATATGTATGATCATCAAAATACTCATATTTCTTCTTTCCACGTTGTTGAGATTCATTTTTAAAGATCTTGAGTTTACCCTTTTCGTTTTTCAATGTCGAGTTAGTAGACTTTAGAAACTCTAGTTTGTTGTCATCAATTAGATCTTGGATGATTGTATGAAGTTTGAGAAATCTATTTGTAGAGTTTCCTACACATCAATGATACTCACAATGAGAGTTATAATAATATTTCCTACCTTTTGGTCATGATGGGTATAACTCGAGTGGTGGGGGAAGGGTACTAAGATTACTCTCCAAATGTTGTTTCAATATGAAATTTGGAGCCACTAAAATGTTACTAAACGTGTGTCGAGGTTGTTGTGATTGATCCTCTTTAGTATGAAGGAATTCATTGACAATGATTTTAGTGTCAATTGGCTTAGTGGCAAATGGTTTGAATGGCGTCTTGTTTGGAAAATGAGTAGTGGAAGAATCATACTCCTGATACTTAAGCTTACCTATGGATATTTGTTTTTTCTCACGTAGTTTAAGAGTATGAAAAAGATGATCAAATGAAGGAGATGTTTCAAATATAACACTCTCTTAGAGAGGTAGTAAAATAATTTGAATGAAAAATTTGTAAATATCAAAGTCCACAAGAACATTTTTCATCTTAGCTAGACTATTATTATACCTCAAAACATAATTAATGAGGTGTTCATTTGATCCATTTTTACGTTGTTTTAGCTTAGCGTAAGAGATCTTAGATTCGATATTGATGGAGAAATGAGTAATAAAAGCATCAGCTAGATGTGTGAAGGAAGTTACTAAGTGGATAGGTAATTCATAAAAAAAACACATCACATAATCATCGATAATACAAGGAAAGATATTAGCTAGAAGAATATGATCATTAGCGAAATCAAGACAAGAGACATGAAATTCTCTAAGATATTCTTATGGATCACCATGCCCATTGAAAATGGGAAGCTTGGGGCTGAAAATGATAGGAGGGAGCGGGTAACTAGAGATAGCAAGTGTCAATGGAGTATGCAATAATACATTATAATCCAAAGATGATGATGCATACAAGGTGGTTTGTTACAACTTATGAATCTGAGCTTGATGGTCATGATAGACAGAAGTTAAGTGTTGATTGCGAAAGGAGGAAACCTTCCTTATATGAGAAAATAATGGTGGCGTAAAATGATTGATAAGAGTAGTAATAGAAATAGGAATAGTGGAAATAGGTGGAAGAGTATAAGTGAGTGGTTAAGTAACAACAAAAGTGGGTATGGCCGAGGAAGCATTGATTTCCACCAAATTAGTAGCTTCCTCACCAACCACATGTAAAAATAAGTCAAGATATTGTGGATGTAAAACAATAATATAGTTAATGGCCTTAAGACATACTTCAGTAAAATTAGTATGATAGTGAGCCATGGTGAAAGGAGAATAAACCCTATAATTTAAAGGTACATGAATGAAGAATCTAGAAGCGTGAATGATCATTTTGGGTTCATAAAAATGATTAACTAAAATATGTTATCTGG
The DNA here is from genome assembly GCA_019776745.2 of Taxus chinensis. Classification (NCBI taxonomy): domain Eukaryota; kingdom Viridiplantae; phylum Streptophyta; class Pinopsida; order Cupressales; family Taxaceae; genus Taxus; species Taxus chinensis. The sequence goes on from CM034148.1 coordinate 271,824,413, forward strand.
GGATAATTAATATAATCTAAAATGACATGTAAATTAAGTAAATAAATGTAGTAAAGAAGAATGTAAATGACCCAAGAAACTACACAAAAGTAAATGCTAACCCTAACATGCAAGAGAGAAGAGGAAATAACTCAATTGATTAGATGAGCTTGTTGGACGGTCTCACGGAGGTGGGTAGAGAAACAGGAAGAGAGAACGACTATGTAGAAACCCTAACAAGGATGGATATGGATTAATTCTCTATATTGGATCACCCGGAGAGGGATTGGGTGTTTATGGGTGCTCTGGTCTACAGAATGGGTGCCCTAGGATGTGTAAAAGATCTAGGAACTAAGTTTCACAGATCCAAAATGTGATCTGAAACCTAGGTTGTTTGTAACATTATATTCAATGCACTATGCTAATTTTCATTCATAATCTAAGATGTATATAAGATGTGTAAAATACCAAAGAATTATGAAAACCCTTATTTTCATGCAAATGTGGAACATGAACTTATATATTATCAAGCATGACAACAAACCCAAGTGTCAAAAATTTTGGTTGTAGGCCTTTCCAAACACTTTCTCAGGTCACCCTAATCCCTATGTCAGTCTTATTTTCCGATCTCTGAGTAGTTAAAAGTGTCATATCAGTGTACCCATAGGTTATTTATGAGTATCCGGTCATTTCAAGTGCTTTTAGAGAAGGATCCATCAAGACATGCTTTTTGACAAGCATTAGGAAAAGCTATTCCTTAGTCTTCTTGAAGATGGTACACACGTCTTGAATAAGAACTCAAAAAATAGGAGTACCATAGAGAAAAAAAAAATGTGATAAGTTTTTGGAAGATTTTGAAAGTTTTCACAAGTTTGGAGCATTTTCAACAAAAGTGAGTTTTGGAGGCCCAGGTAGTGCAAAGTGCAAAAAAATCCCCTGAGCTTCAAAAATCAATTCTAGAAGTTCCATTAGGAGTTTAGATTAAAACAAGATATTGTCAGAAATTTAATTCACGTCCCTAAAATATGGTAGATTCGTATTTTTATAAACACCTACGCGTATCTTGTCTACAACTAGTTTTTAGCAAACACAACCTTCAAGCCAGAACAAAAATCCTATTTTTCACAAAGTTTCAAGCATAATAAAATGAGTAGAGTACAACCATTAGAATTTTAAATTCAGTTGAAGGTGAAATGATATAAAATTTCATCAAACAACTCCTTGAGGAATTCAAGTTATGGTCCTGACAAGTCACTCTCCAAGGCAGAAGTTTCAACGGTTAGTCATTTTATGGTTTGGAAATCCAACTAATGGGAGAGTGGCACACTTTTTTGCACAAATTGCACCAAATATTTGGTGAAAAATATTCAATAAAATGTTCCCCTACCCTATTTGGGCCCCTGGACCCTCCACATGACTGTAGTTCAACACCGTATGTTAGGTTAAGCCCCCAAGCTTCATTTCCTAGCCCCTGCCCCGTGCAATCATGCCTTGCCACTTTTCAAGCTAGGGTGAGGGAAAATTTATTTGTCCCATGTGCATAAAATATTTCGATTGGTTGATACAAAAAACTCCCCATACCTCCCATTTCAGCTCTTGGTCACCCATGTGCCCCTAGAAGCTCCTTGAAAGTGTTTTTTCAAGCCCCTCTCTCATCCTCAATGACAAATCGTGCTTCAACACATGGCCCAATGAAGATAGGGAACATTATTTTGCACAAATTTCACTAAGAACGTGGAGAAAGTGCTGAGAAAAAGTATGACACATTCCAAAACTCACCAACATGTAAAACAATTCTAATCATGGTATTGGTTCTAGCTTTTCCCTTCATGCACACATAGATTTTCTTCAACTATCAGATTGTCCCTCCAATCCTCCATTAAATCTAAGGGAAAACATTATAAAAATCATCCATCATCTCTAAAACATCATGCCATGTTGTTAAAGTAAATAAAATCTTATTTTCAAGAGAAATCTATGATCAAGAGCCATCAGAAACCCAAGGGCACAAAAACGAGAAATTGCTCATATCTAAAAAACGTGCATCAGATGCCCATGAAATTTTGAGAAAATGTTCCTCATCCAAACTAATTGAAGGTGCAAAAAAATAAAACTTGAAAGGTGGGCCTAATTTTTAATGGAATTCATCTAAAATTTTTGGCCCTAAGTTTATTCTTCTTCATTTTCCATCAATTTGGGAAGTAATTTGACTTGAAAATATGATAAAAGACTAAAGAATAAAAACCTAGAAGGAATATAAATTTTTTTTATCAATATGAAACTCCAAAGTTCGTATTCTAAAAATATAAAGTGTCATTGGTTTGCATTTTCCATTTATAGTAAGTTTCAAAAAATAGGAAACTCCCTCCAGAAGAAAGAATAATGAAAACTATGCAAGCAGAAAACTGAGGCATGTTGGTGAAAAAGCAAAAAAAAAAGGAAAAAATAAACTTTCAAAAAATTGAAATTACTTCAAATATACCCCAAGAAATATTTGGAAAACCTAGAACATGAAGGAATCACCTTAGTGCAAGCAACAAGGTAAAAAAGTGACACTGCCAAAAATAGTATTTCCTGGGACCAACTTTTTAAAAATCACAATTTTTGGTTCCAGTTGCAGAAAGTTTCTACCATCTTTGTAGTAACTTATGTCAATGATTTTTTTCACCCTTGTGGGTTTGCAAGATTATTACAAGGCTCAAACAAAGAATTGATAACTTCATATTAGTCTTAGAAACATTGTCCTTAATTCATGTGTGCTCAAAAGTAATGCAAGACATCACAAGGCACAACAGATGAATTCATCTTCAGCACTCAGAGAGTTGGAAGATTCAAAATAAGTTTAGAGAGTTCAATGAATTTTAGTGGCTCATTAATGAGGTATCAAGGATGACCATCATGTGTTGTGCTCGTGTCCGTCTCAAACTCACATTGAGAAGTCCTGAAATAGTATTTCTCAACACTCATTTTGTTACCCGAGATGTCTGTAAATTTTTTGAAACAAGGAATTGCAATCATCAGTAGCAGGGAAAAGGAGTTCAAAATGTCTTTCATCAAATTTTTCCTATGAATACAATAGTGGAGCTATGTAGAATAAATCATCAGAGATCAGTTTCAATCCTCAAACTTAGTCGGAGTGGACCTCGATGTGCAATGCCTGTGGCCACCAAGGCGATAATTCAAAAATGTGTATAAACAATCAATTCGATGTGTCTAGGAATCATTCACAGGATATTTTTTAGGGTACAAATAGTTTGTGGTTTCAAAGTTCGCTATATTGGATTATCTCACCTATTCACAACAGGGTTTAATCTACACTAGAAGTGGAATGTTCTTCATCTACGATACAAAGTGTATTATTATCACTCCTTTTACCTTTCTCCCTCTTCTTTCTCTCTCTATTATAATTCTTTGTTGGGCCTCATTATTGTATTTTGTATTATTCACTTAAGTGATATGTTTTAATATTGTAAAGATATTTTATCAAATTATGAGTGAAATACTTAATTTAATGAAAAGTGAAAGGTCACAAGTGGAATAGAATACAAAGAGTTGTGTGAGGGAGATGCAAGGTCAATTCAAATTGTATAAATTGGGATGGCTGAGCCATTCCAAGGGATTCTATATTTTGAACAACTATCACTCTGTAGAAATAGTGGATTGTGATCTATTGTTGAACTTTGTTTCACCAATGCACATGAAATAACAACTACAATTTCTTCCAATTATTATTTCCCCTTACTTTTTATAGCTTGTGTAAAGTTCAATCAGGAAATAGATTTTTCACTTTCTAAGATGTATGGATGTTTGCATCTTTGTATGCATGGTTTTCTCTCATCGTTCACATAATAAGCATAGTTGGTATGGGAATATTTTGTTTCTTCCACTTCTTTCATTTATGCACTTCACAAGTATACTTATAGTGATGCAAGAGATTTGTATCTTTAGTATATGAATATGAATACTTTTTGTTTTAATTCATCAATCCCGCTAGATTCATTAGTTATTTCTTTTATATTAAATGTGAAACTATTCTGGTTACTAGGTGTGAGCTCTGTAATTTACTCACGAAAGTAATCTTCCTTTCCTAATTTCCCTATTTTCCCTTCATCATTGTAATTTCCTCCCTTGTACTCTGTATAAGTAATTTTCCATAGGTTTAGTGGAGTGTCCCTGTGTGATCCCCAAACAATTTGGTCATGCACAACATTTAGATAGGATTAGGATTAGTTTTCTTTGAATAATTGGAGATGTACCATTCAATGTAGAGGGGTGTAGCCCCATGAACCTTGGTGGAGACACCTAATCTTTCCACCCAACAAATATTCTCACAAATAATTTTTGGTGACTCTACAGGGGAGATATTTTCCCAAGTGCACCCAAAAATGATCTCTGCCCAAAAAAAAGTATCTATTAAAAAAAAATATTTCAAAAGAAAACCTTTTTTGAAGGAGACTTTGTCAAGGAATGAACCCCTGTCGTGGGTGTTTACCGCATTAAAATGAAGAAATTTCAATTTTGAGAGAAGTATCAATGAGTGATAATGAAGACAAAGAAGAAGAAGATTTTTGAGAATTGTAAAATTTTGATAAACCGTCATTCTGGAACATCTCTTACAAAGCCAAGCAAATTGAAGGAAAGAAGGAAAAATATAGAAAAAGACTTTATACAAAGGATAAAATCATTACATGTGAAGACCCAATTGTCAAGTCATGGTGGTTATAATTAAAGAAGAGAGCTTCCAAAGGAAAGAGAATGGGAATTGCTTATTCTGATGATCAAGAACAATAGATGATGCAACCAAGAATCTACTAGATAACACCCTAGTCATGCTAGCACATCACTCATCCTTGATTAAGCACTCACCTAAAGCACGCAAAGGTACCAGGTCCCTCTTTAGGGTTGTTGTAGCAGGATTTTAGCATGATCAAGGAAGAAAAATATAGATTCATAACTAATCCATCGTTATACAATGCATGCTACCCTCAAATCTATAAAAGAACAAGTTTAAACACTAATCATGATTGAATCAATAATATGCACTACTCAATTAAACAAAGAATGACACTTAGATTCAGCCAATATCTTCCATCTATTAATAAATACAGAAGATCCTTATAGTGATGCCAATCTATACTAATGCGTGCATGGATCTGTTACAGTAATTTAGTCATATGTGTATATCTCTATACCCGCATACATCCATCACACTCTCTCACACTCGTCCTCTTTTCACTATGTACCTAACATCACATATAGGGTGGGGACTTTCCCTTCACCACTTATCTATTAAAGAAAGAGGCCAAATGCTATTAATAGCCACACACCATTTACAGGAATAACCACACATGCAAGTGTGATATCTATAGACCTCTTGCAGTTAACTGAAGTGCCAATCCTATTCTTGGCTTGTATCCATGCAAAATGCTTTGATTCAATCACCTAATTATAGAAAATGCATGGCGTGCACGTCTCTACATTGTTGGTGTGTTCCACATGCCATCTTCTAAAAATAGGTCTTCATGCTCAAAATAGGCTAAGTCTTGAAATATTAACTTACCTTCTGCGTGTCGGTCCTTCTAGTCCTTCTACGCCCTTGATCCTGGCCTTCTATCCCACATGAACTCCTTGTTTGATATTTGACAAGTATTCTCTGATCAACATTACCCCACACTAATATCAATGTCATCCTTACAATGGGTATCTCCAAAAATTGTAGTAAAGAATAGAATAATGGAAAGAATAAGAATGAAAGAATGTAGATAAATAAATAATTTTTATGAGTTTATGAGTAAGCCTCGTCTGTATCAGTTTGAAGTATCAACTCTTGATAATCCTCCTTTATTTCAGCCTCCAAAGCCTGACATTCAGTGAGTTCTTATTCTAATTTTTTTAGGATGTCCAAATCAATGGATTCCAACTCATCCCTCGCAATCTCTCCTTTTTCATTTTGTAGAACCACACAACACTGGACATTGATGTCATTATTCCTTCTAAAAGATCCATCTTCTACGTAATTAGCTTCCTAAGCTCTTCCAGCTAAGTCTTGTGCGGCTCTTATGCTGCTATTAAGGCCTCACACTTCTACTTAACCATTGACAATATTTCTACACGGCACAATGTCTCATCCTTCATTGCTTTCTAGACCTCATTGTTTTCTTCTAGGGTCTTTATGGTAATAAGCACCTCTAGAGCTGTGCATATGTTTAAAGCCTGGTTTGCTTTCTTCAATACTTCCGGTAATGCTTGTAACAACCCTTCATAAGATGTAATCTTTCACATCACTGATGCTTTCTCTCGTTCAACATATTTCTCTGAGCTTCTTGGTGTTGGCATACATAGAGGTTCATCTTCAAGTACCAAGTCCACCAACTTTCCTATATAGTGTATTACTTAAGGAAACATCTATGGTACCTTGACCTCTAAGTGTGTGCTTGCTTTGATGACATTGTCCCCAATATCCTCTGCGATGTTGATAAATACTTTGGTTTTCTTCTACATGAAGTCCCTCTCTTGCGTTATGTGTGCTATATCTACATCTTTTGTCTTCAGCTCCTTACGCAACACTCTGATTGTTATAGCTCTGTCAATATTTCTTCTAGTAACTTCAACAAAAAACTTCACCAATGTGTTACTAACATTCTCATCTGACATGGCAGTAGGCTTTACTGTCATGTGTCTGGCTTGGGGTGCCTTCTTCAACCGTCTCAAAATGCATGACTCTTCACATACATCAAAGTCAGGCTCATCCATGTGGGTGTGAATTGACCATGATAGTTACTTTTGAGTGCACACAGTCACCATATCCTCATCCATTATCTCCCAGCCAAATAAATCCTTTTGTGCTATTGTGCTCTAGAAGTGGGTGCGAACAATTTAAGCTGTGTCCTCTGCATACCCCATGGCTGGTGGAACGCTCTCTCCACTTGTTCTTCTAGACCATTCCTTCTTAGGAAATTTAGCTTCCAAATTTGGGACTTGTTTCTCCATGTCCTGAACATTCTCTAGAGCTATCTCCTCTAGTATTTTATCATCCTTTTCTTTTTCCTTTAATTCCTCACCCTATTCTTCTGTGTTCTCTGGAAGTGTAGGAGAATTAGGTGCACTTTCTGCTGACTCTTCTACCTCCTCATTTAACTTCAATTTCCTCCTTCTTTTCATGGTTTCCTCCTTTTGTGGAGAGATTTTGGGTGATCTATGCAATGTAGTTGGAGTAGCACCTTGGTTCCTTGTTCTCCTAAACACCCTCTTAAAAATGTGATCCCTTTGGATTGCATTCAAGTCCTCATCATCCCCCTCTTGTAGCTAAGGTGGTGTAGTGGAATGCTCAGCTTCACCCTTATTTGTAGGATGTCTCCTACCTCTATGATCTAAACCCCTAGTATCTTCACACTCCTCCTCCTCATCCTCCACTTCAATTGGCTTTGTGGGCTTAGGCACTGGGATGTTCTCCATTGTATTATTTCCCTCTCATGATGCTAGATGTGCAAACTCACCTTCCACATACTTTTTATTCTCCATTTTTGGCTTCAGCTAAAGATACACCAATGTTTCCCCTACATCTGCTACATCCAGACTTATTGGCTTGATATTCAACACCTCTAAAATGATCCTCTCAATATAGGCACTTCTTCCAGGATACACATACTTCTACCTCAACGTGTGGTAGTCACAATCTACCTTATTTGCATTGAATACCATTCGGCGCATATCTGTAAATCTGTGAACATATGCTTGGAAATATCCTTCAGTGAATGCGTAAGGAAATTTACACCAAGGGATCGAAACTTCATCTCTCATTGGGAAGTGCATGATGTAGAAATGATGATATATAAACAACTAAACTTGTTTCCCTACTACTATTGGTAAGTCCTTTGGGATGCGCCATTATTCCCCAAATGTTGGATGGATCATGTCCTACCATTTCTCCACCCTTTGCTTTATGTCATCTATCATGGCCCCTTTACATAGATACTTGTTGAATCCTTCAGTTGGTGAATTATTCTCCATGGGTTATTCCCATACTTTTTCCTTCGGTCTGTCTAGTAGTCAAATTTATATGAATACCAGTGATAGCAGAACAACCGTAAATCTGATCTTCCCTCCTGTGCGTGCTTCCTCAGCTATTTTTTCTACAATATAGCCTGTAATGTTGTATGTTTCCCCTTCTGACATCTTATGTGCAACATGTAACCACATAGTATTTACATGTGACAACTGCTCCTGATCATTCAAATTTGTAACAAGGTGTCCTACTACTTACACAACCAGACAGTTCTTCAATTTTTCCATATCCATACCACGTGGACTCTTCAGGTACCCCAACTCTTATCTAGTCTTTAAAATCATGGCTTTATCTGTGATATCGATTTTTATGTCCTCTCCCGTGGCCTTAAAATCTGTAACTAATGAGATAAGCACATATGAGATTCTAAATCTATGTCCTGCAAAGTAGAAAAATTCCTCGTACACTCTGCTCATGAACCAATCATACAAGGGCTCATACTTCCTAAAATATGGAATCTCATATAATTGGTAGACCCCAATTCTCTTTAGAATCTTCTCACCTACATCATCATAAACTGGCATATAATCTATCGTACACTTGTTCTTCCTAGTAGTGAGTGAGGAATCAAGCTCCTTCTTTTTCTCTGTAGTCATGTGATTGTATTCACTTACTTTTATCTTTCGTATGGGTGAGTCCCATTCCTAGCTGACAATGACTCCTTTTGGATATTGCATTTCTAAAAAATCACTTTTGAGTGCCATCTCTTCCTCCTCAATGACCACCTTCTTCTTTCCTTTTGTTGTTGTTACAGATGCTTTCTTAGGTGCCATTTCTACCATGCAAATGTCTCCTCTTTAACTCTGCGACTTTACAAATCAAACCCTAGCTTGATTCAATTGTGCCCTAGGTGGAAACTTTGTGTTCTAACTCCTTTCTATCTCCCTGCTTCACTCAAACCCTTCACCACCAGGGATGAAAGCTTCCTTTTGCATAGATATGGTTATCACACTTGGTTTCACACCCTTTTCACCTTAACCCAATCATTCGGCTCTTCGCACTTGGCTCATTCCTCAAATACTCTTAGTCGAAATGGTAAAAATGAATTTGCATTCCATCCTTATATATTTTTTTCAAATTTTGATGCATTTATTGCTCCTTCACCTACCAAATATCCCCTCATTCATTGAAAAAATTCATTCATTCCATGCGGTACATCTTCGTGCCCCAGCTATAACCTTCTAGCACGCCTTCCTACTCTCTGGTCACAGACTTCTCTTCAGCACTCACCCTTGCACCTGAGTACCTCAATATTGTACCTTCTCCTCATAGTTATCATGGCCTCTTCTTACCTCACCTTATATTGTTCTTTCATTCATCTCCATCCTTCATAAATTTTGAGAAGCAATCTTCATTTGAATTAAAGCACACCCGTAATATCTTATTCCTTTCACCTTTCCAATTCCCACAGTCTTTTACATGGATAACTACAACCACCCCACACTAAAGGTATGTGTAGTACTCTGCACATAAACATTCTTCACATAGTAATTAGCTTCATGCGCGTAAGTGCACTTATTACATGTTGTCACCAAATCAATGCACCCCCCGAATGGCCTGAAAAATGAATCACAACATTCGGTGTGATTGGGACACATGGGATCACCTCTCAAGCTGTGGGACTTGGGCTTAAGGTGGACCTCCAGAGAAGGCCAAATTCCTCTTCCTAAACTAAACAAAACACTACTTCTAATGTAGGAAAAAAGGCTTTCTAGTCCTACGCTAACATTTCATGGGATTAGGGAAAGAGATTTGCAAGGAAATAAAACCTATACTAGAAGTGGTGATGCACCAAATTAAGGGATGTTTTACATCTAGAAGGGTTAATGTGGGAGGCATGCTTGCATCACTAACCACCTTCACCTATCACAACTTGGAAAGGGTACAAAATACCATAGACTGGAAGCATGTGTTCCTTTGTTAAACTTGATCAGATAATAGAAGCAAGAAAATCATGGAAGGGCATTCATATGATCAAAAAGCATAATTCTCATTACTTCAAGCACTTGCACAATACATATTTACATTAGTTGAAAAGGGCATAGGCTGCCATCTCAATTCGAGGAGAAAGGCTTGAGAGCCTACAAATTCACATATTGTGAAAAGAAGGGGAAGCTTGGAAGTGTCTAATCCTCCAAATGGTGTGATTTGCTAGAATCCACCTATTGGAACCACTTTGGAATGATATTCTAACTTAAATTTATAGAAAAATTTGAATGGTTGAGAGAAAGAGGGAGAAATCCTAGAATCGAGGCCAGAATGTAGGAAACAATTCATCATTGTTGTTGGCCATGTTTACTCATTTATTGTAGCCCCAGCTTTTGAGCCACCACTCAAGGAATGAGGAAAACCTGTAATTTTTGAATGTAAAACCTACACAAATTCATCTTCTAGAAATTCCATCACATAGCTCTTGTTCTCCTGATTCTAATGACTATAATTTTGTAAAATACCGGCAACTGGGGATAAAGTTGTGGCTTATTAAGCGAAAGTCATTTTTTTGGCATTTTGGGACACTATGCTCCATCAATCTTCATAAATTCAAATATCAAATTTCTCTCATTTAATTTAAATAATATTTTAATACATTATAGAGTCCCCTTTACACTTTATCTAAGCTTCATTGGTGGAATCCACACATTTAAAATTGTATTGAGGGTTGGTCACTGCTTCCCCATACTTTTGAGAATCACTCCTCATTTTACATTGATCGACGAGCCATTACCGATGGGTTCTCATCTTAACTTTCCATGTATTCAGGCATACTATTTTTTCTTTCCACTTTTACCTGTCGAGCCCGCATTGGTTGAAGCCCCAACCACTTAACACATATTTTAACAAGTTTCCACTTTTACAACTCGACAATCAACTCAGAATATTCGTGGGTCATTTGAATGCCCATCCACTTAGTAACTTGTACCAATGTCAAATGTGGTGGATAGGCCAAGTATCTTGGCTCCGGATTTCACGCATTGAGCTCCCTAAGATTTGGTGACCACTTATAATTGAAAGGTGAGTTCCTTGTGCAAACCCGAGTGACTAGCATTAAAATGCTCACAACTCAACACGTCTCCAAGTTTTTTGAGCTGCCACACCTTCACATACCCACATCACTCACAAATTATTATGTCATGCTGTTAATCGAGCAACTTAGTGCCCGATTCTTGATCTTTGTGCTAAGCTCTGAAATAATTGAACTGACTCTGAACTCTAAAACTTCAGAGTTCATACTTTCATACTCTGATGCATGTTTTTTACAATCAAATCGTGGGGAAAGTTTTGTACTACAAATATCTGAAAGCCCAAAATGGGAATCTCCAAAACAAACTCTGAAAAAAATCCTTGGTGCTTTGTGTTTTCTTACTTGATGATCACTAATCTATCCATCATCGAGCTTGTGATTTATTCTACTAAAGCACCCATTCCTTGCTCCAAATCTGAGCTATTAGAGGCTCAATTTTTGGGGTGATCTCTTCCACATTAGTTGATGTGACTATTATCAAACTATGTCCTAGTGCTTCTCTAAATCCCTTGACTCATCGCGTAAAGCCACTCGGTGTTTTGTAATATGAACAAGCCAAGCTTTCCTCTCTGACTATGAGCTCATTTCTATTAGCCACATAAATCTGGTTCCTTGTTTCTTTCACGGAAATGTCCCCTTGATCCAATCGTTTTCCAAAGTGCTCTGAGTTTATTAGTACCAATTTTATTAATCACCAAAATCTTGGTTCTTCCCTATAGATTTCCCTGACTGCCCTGTCTATGTCATGGCTCAATGATGTGGCCTGAGCATTCCTTAGCATACTTGACAGATTATTTTGAAATAATGAGATCGTTTCTATGATATTGCCTCTATTCACATTGTTCCATGATGAGACAAGCTCTGAGTATTACTCGGTTGTGTGGCATGCATGTTTCTTAGTCACAAGGAGATAACCGACTTATTATTTTATCTTGTATGTCATGGCTTGTGTCTATTGAGTTCATCTTCCTTTGTTGGATCATTATTCCCCGTTACCTTGATGACCATAAGAATGACTCGGCCTCTCTATTTTCCATTCATCGACATAACTCAGTCATTTATACCTACATGCGGGATATCAGCTCAATCACCTGATTTCTCATCTTCTTACATTGGCCTCATTGTGCACTAACGAGCTCTCGGCCAAACTAGACTCCTACGCTGGGCTTCATCATATGTTGGTTACCACTAATATCTCTCCAAAAAACTTGGTTTCACCAAAAATCCCCCATATGTGCTATAACACTCTAGATGACTTTCTTGGTGAATCGGAAACCAACTCGGAATCCAGACTTTTATTTCTCTGAATCCCAAAATTCTCTGAAATTCCAAAACGGAATTGTCCAAAAGAAAAATTTGAAATGGAATGGTCTGCCTCATTCCTGAGCTCAACTTGCTTAACGTCTTTGAGCCCAAAATTCTCCAAAATTTTGAAATGGAATTGTCTGAAACAAAATTCTAGAACGGAAAGGTCTGTCAGAAAGGTCTTCCTCGTTCCCAAGCTCAACTCGCTCCACTTTCACTCGTGGGCTCCTGGTCCCACGATGACTCCACTACGAGCTCTCCACCAAGCTCCAAATGTCTCCGCACTTCTGAATCCTTGTTTTTCATTGGGTAGCTTGAAGTCTTCAATGCCATATTGGTATCTTATATGCCATTTGATCTAGGCTATTCTATGATTCCACATTGTCGATCCCTCTTCAACACTGTTGAGTAAAACTCAGTCACCTGTATTCTCTTTACCTGGCCATGGCTATTCTTCATGGTTACCACCAAGACTTGATAATGTGATGGAGTTAACTCATGTGCTAGTGAATCCATGCATATAATGCAATCCTACAAATTCCATGATGAAACAACTCCTTGGCAATCCTCCAAAACGGTGATCTCATCTTCATATAAACTTTATGTTAATGCACCCATGGCTCGTCATCTCAGCTCGATGGCTCTAAAAAAAATTAGAAACATAATTCGTCATTTAAATTATATGCTTGAGCTTAGACCGTCAATGTCACCTTTAAGTTCCTTTGGATGATCGAGATAACTTACTCATTGCTTGTCCCTAATCTAAGTCATGTTGATAGATCTCAACTATGACCTTATCTTCGGCCCTTATTTTGAGTCGAAATTATTACAATGACCCAATCTATTCTACATCATGATGAATCCCCTCTCTCCTCCATGAATCAGATTCATTAGTGCTCCTATTACAGTATTGAGGTGAGCTCGGCCTTCATGAGAACGTGAGCTACCTCTACAGTGAACTCGGCCTTTGACTTATGCATCAAGCTCAAGCTCATATCAAGACATCCATCTCTTACATGTAGTTTTTGTACCGCAAAATTAATATTCATGATCACCTGATATTTACCAATTATGGCTCACCTTTTCTTTTCAACTGTGAACTATTTTCATGTATTCTTCAAATCATCCATACCAATATCAAGCTGAGTCTCCAAGCTCGAGTCCCTCATGTAAATTGTTCAATCTCTTCTTAGAATATCGATCATGAGCTCTTCCTTAACTCCATTGTAGTGATATATGTTCCATGACCTTCCAAACTCTCCCTCAATTCAAACCTCTACGTTGAGTTGTCCATCAAACTCCTTTTGCATTGGTCCCTTATCGACCTACCCGAGCTCGTTTATGGGTACTTAACCAACATGCCTAAAACACACGAAGCTCTCTCCCATATCGATTGATCTAGTCCTAGAAGAGACTTATCATGAGGGCCCAAGCTAGCCGAGGTGTTCAATACAAGCTCAAGCACCTGTAAAAATTTTACCTAATGCAAACACAAGCCCAATAAAATGATCTTAATTTGCATTAGTACACTTATATGTCTATTTGGGCCTAATTGAACTATGTTGGGAGATCCGTCTAAGGCATTATAAAAGTATAGAAGAACTCTAGAAACTTTTATACACCAAATTTGACAATTTTAGCTTGTAGACCCTCGTTGTTCATTTTTTCCCAAGGGGGGGAGGAAAAAATGGATAACATTGTTGGTAACCTCTCAGGGGATGATTACCTACTAAGCATGATTACAATAGCCTTAAGTTATCCATTGGGCATGGAGTCAACATTGAAATCTTGAAAGTGATTTGATCCTCTATGATATATCCTGAAATCCCCTTAAGCATTGTTTATCTTGGACCTCCCTCGAATGCTAAGCATGGAGTATACCGAATCTGATTAAGACTTGGCATCTATGGAACACTGTATAATTTTTAACGAGGTCGATCATGAAACTCTTATGGAATATTTGAACCTTCCTTATCCTTGACACCTTCTAGGAATGATGCAATGTGCATAATAACACAAGAGCGGCAATAGAAAACAAAACACAAAAATATGAAAACCATACATGCCCCAATTGACACATGCAGGGTGTGTAATACACCTATTCTTCTGAAAGCAAACATATACTACCCTACACTAACTAGAAGAACAAGTGAGCTAAACAAAACCTGTAACTGGTTGTGTAAAATAGCTTCATGTCCTTACAATGGGCAGCCAAGAAGATGATGTGATAATGGACATGGCTGAAATTGAGAGTGAAAAACTGAAACAAGCCCAATTCTCCACCTAGTATAGTGAGACATCAACTGGAAAGAGAAAGAATTCCTCTTTTAGTTTCTGTTCATTTGTCCTATAGAAGCATTGCAACTGATTCTCAAAATTTTGAAACTCATCCTCACATTCTGAAGTGAATGTGACTGTTTCTGGCTTCTCTTTTGGCTTCAATGAAGCTGGGTAACTGATAGGACATGGTCTAACCTATTGAATATTCCTTTTTTGTGTAATTCAATTTTAACAAGAAAGTATTGCTGAAGACATTCTCAAAAAATATGGTTATCCACGATCTGATTTCCCTCTTGTTTCTCATTTACAAATATCTTATCATTCACTTGTGTGAAAGGTATGAAGGTGATGTCCTCTCCATTTATTTTTCCTTCTTTGACAACAAAGAGTTCCTCCATGACATGCAACCACTTTGTACCACTTACAACCTCAAATGAAGTTATTGGAAAGTCACTACAAGTGTTTAAAGCATACTGATCATATAGGAGTTACACTTTCATTTGTAGGCAAAGTTTTTCAGAAAATATAACCTCTTCATCCCACGTGAAACCTGCAAGACCAAATCCTTTCACTTGTTGTTTTTCGGGACAATTAAGGGAAGCACAACTTTCTTGGTTTTCTTCCACCATCACTTGTTCATAAAACAAATATATAGCCACAATTGAGATTAAGAAACCCTCAATAATATCATCTTTTTGCAAAACCTTCAAAGTTGACTTAGTTTCTCCCGTATGCTCCTATCTTTCTTCATTTAATGAATGTTGTAGAGGAGCTAACTCTTCAAATTCAAATTCAAAAGGATAACTTGAAACTATAGTGATTCCAAAAAGGGGTATTTCTATAGGCTCTTTTGCATCTAAAAATGCCTCCAAATATGATAGATAATTTACTTCCTCATCCTTTGATTGTATCAAAGGATCCTCTTCGATCTGAGTATCCTCTGAATCAAAACTTCCTTTACCTTACATATTCTTCATTTTCAAACATGAAATTAGAAAGATAAAATTCATCTAAAAAATCAGATTTTTGAGAAGGAACAGAGGGAAAATGTTTGTAAAACCTCTACATGGTCTCATTAGCATTCTCGATCTCTAAATCCTTCTTTGTCTCATGAAAATTGTTATGGCTAATTATATCATCAAATGATTACTTTGGAAAGATGTTACCATTTTCCAAAAGAGATGCAAGTTCTTGACATGCATGGCAATTAGGATCATTCCATTCCTTAGAATCAGCTTGTACACTTGAAATTATTTCTTCTTCAGCTTGCACATTCTCTTCTATTACTGATTTATCCACCTTTGGTGATTCAAACTCCTCTGATGGAATTGATCCAATATGAATACTGCATTATGAATAAGTAGACTTTTTATCCTCTTCATTCAAATCTAAATATTTTTCTAGCACAAAACTAGTTTATTTCATTTTTTATTTAGCCTCAACTTCTGCAGAAGGTAGAGTCAGGAATGAAGTTTGCTTGATGTTAAGTTTTTCAACCCATTTCTTCATATTATCTTCATGCTCCCTTTTTCTATTCTCTTTAACCATATACTCCTCCCTTTCCCTCATTTCTTGACATTACACCTCCCAAGGTGGATTTGGGATTGAAAGAGGAGGGCCAGGTTGGGATTTAACTAACTCCCTCACTGTTTGGGGAAGAGATTCATTATCTTGTCTTGATGGATCTTATAGAAGAGAAGGAAATTTAGAATTATAAGGCATGAAAGATTCATGATTGAATGGACGAATAGAAAATGAAGGAGTGAATTCCATTGAAGGGGTAGAAAAGGGAAGGTTAGGACTATGGGGTTTAAGTCAAAACTGCATGGGAAGAGAGTTGTAAGGTAGTAATTAGGGGGGCCTCCCATTAACAGGTTGACTAAAATTATATTCATGAATGTCCCTTTTCTTAATCCATTCTCCAATTGGATTCATTGTCTTGATTATGAAGTGGAGCTTTTGTTGAGGGCTAAGCTCACATGGTATATGACAAGTCCATGGGTATGGAATTTTGATGCCAGTCTTGGATAAATTTGTCATTTCATTGATCCTTATTTGCTTCATCTTATACTCTAACTCTCAAACCTTCTTCTACAAGTGATCTTCTTCAAGTGTACAATAGATCCCAGAATCTACATGTCATTGTTCTTCAGTTGCCCCATAGTTTTGTGGATAAACGAATTGATTTGCATATTGCTCCTATGGACATGCATGCTCAAACTAATACTCATCATGAAATTGGTTTGGAGGTGGATTGTAATAGCCTTGAGATGGAAAGAATTGCCTATGTTGCAAGTAGGAATCCCACTGTGGAAATGAAGTTGTGATTGCACAACTTTATGGATGGGACAAAATGGAAAGCTATGGAAGAAAAACTAGATGGAAAATGGGTAAAATAAAGGTCTGCAACATAGAGAATAGGGTACATAGACCAATGGAGTGGCCAGTTGTGCTTAGGTATACCTTTTTAGGTTGAAACTTCACTAAGAGCACAAGAACTTAATGAAAAGAAGTGAACAAAATACACATACTTATGAGAGATGTGCCTCTGTCCCACCGAGCATGCCAAAAACTATTGTCACCAAATCACTACACCCCTGAATGGCTTGAAAATGAATCAGGACATTTGGTGTGATTGGGACACATGGGATAACCTCTGAAGATGTCGGACTTGGGCTCAAGGTGAACCTCTAGAGAAGGATGGCTTCCTCTTCCTAAACTAAAAAAACACTACTTCTAATGTAGGAAAAAAGGCTATCTAGTCCTATGCTAACATTTCATGGGATTAGGAAAAGAGATTTGAAAGAAAATAAAACCTATACTAGAATTGGTGATGGACCAAATTAATGTATGTTTAACATGTGGAAGGGTTAATATGGGAGGTATGCTTACATCACTGACCACCTTCACCTATCGCAACTTGGAAAGAGTATAAAATACCACAGATTAGAAGCATGTGTTTTCTTTGTTAAACTTGAGTAGACAATAAGATACCAATCTCCCAGTGAAAAGGATGAACTTGAAAAGGGTGAATAAGCACCACAACTCAACTGCATGCAATATTTCACCACTTGATAAGCACAGAATTCCATGAGCCTACAATGGAAACCAGAACTTGCACTATGCACCTGAAAACATGAGAGATGAAAATAGAAGAAGGAAAAACATGGAAGGACATTCATATTATCACAAAGAATAATTCTCAGTACTTCAAGAACTTACAGAGTGCATCATTAAATTGGGTGAAAAGGGCATATGATTCCATTACAATTTGAGGAGAAAGGCTTGAGAGCCTACAAATTCACAGATTGTGAAAAGAAGGGGAAGCTTGGAAGTGTCTAATCCTCCAACTTGTGTGATCTATTAGAATCCACTTGTTGGAACCAGTTTGGAATGAGATTCCAACTTACATTTATAGAAAACTTGGAGTGGTTGAGAGAAAGAGGGAGAAGTCCTAGAATCTAGGACAGAATGTAGGAAACAATTCATCATTATTTTTGGCCATGTTTGCTCATTTATTGCACCTCCAAATTTTGAGGCACCACTCAAGAAACAAGGAAAACCTGCAATTTTTGACTTCAAAATCTCTAAAAATTCATCTTTTGGCAATTCCATCACATATTTATTGTTCTCTTGATTCTAATGATTGTAATTTTGTAAAAAGCTAGCAACCGGGGATAAAGTTGTGGCTTCTTGAGCGAAAGTCACTTTTTGAGCATTTTGGGACACTGTGCTCCATCAATCTTCATAAATTCAAATATTGAATTTCTCTTATTTAATTAAAATAATATTTTAATACATTATAGAGTCCCCCTTTACACTTTATCTAAGCTTCATTTGTTGAATCCACACATTTAAAATTGTATCGAGGGTAAGTCACTGCTTCACTAAACTTTGGAGAATCGCTCCCCATTTTATGTTGATCGACGAGACGTTACCAGTGGGTTCTCATCTTAAATTTCCACGTAATCGGGCATAATAATTATTCATTCCACTTTTACCTATCGAGCCCGCATTTGTTGAAACCCTAACCACTTAACACATACTTCTACCAGTTTTTACTTTTACAACTCTACAATCGACTCAGAATATCTGCAGGTCGTTTGAATGGCCATCCACTTAATAATTGTACCAACATCCAACATGGTGGATAGGAAAAGTAGCTCATCTCTGGAGTTCACGCACTGACCTCCCTAAGATTTGATGAGCACTTATCATTGAAAGGCGAGTTCCTTGTGCAAACCCGAGTGACTCGGCTTAAAATGATCACAACTCGACACATCTCCAAGCTTATTGAGCTACCAAAACTTCACGTACCCACCTAACTTACAAATTATTATGTCATGTTGTTAACCGAGAAACTCAAGTTTTGAGTCTTGAGCTTCATTCCAACCTCTGAAATAATTGAACTAACTCCAAATTCCAAAACTTTAGAGTTTGGACTTTCAGACTCTGACACATGTTTCTTACAATCAGCTCATGGGGAAAGTTCCGAACCACGAATCTCTGAAAGCCCAAAATGGGCATCTCCAAAAAAAAATATGAAATGACTCCTTGGTGCTTTGTGTTTTCTTACTTGACAATCACTAATCTATCGATCATCAAGACTGTGATTTATTCTAATAAAGCACTTGTGCCTTGCTCCAAATCCAAGCTATTAGGGACTCGATTTTTGGGGTGATCTCTTCCGCATTAGTTGATGTGACTATTATCAAACTTTGTCCTAGTGCTTCTCTGAATCCCTTGACTCATCGTGTAAATCTTCTCGGTGTTTTTTAATATGAATAGGCCAAGTTTACCTCTCTGACTGTGAGCTCATTTATATAAGCCCTTGATTCTTTCATGGCAATGTCCCCTTTATCCAATCATTTTCCAAAGTGATATGAGTTTATTAGTACCAATTTTCTTAATCACCACAAGCTTAGTTATTCTCTTTATATTTCCTTGACTGCCCCATCTCTATCATGGCTCAATGATGTGGCATGAGCATTACTCGGCATACTTGAGAGATCGTTTCAAAATAATGAGATCGTTTCCATGACATGGCTTCTATTCACACAGTTCCATGATGAGTCAAGCTCTGAAAATTACTTGGGATCATGGTTCACATGTTTCTTAGTCACGAGGAGATAACCGAATCATTCTTTTACATATTATGTCATGGCTTTTCTCTATTACATCCATCTTCTTTACTGGCTTGTTATTCCTCATTACCTCGATGACCATAAGAATGAGTTGGCCTCTCTATTTTCCATTCATCGACATAGCTCAGTTTTTTATACCTGCATCGGGGCTATGAGCTCAATCACATGATGTCTCATCTTCTTACATTGGCCTCATTGTACACTAACGAGATCTCGATTGAACTAGACTCTTGCGCTAGGATTTATCATACGCCGCTTACCACTTTTCTCTCTCCAATAAAATCAGTGTCACCAAAAATCCTCCATATGTGCTTTAACACTCTGGATGACTCACCTGGTGAATTGGAAACCAACTCAGACTCTAGAATTTGATTTCTCTGAATCCTAAAATTCTCTGAAATTCTGAAACAAAATTGTCCAAAACAAAATTCCGAAAGAAAACTCTGAAATGGAATGGTCTGCCTCGTTCCTGAGCTCAACTCACCTAACGTCTTCGAGCCCAAAATTATAAAAAATTATGAAACGGAATTGTCTGAAACAAAACTCCAAAAGAAAACTCATAAACAGAATGATATGCCTCGTTCCCAAGCTCAACTCACTCCACTTTCACTTGTGGGCTCCTGGTCCCACGATGACTCCACCACGCGCTCTCCACCAGGCTCCAAACATATCTACACTTATGAGTCCCTACATTTCTTTGGGTATCTCAATATCTTCAATTCTAGATTGGTATCTTCTATGCCATTTGATCTGGGCTATTCTATGATTCCACATTGTCGAGCCCTCTTCATCACCATCGAATAAAACTCGGTCACCTGTATGCTCATTACATGGCCATAGCTATTCTTCATGGTTATTGCCAAGACCTAATAATGCAATGGAGTTAACTCTTGTGCTAGTGAATCCATGAATATAATGTAATCCTAAATATTCTGTGATGAAACGACTCTTTGGCGATCCTCCAAAATGGTGATCTCATCTTCGTATAAACTTTATGTTAATGCACCCAAGGATTAGCCTATTAGCGTGATGGCTCCAAAACAACTTGGAAACATAATTCATCATTTGAATTAGATGCTTGAGCTTAAACATTCAATGTCACCTTTAATTTCCTTTGGATGATCGAGATAACTTACTGTTCTTGTTTCTAATATAGGTCGTGTTGATAGATCTCAAATGTGAGCTTGTATTTGGTCCTTATTCTGAGTCGACACTATTATAATGACCCGAGCTATTCTACATTTTGATGAATCTCCTCTTGCCTCCATTACTTGAATTCAACAGTGCTCCTATTACAGTATTGAGGTGAGTTCGACCTTCATGAGAATGTGAGCTACCTCTACGATGATCTTGGCCTTTGACTTATGCATCGAGCTTGATCTCATATCGAGACATCAATATCTTCTGCGTATTTTTTGTACCATAGATTTAGTATTCAATCTCACCTGATATTTACCAATTGTGGCTCACCTTTGTTTTTTAATCATGATATACTTTCATGTATTCTTCAACTCGGCCATACCAATATTGAACTAAGTCGCCAAGCTCAAGTCCCTCATGCAAATTGTTCAGTATCTTCTTAGAATATCGATATTGAGCTCTTCATTAACTCCACTATAGTGATCTATGTTCCATGACCCACCGATCTCTCTCCCAATTCAAACCTCTAAGTTGAGTTGTCCATCGAACTCCTTTTGCATTCGGGCTCGTTCTTTTACATTGGTCCCTTATCGACCTACCCAAGCTCATTTATGGTTACTTCACCAACATGCCTAAAAATCGTTGATATCTCTCCCATCTCAATGGAGATATTCCTGGAAGAGACTTATCATGAGGGCTCGAGCTAGCTAAGGTTTTCAGTACGAGCTCAAGAGCCTGTAATAATTTTACCTAATGCAAACACAAGCCCAATAAAATGATCTTAATTTGCGTCAGTGAACTTATATATTGATTTGGGCCCAATTGAACTATGTTGGAAGATCCTTCTAAGGCATCATGAAAGTATAGAAGAAATCTAGAAAAATTTATAAACCAACTTTGAAAATTTTATCTTGTATACCCTCGTTATTCATTTTTTCCCAGGGGGGGCAAAAATGGAAAAAATTACACAAGAACAACAATGAAATTGACAAAGAATAGTGATAATGAAGGAAATACATTAAGGAAATACATAATTGAAAACCTAATCTAAATGGAAATACTGCCTTATTACAAAAACAAAGAAGTCTTTTTTATAGTAGGGCTTCAACCTACTCCCATTAAAGTAACTAGGTAGTCATGTTCCATCAAGTGATTCTAACTAGAAAGCACCTGATTCAAGTATATAAGTGATGACATGTGGCCCCAACCAATGTACTTTGACCTTTCCTGGATGGTGCAAGAACTTTGAGTCATAAAGAAGTACCATTTTTCCAATCTCAAACTTCTTCTCCCTTATATTTTTGTCATGCCATGCCTTCTACTTCACCTTTTGCTGCTTCTGACTCCATCGTACTATGGCTCGTCGCTCATCTAGTTGGATCATCTTCTTGATACACTCTTCTAAATCCTATTCATCATCTAGAAATCTAGCATGCGCAATGCACAACGAAGGTAACATAAATTCCATAGGGAGAATGGATTCTACACCAAACACCAATTGACACGGTGTGGCTTTGTTCAATATCTTGTAATTTGCTCTATATTCCCAAAAAATAGTTGACACTTTGTCATCACAATCGTTTCTTCCACCATAATTTTTTTTTGTCCAATTCTAGCTCAAAATCTTGTTGAAAGCCTCAACAGTTCCATTTTCCTGAGGATGGTAGGGTGTATTTTAATGGTGTGCAACCATAAACTCATCTAATAGGATCCTAATTGTCTCATTCAAAAAGTGTGTACCCCTATCACTTACCAATCTTAAAAGGCATCCATATCTTGTAAGAACATTCTCCCATATAAACCTAGTAGTTGTAGTTGTTGTAGAGTCCTTTGTAGGTGCTACTTCTACCCACCGTGTGAGATAATTTATGTAAGTAATGATATAACGTGATCCAGTCTTACTCGTGGCTAGAAAAATAGGTCCTACAAAGTCAATGGCCCATTTCTCGAATAGTTCGGGACTATTAATTGGTCTCAAAGGCATCTCATATCTTTGCCCTAGTTTTCCTAGGCACTGACAATGATCACACGCCTTACAATATTCTTTACAGTCCTTATAAAATGTCTCCCATCATAATCTAGCATGTAGGATCTTCTGGGTAGTTGCATCATCTGCATAATCGTCTCCTAAAATACCAGCATGATATTCTTCCATAATATCCTTGCGCTTATGCTCTAATACACAACAGTGTAATACTTCATCTCTACCTATATTGTAAAGGTCACCATTGATTAACATAAATGGTCTCGTGCATATAGCAAGTTGTTTGTTTTCTAATGCCTTCATTCCTTCTGGTGACATACATGTTCGTAGAAAGACAACAATGTCTTCTAATTCCATGGGTGCATGTTGTAACCTATATAACTATGCATCTAGCATGGTTTCTTCAATTTTCTGTGCTTCCTCTCCTGAATTGATTCTAGATAAATGGTTTGGTCCAGAATTTCTTTTCCCTAGCTTCACCACAACTATGTAGTCAAACTCTTGAAATAGGAGCACCCATCCACATATTTTCCCCTGTAAGATGAGATTATTGACCAAATACTTCAATGCCATGTGATCTATATAAAACACTAATGTTATTGCTAAAAAGTACTGTCAAAACTTGTGCAATGTATAGATCATTGAAAAAGTTGTGTGCTCTGTAGTTGTTTAATTCTGTTAGTCAACTTCCTAATAGCAAATTTTTTTGGATGATCTTCAATACCTTCACCATGTTGAGCTAACACAATGGCAATGGCCATGCCAGAAGTGTCCACATGCACATGAAATGGTTTATCCCATGAGGGAAAGTCCATAATGGGTGCGGTAGTAAGTTTCTCTTTTAATATTTCAAATGTACACTGCTGCAGTTCTCCTCAATAAAATGTACCTTTCCTCTTTAATAAATATTCCAAGGGTGCAGTAATTTTGGCATACCCTTTGATGAATTTTTTATAATATCCTATATGACCTAAAAATCTTCCCACCTCACTTTGATTGGTAGGCGCTTCCAGGCCTAAAATGACTACAACCTTAGCTGGATCAACCAACAAACCTTCCTTGCAGATTATATGTCCTAACAGTATCCCAAATTACGTAGTAAATATGCTTATCTTGATGTTCAAAGAGATACTCAATTGTCTACACCGTTCAAACATCAAGCACAGGTTGTCACAATGATCTTTCACAAGCCCATATACTGTCCAATCATCTAGGTAGACCTGTAAGAAGTTGTGAATAAAATCTTTGAATGCCTCAACAACTATGCATGTGAATACATCAAGAAAATTTTTCAATCTAAAAGGCATCACATTATAGGGAAAAATTCCCCATTCAGTAGTAAATGTTGTCTTTTCTTGATCTTCCTGAGCAATCCTAACCTAATGATACCTGAAAAACCCATCTATGAAGGAATATATTTTACACCCTACAACTCGTTCTAGTATTTCCTTAGTGAATGGCGTATGGAATGGATCTGTGACACATGTAGCATTCAACTCCCTGTAGTACACACATATTCTAATTCATCCATCCTTCTTGATATTGATCACCATTGGGCTAACCCATTCTAACTCATCAAGGGGCTTGATAATTCTAGATTTTAACATTTTATCAATTTCTTATTTTACATTTTCACGCAAATTAGGATTCATTATGTAAGGTCTCTTTATAACTGGTCATTCACCATCCTTAAGTTTTGTCTTCATTTCCCCAAGTGATTCATGCACGCCTTTAAGTTCATGATACCCTCGAGAGAATAATTCCTGATAATTCCTAAGTAACTAAATGATCTTTGCTACCTCCGATTCTGACCAGTAGTCTCTGATTATTTCCTCCTTAAGATCATCCTCCAAACCTATATTCACCTTCTTTGTCTTCATGGGTTCATAATAGGCACGCATATCCTTGTCTGCACTATCCAAGACCTCACGTAGCCCTTGTGAATGTTCAATATCCAGGTTCTCAAATTCCTCATCATCCATGATGTAAACCATCTTTCCTTTCTCTTTCTCAAGGCAACTGTGTTAAATTAGTATGGATTCCATTTATCCTTCCTTTTCAAAATGTGCTCCAGACTCTTCCTCACCAAATAATTCATGAATATTCTTTTCTTCTTTTGCACTATCTCACATAGTTAAGCGCTTGAAAATTTTTAATGCCTCCTCTACGAGAGGTTTCGTCGAAAAGTAGTCAAAGGTCTGGATCATTCTTGCAGTCAAATCTTACTAGTTCCCAGTCTCTCTATATAGTTCAACATATACATACCAGGAACCTACGCATCCTTGTAGTGTAGAATACAATCTATGCACCCAGAGTGAAGGTGGTAATGCTTCCTGTTCTGAACTGTCCACAATCTCTCAGACTATTGAATGTGATATTGAATAGATTGATCACCATGATGAGTGTAGATCTATGTAGGTGCATTATTCCTTACAAACCTAGTATAAAAATTAACTCCAATATCTTCCTAGTTTATAATATTATCTCTGTGGACTACCCACCAGCACGTGTTATCCCGTGCAAGGTATATACTAACATATCTCTTCTCTTAATTTTATTTTTCCATTGTGTTTCCATGGTATTAAAAAATGTAGGAAGATCTTTTGCCCATGTATACCAAGGTACTATGCTACCTATCTGTCCAACTGAAAAAAATCCATTCTTGCACACAATCGTGCTTTTCACTGCGTGCCCTACTAATTCATATGTACCATGAGCCCAATTATTGTAAGAAATACTCATAGTATCAATAATAGAATGAGAATCCTTCCACTGTAGGATGCCTGCTTTTGATGGCTCATTAACCTCTGGGTCCTGAATAACATGTACATAAATTTTGTTTTAGTCATCCTCACTTAGAGGCTCAACATATGGTGTAGACTTACCATCTTTCCAAGGTATCCAAGGTATCACAACCCTTTCCTCCTTGTTTTCAAATCTGATATACCCCTTATTAAATCTCAAGTTAGAATTATTCACATAACACTGAGGGCATCAAAGAAGAGCTGGAAAATTGTCTACTTCTGCAATTGCTAATACCTCAAAATCCTTAGTGAGCTTGGCCCCTTGCATAGTTATAGATGCATCTTTCAAAACTCCTATGGGAGTCGCCTTAGTCTGGTTTTTCATAAACAACACCTTAGATGATGGCTGTAATGGAGGCCTCCCCATTTATACCCATGCATCTAATGTAAGTACATTTACTTCCACACCTGTATCAAACAATATGTTTCTCAACAACCACCCATCCACAATAGTATTTAGAGTAATTTCTTTTTCATAGTCAATAATAACAGGGGGAAGATTTGCATGTAGAATCTACCATCCGGTCTCAAGCCTTGCGCGTGGAGTGTTCCCTTTTAACCAAATTCCTAATAGTGTAATAATTGTCTCCTAGCGCAAAATTTTGCTCACCTCTCAGAGATCATCGATATCAGTTTGGATTGTCTCTGATGCTTTCTTCTGCTCCTTTAGGTACTATATCTAACCCTCAATATTACTTAGAACTTCCATGGTATCTTGGTAAAATTCCTTCTAATGAGCAGGATCTGGGTGCCTTACATGCAAAACCTCCTCCTTGGTGATCATAGGATTCTGGCACAATGCCTCTCTTAAGCATGCCACTTCAACGCATGCAGTAATCTTCACTGTTAATGCCTCATGTCCTTTTTCTATCTTGGGAATCCAGTGATCTTCTACCACGTGCTGGATTCTAACCATCCCGACGCCTTTGTTTTCTTTCTTATGTTGCTTACTCAGATGCTCATATAAGTCCAAGCACTCTTCATAGCTATGGTTCTTTCGATAGAAATAACATTCAATATTCTAAGGAAATTCATGCCTGTAGTGGTCAGGATATCCTCACGTATAACATGTTCCATGAGGTAACTCACATCTTCCTCCACCATGGCCTCGTCCATTATATCCACCATGATATCCATGTCCCCTTCCATGACCTCCATCAAAATTCCCCTCATTCCTATCATAGTGCATTTGATTCTGATCCCGATCCTAGTGCTCATTCTTACCCTTTGAATTATTTATTAGACTTGTCTGTCATACCCCAATCTCTATAGCATCTAGGATCTAACCAATAAACTGACAATCCTCAGTATCATGGGTCGTGGACCTGTAAATCTTGTAAAACTAAGATAAATTCTTCCTTATCACATGTTGTAACAAAGGAAAATGACTAACATCATGATTCAAATGATAGATCTCATACTCCAATAGTAATGAGCATACAAATGTGTGAGGAAAACAATCCTTGGTGTGACCTTCCACTTCATAATCTATACAAAAAATTCCTGAGCACGTTTGATGGACTAAATTTGCTGATAGCTTCTCTAACTAATTTTTCATAGCTGGAGTTTGTGCCTCTAAGAATGGACTAATGCCAATTTCAATGCTCTCAACTGCCTCAGCATGCAAAGCTACTTCACGTGGATCACTGTATCCCTTATGTGAAAACACCCTTCTAAATGGTGTAATCAATCCTCCAACGAACCATTGTACATGATGGCTAGTGCAAATATAATAAGATAGCTTAGATAGAAGTGTCCTAAAATGATCATCATACTCATGTAAACTCTTAGTATCACATTTCTTGATATCCTTGAGCGCACTTATACTCTTCTAATCAAACTCAGGGAAATGGAATTCTTTCAAGAAAGCATCCCTTAATGCTGCATAATCCACACAAGTTTGATCAGGGTAAAACTTCCTATACCAGCTGTGTGAATGTACCTGTAATGTAGTAGCGAATTGACTTTCCTTACACTCAGCAACTATGATCCCTTTAGTGTACCATAATATTTTACACATATGCACATGTTCGGTAGCATCCTCTATACCTCTATATTCTAGGAGATAAAGAGACATCTCCATATAGATATTTTGTGGTTGCTGAGGACCTTGACCACCTTATCCATAACCTCGTGTGTTCCCTCTGCCTCTAGAACCACCAAATCCATCGGAACTAGAACCACCTATACCTCCTGATCCTCCACCTGTAACTGGAATAGGACCTGTAGATGTACTGCCCTGTGCTTTGACACTAGTACTATACTGAAGCCCTATAGTCTGTGAGGTAGTTCCACTTCTAGAGGTGAATCCAACATTCTACCCGCTCACATTCTGTGTGGTTGATGCACCTACGAATGTTCCTCCAAATAACATTGAAGCCATTTCCTCACCTAAGAATGTTCCTCCAAATAACATTGAATCCATCTGTCTTGTCATTGATGTACTTGATCCCTCACTTACTCCTCTTCTCCTACTTCCCAAGTCAGCTTGCTAGTTACTTGTCATACTAGATGCTGGAAAACCAAGTGCAAGGGCTAGGTCACGAGGTGCATTAAGATGCACGCCCACGGTATAGGTGGTTTATGTTGGTGCACTTCTATGTGAGGCCGAGGGGGGATCTCTATCATGTTTTCGAAGATGGGAGAGTTTCTGATGCTCTGGCTCGACGTCTTCTAAGTGAACTGTAAATCCTTCACAAGAAATGTCTCTCCTCAATGTTATACTTTCTACAATAGAACATTACTTCTCTATCTCCCTCTCGTGTGCCTCATTATACTTAATCCACCTTTCCTCTCTCTACCACTAGGTCTGCCATCTTTCACCAAACCTATTCCTACCCTCATGCGTGGTGAAGTTTAGTTAGCCATCAGTTTACTCTCCAAGTTGAAATTTACAATCAAGATCTTGATCACTAGTGAATTACCTTCCAAATATGCTCCTCTTTGATATCACAAAAACTTGAATTCAACTACCTCCAGGCAAGAGCATATCACAATTGAATATTCCAGAATATAACTATTTAAAACACCACTAAACAATGTATCCACAACGCGAGTCTAGATTAGATCAACATCATAAAGGGCATGAAATTATTCATGTGTCTAGACAAGTGCACGATACCTCAAATTCCACTGAGATGCATAGGTAGTAAGCAACTCATATAGTTCTACTAGAAAGATAACGGAAAATCTTTCATATAAGTTGTGATACAGATACTGTTCTACCCAAGTGTGTGCCTTAAACTCAGATCCACTACTGAACCACCGTGGATATTCTTCCTCTAGATTATGTATCCATTCCTCAATACTTGCTAGAGCTAACCAATAAGTCTTCATCGTGAAACATCCTAAAAACAACTAAAAAATAGATCTCGGCAATGGAACCAATAATGGAGCCTAGAATCTACTAGATAAAACCCTAGTCACGTTGGAACATCACTCACCCTTGACTTAGTGCTCACCTGAACCGCACAAAGGTACCAAGTCCCTCTTTAGGGTTATTATAGTAGAATGTTAGCATGACGAAGGAAGAAAAATATAGACTCATAACTAATCCATCATTCTACAATGCATGCTACCCTCAGATCCATGAAAGAACAAGTTTAAAACTAATCATGATTGAATCAATAACATGCACTACTCAATTATACACAGAATGACACTTAAATTCAGTCAATATCTTCCATCTATTAAGAAATACAGAATCTCCTTATAGTGATGTCAATCTATAACAATTCGTGGATGGATCTGTTATAATGATTTAGTCATATGCGTATATCTCTATACCCCCATACATCCATCACACTCTCTCACACTCATCCTCTTTTTACTATGTACCGAACATCACATAAATAGGGTGGGAACTTTCACTTCACAGCTTATCTATTCCAAAATTAGGTCACATTCTATTAATAGCCACCCGCCATTTACAAGAATAGCCACACATGCAAGTGTTCTATCTTTAGACATCTTGTAGTTAATTGAAGTGCTGATCCTATTCTTGGCTTGTCTCGATGTAAAATGATCTGATCTGATCCTCCAAAGATAGACAATGCATGGCATGCACATCTCTCCATTGTTGGTGTGTTCTGAATGCCATCTTCTAAAAATAGGTCTTCATGCTCAAAATCAGCTAAGTCCTGAAAGCTGAACTTGCCTTCTACGCGCGGGTCCTTCCTATCCTTCTGCACTCCTTGTGTGATCTTTGACAGGTATTCTCTTATCAATAACAAAGATACATGAAGAATATTTAGAAGAGATATGAAAGGATATATGAAGGATGATATGGTGTAGAATCAACCGAAGGTAACTTTTTCAACTTCACACAACTGACCAAGAAACTAATGACATTTTTTTTCATCTCACTTCCTCCAGATGAATTCATTGTATATGGCGATGAAGAAATGGACATTCTAAGAAAAGAATATGTGCAAAGGTTTCTTGACATAGAAAAAGAAAACCCTAACCCTGAAGTATATCATGAAGTTTGGAGATATTTTTTAGCTTTATAAAGGAGATATGAAAATCTTGAAGAAATCCATCAAGGGGATAAAGAAGAAGAGTTTCTTCCTATGGAGGAAGACCCTGAGGATTATTCATACTACTGAGTGTTAATCCATGAAAGTTTTTTCAACACTTGCAAGGAGGATATTATCAAAGAACCTTTAGATGAAAGTCAAATCAACACTATAGAAGATGATGAAGGACAAGGTGACACAGAATCCACCGAAGAAAAAAATTACAACATGACACAACTCACTGCGAAATTGAGAAAATTATATTTCTTCTGCTTCTCTATAGTTGAATTTATTGCATATGGAAATGAAGAAATGAACATCTTAAAAAAAGAATATGTTGAAAGGATTCAAATAATAATAGAAGGAAATTATAGTCTTGAAGCCTATCATGAAATTTAGGGATATTCTTTGGCTGTACAAAGAAGGTAAAAATAAATTGAATCCCTTCATGTTGTTAACAACAAAGAAACTCTAGAATACCCTGATGAATGTCAACACTATGAGGTCTTCATCCCTGGAAAATTCTTGGATGCTCGTGAAGATCTTATAATGGAACCTTCCAATGAAAACCAAAGCAACGTCTTAGAGGACAAGGTAGAAGACATGAAGATAGAATTTCCATTCAACAATTATTTTTGACTCGAGGAATAGCCCAACAGAGGAGTGATGGATTCAAGAAAAGAAGATCCATGTTGCATATTGGAAAATTTAACGCTTTATAAGGAATCCACCAACAATGAAGTAGTACAAGATGATCATCTCTAAGAAAGCATGAATGAGCTCCTCTCAAATTTTTTAGTTAATGATGGAATAGAGGTATGTGAAGAAATAAAAAAATCTATCATGTGTCCCATGGTCAAGATGATGAATTCAAAATGATAATGGATTATTTTCCTTCCTATGTTGATGCCTCAAGTGATGTAGAAATGTTGCAGGAAGAAATGAAGATAGCTGAAGAACCACATTCGTAGCCCAATTCAATCATGGATGAATATATGGAAAAATCCAATTTATTTCCTAAAGAATATGAGAATGAGAAGTTTGAGCACAAATTATTCCCACTCAAGGATAACAATTATTATCATGATGAATATGAAGTCTTTCAACGTTCATGTGAGCAAGAGGATTCAATGATGGATTATCAAAATTTAGCATAAAATTATTCCCATACTACTACGCCAACATGGTTCTGTTCTCTCTACCAAGAGGAGGATGATATGGACTTGGAACTCGAAGGAGTACCATTCCCACAAAGTATGGACCTCTTCTCCTTATCAAAAGGTGTCATGAATTAAGTATGCATGTGCTTCTAAGAAAGTGAATCTTGGGAGACAGAAAGCATGGAAAAAGTTGATGGGGATGTTTTAAATGAGTCATGGGTGAGTATGGATCATATTTTCAGCCATCTCCTAGAGGCACAATGAAGATATTATTTCAATAAGAATGAATATGAGCCTATGGAAATCTTATAAGATCCATCTATGCAAGACATCTTGTAGGCTGCAAAAGAAAAAGAAGATCCTCATATCATTATTGAACTCTTAACTCAAGCCATGGAGATGTAAGATAATAACGATTCAATTTGTGCTCCTATTTTTGACACAACAATATTTGATGCTGAAATGAAATGACTTGAGTAACTTGATGTATTCTCCAATGCCTTGGTTAGCAAGAGTGATTGTGAAAGCATGCCTTTTCCTTACACACATTGTGAAGAGGTTCGTGAGTGCAAAAGATGGAAAGTTATTGAATATTATTTGAATATCCTCAATCTTGAAGACAACATCCCTTCCATGGAGGAGGATTGCATGGAAAAGGTTGAGAAGGCTTACATATGATAGAATTGTTTTCATGAAAAGGTGTATGATTCCTATCAAGGAATTCAAAATTGGATTATGCTTACTTTTTCCCAAGCTCCAACCTATATAGAATGTGCTTCCATACTCCAAAAATTTCTCAAAGTGAAATCATTGTACAAAAGGCATCATACATTCACCATATGCCCCTAAATCATGACATGAACCATCACCTATTACACAAACTATATGTATGATGAACACAATGAGTAACATTACATCATAAAATCAATTGATATATAACATAGTGACACACACAATTCATAACAACATGGTGGCAACATAATGATACAATCTAATTCACTTTATAACAATTTTATCATGCAAGACATCAATACACCATCATATCACATAATGCCAAAATTCTCAAACACTCTGTAATCCACGATAACATTGTCTTCACACACAACAAGGCAGTACATCACACGTGAAATCCTCATTAAATCCATGAAAAGGAGAGTGAATACTCTCATCACAAGCATGTCAACGGGATAAAAAATATGCACTAAGTGACATGAAAAACGTGCGCATTAAAAATATCACAATTACAACATTGGTCACATAACAACATATACCACATTACTCTTCCAATCTCCACCACCACCATTATGAAAAAATCATCACAACTCCAATCCGTCTGAGAGGTTCAAGAGCATGAACCTCCGATGTGATACCAAATGTAACACCCACACTTTATACATATGACACATTTTCTTATTTTCTGACTTACACTGCAGTACACATTACACCATAGATGATGACCTAGCACAACACACAATACATGTTATGTTTACAAAAACATTAACCAACATAAATCACATGAAATGATGTTATGTAAATCGAGGACATATTTTTAATGAAAAGGCACAACATAATGATTCAACTATAAGACACACTTATAGATAGGGTCCTCCGATGACATGATATTTTAGGATTACACATTTATTACAATCGTGTTTCAAACTTTAACTTAAGTCCTAAAAAGGTTCATAATATGTGAATCAGACATTCCATTTTCCTTTTTGATATATTTCCTCTATATTTCTTGACATTTAAATTTTAGAGTATCTCATTGAAAAAATATCGTCTACATTATTACAATTACTTGATTATTTTTTTTTGTCGTGCAAATGTGCAATAAGGAGATTGACAATTTTTGAGCACGAAAACTATACCCCTATACCAAAATTTTCATGTCTTATAATTCCCAGGAACCCCAAGTCTATCCAATTAGTCTAGTAACCTCCTAATCGGTGTTAATTCATTACCCTAGGTGATTTAGGAAATTCAAATCCACCCCCTAGGTGATTTGAGGAGTCCATTAAAAGATGTTATCTTTTGGTAGTATTGGGAAGGGTTATCACTGGCCTTCCACGGACTGGATCAACCCTCCTAGAGTAGAACGAAATAACCTAATTCAACATAGATGTAAATTGAAGGCCTTAGAACATCATGGAAATTATTTTTGAAGGTTTGGTGAATTGATGAAAGACTTGGAGTAGTCTGAGTAAAAATAGGGTTGACAAGCCTAAGCACTACACAGGCCTAAAAAACATTTGCGCTTCAAAAGAAGATTCTAGGAGATCCAAATGGAGTTAGAAGTAAAATGAAAAATCTCCAAAAAGAGAATTCAAAGAAAAACATGATAGTGAAATCATATTGTTAAAAAAACCTTGTCACATAGGATTTTCAGAAAGGTTTCCTCAAGCACATGTGGAGTAATAAATCACAATTCAACTTTTTCAGGGATTGGATGAATCAAAACATGCGACGCCCACCAATGGATAAAAAATTAAATTTAAAGTAAGGATAATATAAAATTTCATCAAGAAATTCCACTGGGATCTCAAGCTATCATCATTCCAAGTTACCTTCTCAAAGACAGTTCAGGAGTTAGTCAATTTTCGAGAGGACACGTGTCAGCACCAAGATCCTGGTAGGATATCATTTCCCCAATGTCCTTGAGGTTAGGTAAACAAACCTTGGAAAAATTCTCCCATCCCCCATGTGACCTATGGGACCCTCACGTGAGCTCCAGACTTGACAGTTCAGCCCCCATGTGCATTTTTGGAGCATCCATTCTCTGTGTTTGCATCAAGCACCACGTGTCATCTCTAGGAAAATCATGGAATTTGAAGTCCCTCACATCCCTAAGTTTAGGGACATCAAACATGGAAAAATGTGCCCAACCCCTATGGGGAGAATGTTTGTCACCCATGTGACCTGCTTCTAGCCCCTTAGTGCATTAAAGTTGATTTTGGAGCACTCATTTCCTATCGTCGGATCGCCGCCACGCGTCTCCATCTTGCTCATTGTCAAAATTGATGTCCCAAATGTCCTTGAGGTCTGTGATAAGGCTAGAATATGTCTCATTAATGTAAAATAAATGATCTTGTTTTACTCTCCTTTTTAGCAAGTTTGACTATATTTTGTGACTTTTGTTTGATCTAATATAAGTTAGTATGTAATTGTCCATCTTTTATCAATTGTAGTTATAACATTTAAAAACTATGTAATTCATAACAAAGTGCTTTGGTACTTTTGTAATAAAACAGGTCACAATGAGTTGGAAGAACAAAGTATGAAGCAGTTAGCATGGTTTTGGAAGCATTCGTTTCAATACAACTTAGTTCCAGAACTTCCAGACTTAGTTCTGAAACTCCATTACATAGTTACGACCTCTATCACTTATTTTTGGAACTTTTGGTCTTATTTTTGGAACTCCAGTACTTAGTTTCAGAATTTTTTGTCTTATTTCAAGAACTCCTACATGTAGCTCCAGAACCCTCACGGTTATATCCAGGACTATTTCCTTTAGTTCTGGAACTTCTCTAAAGTTTTGGAACCAATAAGAATTTTTTAATCCAACAATGTTTGATGATTTATCAATCAATGATCCTTTCAACCAGGATCAAATTAGAATATTTCTGATTCTTCATATTCATAGATCTAGGGATAACTATCATACAGTTGTATGTCTAACCAAGTTCCAATTCAACATCTATTTTGGGCACGATTTGGTTCCATCTGAATCAGTAGGACAGCTATGGCTGTAAATGCACCTTTGGAAGGAGTGTATATATATATGTGTGTATGTGTGTGTGTGTGCACGCACATGCAAACCTATAGGATATTTAGGATTTATAATAAGATAGAGATAGATCGATATACATAGATACAAACATAGATATATAGAAAGAGACAATACATCTTTATAATGTAGAACATTTTATCAATAAAAAATCTGTTTCCATTTTCAAAGAATATGAATTTGTCAAATCATGTTTCAAGGTGGAGCAAGATCCCACTCCTCCAAGAACTAGGATATTCATTTTATTAGTATATATATTTCCAGAGAGAATAGTATATAGATTTGTTAATTCTGTAAATGCTTTTGATTATTCAAGTTAAAATTTGTCATACACTTGTTGGTGCAGGTGTTCTAGATTAGATACTTATTTCCTTGCAATCATTTTACAACATTCTCAATTGTGTGTTTATTTCCAAAGCAAGTGTGTTTATTTTTGTAACGTGTGTTTACTTATAGATATTTATTTCATTCTACAAATGTGTGTTTATTTCCAGAAATTTATTTTTGTAGAGTGTTTACTTCCAGCAAGTATTCATAGTTTAATTTTAACAAGGGTTTGGTCAAGAAGTCCTGAAGATAATGAGAAAATCCCCTAGAAAATATATATATATAAAATAATACCTATAATCAATTACTAGATCACTAAAATTTCTTGTTACATATAGCTTCAGACACCACCCCTGGTTTGAATATGACATCAACAAAGAGTTTATTAAATGAAGGGAATAACAACACCCATCATTTTTGGCACCATTTCCAAGGACTCAATAGTTATAATTGTCTAATTATGTGTCAACAAGAGCAACAATCATACATCTAGTAATTGCAAGATCTTCCCTATGTTATCATAAAATTTATGAGTAGACTACGAGACTCAAAGGGTAGATTCCTCCCAGAAATATCTGAACAAGAATCATCATCATATTCTTGATCAAATAAAGAAGTTTACTTAGAATTGGAGGCACCATTATCCCATGTTAGACAAGAATTAAAATTTCCACCTTTGGAATTCTTAGATCAATCACCAGAAGGAAGTAGAACCTTTAGAAAGAAGATTATATCCCAAGACCCGTTTAGAGAAATTTTTGATTCACAATTGAGTAGTCAACATCCTACTCTTGAATTTTCACCTTCCCTAAAATAGATCACATACCATATTGATTGGGAGAAAAGTCTAGAAGGTATTGCAAAAATGGCACGAGAAGCTGAAAGAGAACCCGATAGGACATTTACTTATCTAATTCAATTGAATGATGATGATACACCTATGAAAATTATTTCACCTACACATTTACCCACATTTTGAGGGATGTCATCTAAATACCCTGATCAATTTCTATTTGAATTTAAAGTATTGTGTGAAACTTATGATTACAAAAATAGATAATCAAAAACTCAAGTTGTTTCCATCTACCCTGAAGGATGCAACAATGAGGGTTTTTATGGGATTAGCAGCCAACTCTATTACCACTTGGGAATAAATGGAAGTTACATTTCTAGACAAGTATCAAGATTACTGTAGATGGAGGAACAGGAATGAAGAATTCTTCAAAATCAACTAGGAGGAGGATGAGAATATGGAAGATTATTTTGATAGATTCCTCTTTATGAGTAAAAGATGTGGATTTTTACTACAAGAAGAGTTAAGAAAAACCATTTTTTCTTAAAGTTCTGGATGATGAATCAAGGGAGGCACTTGATATGATGGGAGGTGGAAACATTGATCAAATAATAATTAATGATATAAAATAAATTTGTAGAATCTATTCATGAACAAGGGGTGGACCTAGAAAAGGAAAAATAGTTAAAAATTTGAACCCAGATATGAGCAAACTAATGAATGAATTGGAAAACTTTAAAACAGACATTTTAGTCCAATTAGCCTCTTCCATGGATGGATTACAAGCTAAATAAAATACTAAAACTTTACCATTAGCTATGTATTGTCCTAGATACATGAAGA
This sequence comes from Taxus chinensis, assembly GCA_019776745.2. Lineage (NCBI taxonomy): Eukaryota > Viridiplantae > Streptophyta > Pinopsida > Cupressales > Taxaceae > Taxus > Taxus chinensis. The sequence continues at coordinate 271,861,563 of CM034148.1, forward strand.
AGCATGCAATACGAGATTGTCCCCTAGAAAAAACAAAAATGTGTCTTATCTATGAATCTAGGGACCATGAGAGTAAACGATGTTCTCTTCTTCCATTTATTAAAAATCAGCTTAAACAAACCAACATTCCATCCACATCAGAAGAAGTAAATTTTTTCTAGAGACAACCTAGCCAAGGACAGTTCATGCCCAAGTCAGTTCCTAACCCCTAGATGATGCCATGGGAAACTTAGATAGTACCACAAAATTGGGGGTAACCACCTTGGGTCTCTACACCAACATGAAATCCTTAGGATTGGTCAGGACAATCTTGGTATGCCCAAGGACACCAATGGCCATGGTTTGGTCAAGGTAACTCGAATGGTTGGTCACAACCTCGGTGGAGCCCTAATAATTATGCTCAAGGGAGGACATATCCCAATTAGAATAAACAAGCCATAATGGGTTCCCCAGCACAAAATTTACAAAAAATAAAGTGGTCTAAACCCAAATACCAACACAGCCAATAGAAAACCTAAGAAAAAACCAAACAAATAATGTCTACAGAACAGAACCAGAAAAATTAGTTGATATGAATGTCATGGATTGTAAGGATTTCAAACTAGATATGGAAAAATAATTAACACGTCACCTGTTCTAATCACTGAGATGAAAGAATAAACTGAAATCCCTAGTAATGTTGTTCCAAAGAAGGATGTAAAATAAAAAGATAAGAAACCAGATAGCAACTCCGTTGATACTCCATTTCTAGAGAGATTTAAAGAAGCCATAGAGACTAAGGAATCTGAGTTGGTACAGGAACTAATGAAATTGAATATTGAAATGCCATTGTTACAAGAAATTAAGGACATTCCAAAATTGAATAAATTAATCAAAATACTATGTTTAAAAATCCCTGGAAGGAAGAAGTAGTACCCCAAGGCTATTAAGGTAGATGGGAAACATGTTCATTTATTAGTAGGAAAAAATTTTCTTCCCGAATATGGAGATCATGGAAGTCCTGTTATTTCTATCTCTATAGGGAATAAAGATAAAATAATTTTTTGGTTGATTTGGGAGTGGCTATAAATGTGATGATAATGGACACTTTGAAAAAATTACCATTAATAGGTATACAACCTACTAACACCATATTGCAGATGGCATATCAGTCTGTAGCAAAACCAGAAGGAGTTATTAAAGATGTGGTGGTTATGGCGGAGTCATGTGAATATCCAGTTGATTTCCTTATATTGCAGCCAAAAGGTAAAACAATTGGTTATCCTATTATTTTGGGTAGACCATGGTTATCTATAGTTACTGCCTTAATTGATTATAGATCAGGTGATATGACTATCTCAAATGGTAAGAATTCTAAGAAAAATTCCTTATATCCTTATGCATGACCTTCTATTGATAATTAAGAACAATTCTAGGTTGATGCTCCTGATACTAATAAGAAAAATCTAGATTCTTTGGCCATGATCATGTTGCAGGATCACATGCATGAGGTAGAAGATATGATTAATCAACTATTGAATGAACACCAATTTTCCTTGGGGCAATTGGGAATAGTTCTAGAACCTACGAACTTAGTTCTGAAACCATCACATTTAGTTCTGAAAACCACACCAAGAGTAATTCCCTATGACTGTAAATAATTTCACTCTGGAGGAATGATATTTCTCTTGGGGAGAGGAAGAATGAGTAGATTCAGTTTCATATATATCAGGAAATGGTGAAGAATTTATGGAAAGCAGCAGTGACGAGGTGTTTAACCTATAACAAGATAAGTATCATAACTCTTCCTACTATCCTTTTTCAAGTATTCGGTCTCAAGGAAATTTTGGAGATGTTGTTACATATCATATGTTTTTTCCACATGAATGTCCACTAAATACCTTAATGGAACCCTTTCAACAAATCAGTTCATCACACATTGGAACCAAACATGTTGAGATTCAACAGGATAAAATTTTGAACATTACCAACTGGTTGAAGAATGATGAAGAAGCTAACTTTTTTGATGTTCTGAAAAATCATGCTAGAGATTTTTCTTGGGTCAAAAAAGATATGAAAGGAATATATCCAATTATTTTCACTCATCACATCTATACTGAAAACATTAGACCAATTAGGAAACCTTAGAAAAGGATTAATCTAGCCTTAAGAGATATAGTCAAGCAAATAATTGAAAAACTATTACAAGTAGGTTTTATCCACCTTATCTCAGATAGTTAATGGGTGTCTCCTCTTGTAATTGTTCCTAAAAAGAATAGGAAATGGAGAATTTTTGTTGACTATAGGGAATTGAACAAATCCACACTGAGAGATTATTTTCCCTTACCATTCATAGATCAAGTTCTAGACAACCTTGGAAGTAAACAATACTTTTCCTTCTTGGATGGCATTAGTGGATATAATAAAATTAGAGTTACTACTAATGATTAGGACAAAACTACCTTTACATGTCCATAGGGTACCTTTTCCTACAAGGTATTTCCATTTGAATTATGTAATGCTCTAGTAACATTCCAAAGAGTTGTATTAGCAATTTTTGCAGTCCTAACAAATGACTATGTAGAGGTATACATGGATGAATTTACTGTGTATGGAGACACATTTGATGATTCTTTGAGTATCTTAGTCATGATAAGTGTTTGATGATGGTTGATGAGAGGATTGTTTTAGGAAACCACATTTGAAAGAGAGGAATTTAGGTTGACCAAAATAAAATTAGAATTATTTTAGACTTACCTATTCCTCAAACCCCAACACATATCAAGTTATTTTAAGGGCATTTTGGAGACTGTATGTGCTTTATCAAGGATTTTAGTAAAATTTAATCCCTTGTGTTTAATTTTCTTACCAAATACTATGAGTTTCTTTGGTATGAAATATGTCAGCATGCTTTTGATGAAATTAAAGAAAAATTAATCACTGCCCCAATATTGAGAGGAACTAATTGGGAAAAACCTTTTGACATCTAAATAGATGCCTCAAATAAATCCATTGGTGTAGTTTTGGGACAGAAAGATGAAGAAGGGAAGATGTATGTTAATTATTACCTCAGTAAAAATATTACTCCCATTGAAAGAAATTACACCATCACTGAAAAATAATTTCTTGCTATGATTTATGCAATTAATAAGTTCAGACATTATATTAGAAGGTACAAAATATTTGCATATACATATCACTCAACAATTAAATGTTGAATGAACAAACCAGTGGTTGGAGATAGGATAATTAGATGGTTATTACTTTTAGAAGAATTTGATATTACCAAAGTAGATAATCCAGGAAAATCTAATGTGGTAGTGGATTTTTTGTCAAGACTAACCATTATAGGGGAGAAAGATCTAGTTAAGGACAACTTTCCAGAGTAACATTTTTTTTCTATTTCAGCTAATACACCATGGTTTTCAGATATGGAAAATTATCTTGCAACAGGGGAGTTTCCTTCTTCTTTCACTAAGAAACAAATGAAAAAGTTAATCAAAACCAATGCACAATTTAAATGGTTAAATGAAATATTATTTAGATATGGTCCTGATTTAGTTTTATACAAGTGTGTGAGAGAAGATGAAATATTTGACATACTCACGACATGTCATGATGAACCATGTGGAGGAAACTTTTCAGTGAAAATAAAATCTCACAAGATACTTAGCACTAGCTATTATTGGCCATCTTATTGGCCATCTATGTAAAAAGATGTGAAGAGATATATCAAGCGGTGTGATCCCTGTCAAAGGATGGGATAGCCAACCTTTACCAATGAAATTCCTTTGTAACCTCAATTATTGATTGAACCATTTGAAATATGGGGGTTGGATTTTTTCAGTCGCTTTAGTCCTCCTTCACATAGAAAATAACACATTCTTGTGTGTACTGATTATGTGATAAAGTGGGTAGAAGTGCAGGCTTTAGCAAATGCCACTAAAGAAGCAGTTGCTGATTTCCTTAGGCAAACAATTATGGTAAATTTTTGTGCACCAAGAAGTATATTTTCATATTAGGGGTGACAATTCATGTCTAATATGATCCAAGCATTCACAATGCATTATCATATCAATCATAGGAATTCATCTCCCTATCACCCACAATTAAATGGAAAAGTAAAAGTAACAAAAAGAGAATTGGAAAACACCCTTACCAAAACATTTGAATTAGGCATAAGATATTGGGTAAAGAGACTACCTAAGGAATTTTGGGCATATAATACAACTTGGAAGACTACAATAGGGTTTTCACCATATGATTTATTCTATGGAAAAAATCCTTTATTACTTATTAAATTTGAACTACAAACATTGAGGACAATATCTAAAGTGGGTATTGAGTTGAATGCAACACAAAAGGAAAGAATTCTTCAAGTCAATGAATTGGATCAGTTGAGAATGGAAGCACTTCAATAGATAGAGATAATCCAAGATCAAATGAAGTAAGTTCATGACACACATATCAAGAGGCAATTCAAGGTAGGAGATTAGACATTAATGTTTGATTCTAAGTACCAACAATTCAAGGGAAAGTTGAGAACCAGATGGTTGGAACCCTAAAAAATTGAGCAAATATTTGACAATGCCTCTATTCAGCTACTTCCCAATGATGGCAATAGAAGGACACTTTTGGTCAATGGACATAGGCTAAAAATTTATAGGAATCCTCCTACAAGGGATGAATTCTTTAGGTAGATTGAAGCAAAAAAAGAATTTGATCATATGGAAGTACCCAGTTCTTCCAAAATGATCAAATAATCATATGGATAGATCCAGAATAAAGGGAAGAGATTGAAAACCACCAAATGGTGCTCTATTCCCCCAAAAAAGAAAAAAAAGAAAAAAGAATAAATTATCTGTATAAACCACTAAATGGCATTCTCTTCTCCAAAATAAAATTCTCTCAAAGATCAATTGAAAACCAACAATGGTGGTTGATCTCCTCAATAAATGGATTATTCAAAATACAAGTAAATTCTTTGGAATTATAGCTATCTTTTCTAACTGTTTTTTCTTTTGTTTCACTTTTAGGAATGCTGAGTCATCATGATGGAGGGATTACATCATCAAGTATGGTAATTATGTCTTTAACTTATTAAATATTATATTAAAAGTTCACATGTGTAATTTGATTTGATTTAAAAGTTGTCAAGATAAGTCATCTATTGCACATTATGATTAAAATTGAGTAATCATGAGGATGATGTTAGTGGAAAAAAATTGGCGGCATGTTTATAATGAGATATCATTTTTGTGAAATAAACAAAGTTAAGAAGCAGTTGTAGAAAAATTTCAAGGAAGAAGCATAACAATTAGATTTTCATTCTGTAGCTAAACACAACACTTCCCTAGTTAAGAACTACAGTTCCATAGAACCCATCAATTCCACAACTAAGCAAAGAGTTTTGTAGCCAATCCAGATAGCGTAATAATTTCAAGGAGAAAAAATTTGAATTGCCCTCTTTACCATGGGGATTAAAAAGAAGTCGAAACCTGGAGATGATACCCAACTTCTTGCAGATGAATAAGTGGTGGCTATCTTTGAACAAGAAGGGTGGTTGGAATTCCTAAAAAAGTTATCGAAGTATAACGACGAATTGGTAAGAGAATTCGTTATTAATTTTAGAAAAGTCCAGAACAAAGGTTAGAAATATTGTAATTCCTTTTTCTGTGAATACAATAAGTAATGTATCTAGTGTGCCAATTGTGCATGTCCCAAATCCTTTCAAAATTACCTTAAAAGACCTAGTTGAAACCCTACTACAAGAGGGGGAAATTGAACCCCTATATATTTACAACACTAAGAAAATCATAAAAGGGGTCAGAAGGGCCAGCTTTCCCAAACCCTTTGATAGAGTGGCATTTTTGATAGTCAAGTATTTAAATTGTGATGATCAATTTGGGTCAATGGGAAGAGAAGTCTTGAATATGCTCATATATCTTAGATATGGATCTACAAAACTAGAATATATAGTAAACCTTCCAGGGTTTCTTTTTGAATCCATCCATAAAATGGCCTAGCTTGGTATTGCTGGGGTGTTGGAACAATCAGACATCATAGGTTAGTTCATTTGGTGTGCCAACACCATTTTCTTTCAAATAAAAATGGAGAAGAAATATAAGAGAGATTTCTTAACAAGTTTAAGAAAAACCTTGATATTATCAGGAGGGAAATACCAAATCCTTTTTCTCCTACAACTAACTTTGAAATTGATGCCCTTATAGAGGAAAAGAAGGAAATAGGTGGGGAGAAGATACCAAAAAGAAGAAGATCTGGAAGAAGGATTAAAACTAAAAAACCTACTATACCTTTAAAATAAACTCCTTCCTCTACAGTGGCTAAAACAGAGCTAATATCTATCTTTGATAGTGACGGTTCACCTAGGCAAGATCAAGAAGTGAAAATCAAAAGAGGCTCTAGGAGGAAACCCACTTCGGGACATTTTTAAGTTCCTCAAAGAAGAATAATTCATAAGAGGTCTAGAGAAATTCCAGAGGGGATGAAATAATAGGATAAGTTGGAAAAAGAAGCTACTAATATTTTGGGTAGCATGGTCATGAATCCTCGTGGACCAAGCCAAATTGAGATGGAAAAAGAAGATGAGAGATTTAAGGAAAAAGTTTTTCAAGAGTTGGGTGAGTCAACAACAATATCACATAAAGAAAAAGAGTTGGAATATTAGAGATGAAAAGTGAAATTCCCTTTGGTAGAAGAGAAATTCTCAACCCCTAAAGACCTTTCAGAGAAAGAAGAGAAACAACAAGTTAGATAGGATCTGTTTTTGTCTAGAGAAAAACTCATTATTATCAAAGAAAAGGATGAGGAGTTGAACTTTCTCAAACTCAATTATGAATAGAGATAAATTCTCATTAGGGAACTAAAAACTCATCTCATAGACAATACTGAGGAATTGACAAGATTGAAACAACATATGATGGAGAAAGAGGAAGAATGTCAAATTTCCAGAAGAGAGGGTGCTATGTCAACAATATCTGCATAGATTGAATTAACTTATTGACTACTAAAGCATTTATGGGATGATAGTTACAGGGAACTTAGTGAAATCAAAACATCCAATGAGGACTTGAGAAGCAAGATGGAAGATGAAAAGAAAACAAGAAAGGAATGGGAAGAAAAGTTTTACAAAGAAGGAGACAAATTTAAATGTCTTGTAAAAATACAAATGGTCTGCATAATGAGTTAAATTTTTCTTACATGCAGGAGACCTTCTCCTGCATATAACGTGTTTCTAGATGAATAATTCATTCACTGACAGTTGTCAAGAATTGCATGTGGCCTTCCACATGAAATGAAAGATGAATCTGAGTTCATGATAGCCTATTCTTCAGCTAGTGCAGAGAAGAAAAATCTTCTCTACAAATTCTATCTCTGCAATCTTATGTAAGAAAAGAACACAAGCTTCGTGATCAATTTGTATGTGGGAGAAATTCAGGTTAATACATTTGTTTGTGTTCTTCAAAATCAGATTGCATGAAAGGAAAGGTATTCTGAGCATCTATTGAAATCTAGTTCATCTAGTCTCTGCATGAGGCTCATTATGGTAAACCATCTGCTTTCGTTAAAAATTTTAGAACCCATGCCTTTGATAGATGGTTCAAGACACATTATCTTTCCATTTTAGAAAAAAATATTGATGCCTTCACCTCTTATGAAGAGGGGAAGATTGAGGATATTCATGATGGATGTTTGAAAATATGGGAGCTTCTTACAGTTGCATTGAGAAGAAGAGAAATAATATCTCCCACAAACTTAATATGGATCTTAGAAAGAGCTAAAGCCTTGTGCACACTCATCCCTCAGGTTGATGAAAAGCACAGGGCCATATGGATGGGAATGAGAACAAGGCCTCCCCTTATTCTTACCCCCATTTTTCCATGGCAAAACAGAGAACCTTAAGATTCCACTCAATTTGAGGAATGGAAGAGTAAAATAGAATCAGTATCAGGGTATAATATTTCTTAACTAAAACACTAGGATATTAAGTTTCAACCATTTGACCTGAGAAGACAATTGGAATTCCGAATACACAACCCAATATTTAAAGAGTAAAGTTTGTAAGAGGACTTATAAACAAATAAGTACAGGGGAGATGATAAGGATAGAATATTTCTCGTTAATGTATAAGAAATGATCTTATTTTACTCTCATTTTTATCAATTTTGACTACATTTTGTGACCTTTGTTTGATCTAATATAAGTTAGGATGTAATTGTCTATATTTTTTTTATCGTAGTTCTAATTTTTTAAAAATCTATAATTACTAATAGAGTACTTTGGAAATTAAGTTTTGTAATAAAACAATTCATAATCAGTCGGAAGAAAAAAACATGAAGCAGTCAGCATGTGTTTGGAAGCATTGGTTTCAATACGGCTTAGTTATGAAACTTCAAGACTTAGTTCTAGAACTCCATTACGCAATTAAGAGCTCTATCACTTAGTTCCAGAACTCCAGTACTTAGTTCCAGAATTTTTGGACTTAGTTTTGGAACTCCTACATGTAACTCCAGAAACCTCATGGTTAGATCTGGGACGATCTCCTTTAGTTCTAGAACTTATAAGAATTTGTTATTCCAACAACATATGGTGATTTATCAATCAATGATTCTTTCAATAAGGATCAGATTAGAAGATTTTTGATTCTTCATACATACACATCTAGTGATAACTATCATACAGTTGTACTTCCATCTAGGTTCAAATTCAACATCTATTTTGGGTACAATTCGGTTCCATCAGAATCAGTAGGAAAACTATGGCTCTAAATGTACCTTTGGAAGGAGTATATCTATGCAGACTTGCAGATAGATTTAGGATATATAATTATATAGAGATAGATCGATATACATAGATGCAAACACAAATATATAGAAAGAGACATTACATCTTTGTAATTCAAAACATTTTATCAATAAAATAGCCATTTCCGTTTTCAGAGAATATTAAGTTTTCAAATCCTGTTTCAAGGTGGAGTAAGAGCCCACTCCTCCAAGAACTAGGATATTCATTTTATTGGTATTTATATTTCAAGAGAAAATATTATAGATTTGTTAATTTTGTAAATTCTTTTGATTATTCAAGTTGAAATTTGTCGTATACTTGTTCCTGTAGGTTTTCTAGATTAGATTCTTATTTCCTTGCAATCATTTTTCAACAATCTCAATTGTGTGTTTATTTCCAAATAAAGTGTGTTTATTTATGTAACATGTGTTTACTTACAACAATTTATTTCATTCTACAAATGTGTGTTTATTTCCAAAAATTTATTTCTACAGAGAGTGTTTACTTCCATCAAGTATTCATAGTTTTATTTCAATAAGGTTTTTGCCAAGAAGTCCTCAAGACATTGAGAAAATACCCTAGAAAATATTAAAAAAAGAAAACAAATACCTACAGTCAATTACTAGATCACTAAGATTTCTTGTTACATATAGCTTCTGACACTACCCCTGGTTTGAATATGACATCAATAAAGAGTTGCTTAAATTAAGGGAATAACAAAATCCATTAGTTAGGGACAAAAAAAATGCGCCCAAATCCAACTCAAAAAATTTGAAATTCTTTCTAACTGTTGGTTGATTCTTATTGCTTCTAGCTGCACCTTGTTTCTTCTCACTACTAGAGGAAATGTTGCAAAGAACACATCACTTCACCATTTCCAATGCTTGAACCAAATCCATCACAGAACATTATCCTTCACTCCATGATCACACATAGGTATCAGAAGAATAAAAATAAATGGATAATCGAGAAGAAGAATAATGGAAATCCCAATTGCCATAAAAGGAAGAATTGAAGATATTTTGCAAACCGGTGCACAGATTGACAAACCATCTTTTGCTAAGTTATTCTATATTTAATTCCATTAAAAAATCATATTCAAACCTCTAATTTGTATTAAGTAATGCTCACATCGAATAAATTTCACTTCCGGATCCACGAATAACAAAGTTCAATTTTCTATCAAACTGGTCATCGGATTGAAGTAAAATTTTGCATAAAGCACAAGAAGCAAAAACCTATTGCAATGGAGTTTATTTCATCATGAATGGAGATAAAAACCATACCTAAAAATTTCAAGCTCCATTAATGGCCACCATAACATAGTAATGGAAAAAATCAATGAGCTACCTCTCAACTTCTTAGGGTTCCAGTGGGCGAGATTGCACGAAAATTAAAGTGAATGATCATTGAAAAATCTAGTTTCACATGAACTAGTTTTTGCAACATGAAGACCCTATTTTTAAGGGATATGCAGGATTTATTTTTCATCAATATTTTTCCCAGTCACATGAATAACATCTGTGAAAGAGGAAGTGAGATACCTCTTCAACTCTCAAGGTTCCAATGTGCGAAATTTGATGAAAATTGGAGGGGATGATCATTGAAACATCTAGTTTCGCATGAACTAGTTTTTACACCATAAAACCTTATGTTTTAGGGATATAGAGGGCTGTTTTTGTTTAGTATCCTACTTAGGCCATGAAAATATCAATTTCCCACTTACTCTGATGAAGGAGTTACTCAAATGCGGAGAGTGGAACCCTATAATAAAACCCAAAAGTTTCAATACTTGCTTTGTTGCATCCTGACATCCACAGTGCACTTACTAAAAATAGCATTCCTTCCTCCATAGGGGAATGTTACTTTAGGTAATCCTTCATTTTAAGAGGATACGAAGAATGCGGTAAACACATGAAATTTCGTAGGAAAATTCATCGAAAAGGTCGGCACGGTTTGCAATGCACACTTACTAACAATAGTAACTTACACTCGAAGAGCATTTTTGGCACAATAGGACATACAAGGATAATCATTTAGGGGGACATAATTGTTCAGGATCATTCTAGTCATTTTTCATAGGGCATTCGAGATCCATCTTAGTTCATTCAACTTGGTGAGCATTCATGAGCTAATTAGAAGCCATTTTATAGTGTGCAAGGAGTTCAAAGATTAAAAGTTTCACTACATTTGGAACTTTTCATTGACGTGGATCAATAGAATTCATTGGTAACAACATATCCTCTTCTTCTTCTATCTCTCTCTCTCTCTCTCCTCTTACCCCCAACTTTCTCTCACTTTCAAATGTTCTAATTCTTCATTGGGGTTTGCAATTTTTGATATGAATTTAAGTCACTTAAAAGTGACTTTAGAGACGTAATGTAAATTAATTCTCCTTGATTTTATTAAAGGGACTTAAATATATTGTAGGAATATGAATGGTCTAAAGTTGGAAATAATACATATGGAAGGTCATGAGGAAGATGATAAGTCACCTCTCATTCTATAAATTATAACGCCATTCCCATTTCAAAGGGTTGGAAATTGATCTTGTAAACTCAAGAGTGCATTGTACTTAGAGAAAGCAATGGGGATAACCATTTTCTTCTACTTTCCTCCTCTCTTAAATTTTTTAACGATTCCCACACTATCTATAACTTCTATTTAAACATCAATACAATAAAAATGAGTTTTTAGCTTTCTTTGACTAAGGGATTTCATGATAGTTGGTGATCATCAAATTATATTTGGTGTTGTTTCCATTCGCAGGGTTGTTTCTTCTCATAAATGCATGTATTGAAGTTTCTAACTAGTGTGTGTCCAGGAATCTGATTTTTTGACCTGAAGCATTAGTTCTTCTACCTAATTTATCACACCTCTTTCCCTCTCTACAGAAAAAGTCTTCCCTAGCAAGATATTGTTAGGTTTTTTGCAGGGTCAGTGGAGTGCCCCTGTCGGATTCCTGGTCGAAAGGACACTATATAAATCCAAATTTTCTTGTGCATGCATATACGACATCTGCACTGGTTAAGTAGAGGGAGTTAGATTCCTAGATCATTGGTAGGAAATCCACAAGTTTGTCCACCCAACAAATTTTCTCACCAACAATTTTTGGCACCCATCGTGGGGAAGACGTGGTAGCATATGCACCCAAAATACAACCATAAGGTCCCAAAATAAAAAAAAGAAATATTGAATGAAGAAAAGGAGTCTATGAAAATCCATTGCTGAAGGCTACACTATCAATTTATTACAAGTGACTGTACGTTGGAAAAGTGACAGGCGAGCGTGAGAATCAACAAGTAACTCTTCCACGTATCCAACCTCCCGAGGTCGTGCCGAGATAGCCGGTGGGGGTAGAATATGCAGACAAACTAGTTAGGCAATCTAATGTCTTCGACACGCACTAGTGGAATTTGTGAATCTAAGGCTAAGAAGGCCCTTCTAACTTGGACTGGTGTGATAGATCGATCAGCGAGGATGACTACTCGAAGGCTCCAATCAATATCGAGCTCTGGCGTGATTCGATCTATGGGTTGCGGAATACGTGGAAAATGACCTGGGATTGTTTCGTGTATATCTCCTGATAAGGTCATATGGCGGATATAGTTGATTCTATGGACGATTTTCTGGCCTAGTCCAGAATTCCCTAGCTTCGTTAGCCGCTATATCTAGTAAGGACAGTTGTTCGACGATGATAGGTGGAAGTGGAGTGGACTGAAATACTAGTGTGCGTAGGCCAGTGTCTATATCTAACTGACTTGTGGATTCGTTGGGCTGTGGGACCTGTGGATCACAACCATAGACTCTTGGTTGTTGCGGTCCTGTTATGGTCATACGCGAGATCAAGTTCTAATCCCTAGTATCCAGTAATCGTACGCCTTTTCAGCTTCTACGTTTAGAACCAACAGTTGTGCGATCTTCTCAGAATACCTTACAGGTGTTCTTGCAACCTGGATTCTTAAGCTGGTATCTATATCTACGAGGGTGTCTCCAGCGTCTGGCTGTGGAACTAAAGGATCACACTCGAATGTTTGTTCTCTTTCGAGCCCTTCTACAGTCATGTGGATATTTTCTAGGGTAATCTGTAGTTTGGCTGACTTGACCAAAACGCATGTGCTTGGTCGTCTTCTATGTTTAATCCTCTTAACTGTGAGCTGATCAGTTGTAGATCTGCGGTTGTTCGGAATACTTGTATCCTGAGATTTTGGTCTATGTCAACTATTGCTGTGGCTAGGTTTGGTTGAGGCATGATTGGCTCAAATATATATTCCCTGGGCTCTTGAGGTCCCGTGATTGTCATACAAAACAAAATGTAATCTAACTGTAATGAAATAAATTCTAACTATGTGAAATAAATCTAACATATATAACCTTTATCTTTCTAAGAAATATTCTAACAATTCTAAGAAAAACAAACTATTTTAAGCGTATCTAGAAATAATAACTAAACAATAATTTAAAACAGACAAGATAACCGAGTGTGGTTATTTGCCTGTGCAATTTGTAGAATTATTCTAAATAAATAAGATAGCCTGTCTAATCTACCTGCAAGATTCTCGATCCTACCTCAGAAGTGAGGAGTGAATCATAGTTTCTCAGAAACTATCAATCCCCACAGCTTCCCTGGCAATATCGAGAATAGAATGAAATGAAATAAAGTGATTAACTACTCTATTTGATATAAATCTGACTAGAACTTTGAAATTTAAAACCTGGACTTCGCAGAACAGTGGCGAATCCGATGGTGTATGTGATCTCGTCCCCTCAGTATGATCTTCTCGTTCTTTCGTGTTCACTTGGATCCAGAAAAGCGTGTAATGCTAGCACCGATAGGAGTAGATTTTGGGACAAGGACAGCTCAGAATGCAGACTGAGAATGCGAGTAGGAGAGGGATAGCGCAAGAGTACAGAGCTTGGCTTATGCGATTCCTAGCGGGATTTTACTGCGAGTCATGCAACGTGAAGCGACCAGAACCTTTGACTATCCTATACGAAGAGCAAAACCTGCAACTTTAATGGCTTCCTAAGCTATTTTGTTCCAAAATAAAGACACTGCTTGCACAAGTTGGATATGTGGCTTACTAACAACTGAATAAAGCTAACCAGGTATATAATGAATTGAACTAAGAACTCTAAGTCACAGTAAAACAAATTTACAGCAAAAGGAATTCAGAGGCAAGCTTCTAACCGGATTGGATGGAGCAACAGCACTGCCTGCACAAGATGGGTCTGTGGCTTACCAACAGCTGAGCAATGCTAACCAAGTATGAAATAAACTATGCTATCAATCCTAAGCAAGCTAACCAAAATACTAAAAAAGAAGAAGACTCTAACAAGGAAAAATGGTGATCAAAACTCCAGCTCAAATTCTTCACACAAACTCAGCCAAAATTCAGACCATTTGCATGTACACACACCATGCATTTATAGGAATTCAAACACCCAAGAATCAAAACCAAATTGAACTCCTAAACAATAAACAAAGGAAAAACACTGTTCCAGGGGACCAAAAACATTAATGCATGCTCAAGTCGGCAAAGAAAAGCTGGTAAATCGTGATATTTCACGCGGGTCGCGTCAAAAGAGCGTTCTGGAAAACGCGCACAGGACCGCCGCTCTGAGCAGGGCGGCGGTTACAGGACCGCCTCCCTGTTCAGGGCGGCGGTCACGAGACCGCCTCCCTGCAGGGTGGCGGTTTCGTCACTGAAGGTTCAGAGGCCGAGGAAAGAGGGAAAAGAGTGGAAAATAAAGGGCACGGGGGCTAAGCGGGGCATGCGGGATGTTAACGCATACTCCGAGGGTTTTTCCGGATCCCGAACACCTTGCGAGGAGACCTGTATCATCATTGGGGCTCTTGTTGCACTGTTCTGGCGGTACAGTACCTTACAATTTTTGGTACGTACATATTGCCCCCTTGGAGAAGCATTTTAGCCATGAAGAGGCGTAAAACGGTGGGTCTGAGTATGGCCTTCCCGAAATGGGGAGTTTAGAAGTTATACCTTACACGTCCGTGTGTTGAAATGACGCCATTCCAAAATTCCCGCTACCTGCAAAATGAAAAGAGAACTCAAGTGCAGATAGATACAATAATTTGGAAAACAAACACTAAAGTAACAAGGAAAGAGAACGTACCATTTGTGCGGGGATAAAAACTTACCTCCAACAGCGCTCCAAACCTGCGAAAAAGCCATTTTAAAACGAAACAGAACAATATATATATGAAAGTGGGCCCATTTTCCTATTCATTTGCGCGAGTCGATTCGATTAATTTTGAGCTCTGGGACCCACGGTGACGGTTTCTTGCGTGAATAGAGTCGAAACGTCTGGAGTGAGATAGCGATCATGCCCCCACGTGCGGAATGCCACCCCGCGAGATCACAGGTTGGTTTTCTTTAATTTTGCATTTTTCCCCCTTCAAATTTGAAATGGCAAATTCTTTGTAATGGGGGGGGTATTTTTGAAAATGTTAGGTTCAAAAGGTCCACCTAGGGGGGGCGCCTACTGGGTAGGCTTTGTTTTTAGCCAAAATGGTCAATTTTTGCATTTTTTGGGCTTTTTAGGTTTAAAAACCCGCGCGGATTTTCGGACCGCGACCGCCGCCCTAGCCAGGGTGGCGGTTACACGACTGCCGCCCTGCCCAGGGCGGCGGTTACGTGACCGCCGCCTTAAAGGCGGCGGTTACAGAACCGCCTCCCTGCTCAGGGCGGCGGTTTTGCACAGAAAGCAAAAGGGACTTGCTTTAGACATTGCACTTGTATTTTTATCATTTCTATATGTTTTTATGACTCTCTCGGCATTGATTAGATACTAACTTGCTCTGTTTTGTGTGTTTTTGGGTGTATGCAGGCGAGGGAGGAGTACATTAGATGGAGTCGAGAGAGGGAGTGTGATTGGTTTCCCGGGGTGTTGGATGCCCTTTCACCAGGATGAGGAGGATACATTGCAGAGGGCCGACATACTGCGTATATCGTGCGTGCCTCATGTCACGCCATCTAGTCACATCCTTTGTGACTTGTTCTCATATTGGGATGCAGATCGGAACACTTTCCGACTGCCAGGGGTCCGCGGTGAGTGGACCATCACTTTGGAGGATGTTTACCGTATCCTGGGGGTCCCGATCATCGGGAGGAGGCTCACACTGGAGACAGCTGGGTCCAGAGCACAGATTGCACAGTGGGCAGGCTACATGGGGGATGCAGCTATCTCCACGGGGCCGAAGAAGGGAGTGAGAGTCAGATCCATTCCTTCTTTGCCCATCCCCCTATTTCGACAGGCTATCATGGGGATCCTTGCCTCGAGACTGATCGGGGACAAGGGAGGGGATACCTTATTATACTGTTGGGCCCCCATCATTGCACAGATAGAGGGGCATGGTTGGATATACGCCTGGGGCGCAGATATTTTGGGGACCACTTATCATGACTTATACAGGGTGGTCTGTTTACAGGGACAGTCTTTGAGCCACCCTACTCTAGTTATGAGTTGGGTGTATGAGTGCTTCATTCCCTATGGCAGAGGCGTGGAGGTGGCAGATCCCGGGGCTGTGAGGGCAGCCAGATGGTCAGACATGTCGGTGCTTAGAGCACCTCACCAGCCAGTAGCTTCCCTCACCACAGCAGATATGGAGGCCACACCGTACCAGCTCATGGCCGGCATTTGGGGAGAGGAGGCTCTCACATTGATCTCTTGCTCCACCACAGGGCAGCTTATTGACCGTGTGGGACGGGTGGAGGTACATCCTTTCGGCAGGGTTCCTCAGCAGTTCGGCCTCCCATATGTGGGCATGCCTCCTCCAGTGGCACCAGTCTATAGATCAGTCCGGGAGGCTAGAGGGGGGCCTAGAGGCCGTGGTTGGACAGTGGTCACTCCTGGTATTCCTATTGCAGCCAGGGGGATTGTTCGGGCCAGAGGGAGAGCTGGTGCGCCTCGGGCACCTTTACTTCGGATTACTGCGGGTCCTGCTCATAGTAGCGATGACCCTATAGATATTGACTCCGATTCTGAGGAGTCCACAGAGGGAGGGTCAGAGGAGCAGACGGATGACAGTGATCCTGAGTGGCATGACACTCAGGATATTATGCAGGCAGAGAGGGAGGAGTAGAGTGCAGAGAGAGAGACTCTAGTTTCAGAGGAGCCACTCTCTCAGGGCCGTGGTGGAGAGGACGAGTCTGTTGTGGGGCGACATGTTGCCCCTACCACAGGAGCAGCTCCACAGTCGGCAGCGGCATCTGCAGCGGGCGCTGGCCCTAGTGACCCATCTTGGAGGCCCGGTGACCCGAGTAAGTCATCCTCTCTCCCTTTCAGTGTTAGTTTGATTTAGGACTTGTTTTAACTGCTATCTCTCCTTATATTTGTATCTTGTATATTTTAGCCTCTTGCCTAGTTTCTAATTCGTCTTTCTTCTTTGTTTTGCAGAGACCGTCGACGAGTGGCGGGATCTAATCCGTAGGGTATGCACTGATTCTCTGATGATCCCTATGGATAAGACCCGTGCGGAGCTATCTGTAGATGCCGGGGAGCCCTCAGCAGCCGGTAGGCATACTGACGTCTTTGCTCCCGTTTGGCACGTGGCTAGGATGGTGTCGACTCTCCGTACAGAGTTGGCGGGCTATAGGACAGCCGAGCATCTTATGAGGAGCCATTCTCGTGGTGAGACCGCGGCTGCTCCTCGAGACCCTGAGCCCTCCGTGCATTCAGAGCGCCGGCGTAGCCAGAGTCCTAGGCGAGGGCGCGCACCCTCGGAGGGGTCGCGTAGGGGTTGAGAGGCGACTTGGCCCTTGTACTTTGTACTATAGATTCTTTTGTATATCACGGGCTCTTTGAGCGTTTTGACCATGCCTAGAGCATGATGGCATTGTATATAAACATTGATTATTTATATATATGCATTCATTTTTGGATCAAAACTTTGTCACTTGTGTTTTCCCTTTCTGTTTCCAGCTTTCTCGTGTATACTACGATGTATGTTTTATATGCTTTCTAGAATGTATGCAATGGAAAACAGATGATGCAAATGTTTGCTTTCTTTTTGTGTTTCATGATGCTGATACATGATATTGTAGATATATTGTGATCTTAAATCTTAGTTTCTGTGAGCAATTTGGATACCTCATGTTTGTTTTGGCAAAGTGATGAAAATAACCAGTATGATGAATAGATTAACTTGCCCCACTCCTAACTCCACGCAACTAGTAAGATGCGAGGGCTCATCACCAAGAGCCAAGAAGGGCGCAAGTTATGAAATATGGTGAAATGATAGTGATGAAAGACAGACGAAGCTTTGGTGGAACCCAATTGAAAACTACAAGCTTACTCTACCTGAATGACTTCATAGTTTTGGATGCAACTTGCTTTGCGGTTTATCCAGACTTAGACCCGTAGATGGCCACATAGTAGACAAAATCTGGGTTTTAGGATTTTTAACTCTCTTGGAATTTTGAGCATCTGATTCATTCGTTTTTGACTCAAAGTTTGAATAGTTTGTTTATGACCTTTTAACGTTTGCATTGTCTAGAGGACCCCCTACACTTTGCCCCATGCTACTAGTAAGAAGCGTGGGTTTATCACCGTGGGCAAGGCATAGGCGAGTAAGGGCATTTCCATCCTTTCCCAACCCTACGTCACTAGTAAGAGACGCAAGCTCATCACCGAAGGTTGGTGGGGCAAGGAAATGTGTAAAAATAAAATTTTCTGTTTAATCACTTTTTGACTTGTCTTTTTGAGTAAAATGTCAGTATATGCTTGTTTCCAAAGAGATGTGTATATGGGATAGATGTGACACCATGAAGCTTCTAGAACAGACCATAGGCAAGACACCTATCCTAAGAAGAAATCAAAGCGAGAACAAACTTGCAGATCTTGGTATGGTTACCGTTAGGACTTCGTCATGTTTGATTTTATTTGATAAAAGATTCCAAGATGACTTGATGATATCCGAAGATGGAGAGGTATGATTAGAAAGTTTTGTGCCAACAACATCATGAGTTTGTAATGATTTACTTTGAGAATAGATTCCTTGATCACAATTTGTGTAAGAACAAGTGGACAAAATGATCCTAATTTATATGAAAATGCAATGTAGATAGTTATATAGGTAGTGCTAGCTGCTTATGCGTAGAAACGCTTGAGGTGCAGGGAATTGACTGTTTCGCCAAATTCCTCACCTTCTAACGTACATAGGAGATAAGCACCATTCCCGTAGTCCTTCATGACTCGGTATGGGCCCAACCATTTGGGCCGGAATTTCCTTCCTTCGCCGGTCTTCTTGTCGATCCGGCTGTCTAGTCTTAGAACTAGATCACCTTCATATATGTCGTGTTCATAGACCTTCTTGTTATACTGCCGGCACATTCGGTCAGCATAAGCTCTATGCCGCTGTTCAGCATCTAACCTAGTTTCATCTAGGCTTTCTAGTTGGGAGAGACGTGCTTCTCTGTAAGCGTCTTCATCCAGAATCCCTTGTAGTGAAATGCGGAGACTGGGTATTTCGACCTCAAGCGGGAGAACTGCTTCTGCCCCAAATACTAGCGAGAAAGGAGTTGCTCCCGTTGGTGTTCTTATTGAGGTTCGGTGGGCCCACAAGGCCGGATATAACTTCAAATGCCAATCCCGCTTGTTTTCTTTCACTGTTTTAAGGAGAATGGCTTTCAGCGTTTTGTTTGTTGCTTCAGCCTGTCCGTTAGCTTGGGGATAATACAAGGAAGCCGTATGATGGCTTATTTTGAACTTACCGCATAGTTCGCGAACTTCTTCATTTTTGAAAGAAGTTCCATTATCAGAGATAATGATTTGCGGGATACCGTACCTACAAATGATTTGATTCAAGATGAACTTAGCGATCACCGAGCCAGGTACGGTAGTAAGAGGCATAGCCTCTACCCATTTGGTAAAATACTCAGTGGCCGTGATTATAAAATTGTGGCCGTCTGTGGATGAGGGAGAGAATTTCCCTATTAAGTCTAGGCCCCATGTAGAAAAGGGCCATGGAGTAGCGATTGGTTGCAGAGCCTGTGCTGGCATGTGGATCTCGTGAGAGAATTCTTGGCACTTATGACACCTGCGTGCAAACTCTATCGCGTCATGTTCTAGAGTGGGCCAGAAATAGCCCATTCGATGTATTTTTCGAGCAGTGGCATGGCCACCGAAGTGGCCTCCACATATACCGCTGTGGGATTCATGGAGAATCCTCTTGGACTCTTCTGTGTCGACACATCTTAAGAGCATTCCATCGAATGCTTTTCGATAGAGCACCTGCTCTATGATGACATATTTAGATACGATTATGCGTAACCTCCTTCTTTGTTGCGGTGTAACTGCCTCCGGGTACGTATGGTCCATGATATAATTAATGATATCAGTGTACCAAGGGCACTCAGAGATAGCAGGTCGAGTTTCGATGTAGTATACGCATTCATCTGGAAAGTCTAAATCTACTAAATCACCTCCGTCTAATGGGTTGTCAGCTAACCAATCTGCGATGATTTGTCCTTTAACTGACTTCTGGTTTACAAACGTTAATTCAAACTCTCCCATTAAGGTTATAAAACGTCCAGCTTTTTTGGACAAGGACCCTTGTGTGAGAAAAGTCCGTAAATGGTCCGTCTTTACCATGACCTTTGTTTCTTGATTCAACATGTAATGTCTTAGACGTTTAGTAGCAAAGACTATGGCAAGACATTCTCGCTCTGCTTGTGTATAGCGTGTTTCATAGTCGAGCAATGTTCGGCTAATGAAATAAATTGCACGCTCTCTCTTGTCATCGTCTTCCTGGGCCAACATACAGGCCAGCGAGACATCGGTAGCCCGTGAGTATAGAATTAACGGGCGATCTAACTTAGGTGGCATTAGCGTGGGTGGTGATAACAGGAAACGCTTAACTGCGCTGAAAGCTTCATTGCAATCTTCAGTCCAATCAATGCTATAGTCCTTCTTGAGTAAATTGTTGATTGGATGAACGGCGAAGCTTAGATCCGGGATAAATCTCCGGATTGCACCCAGCTTTCCGAGAAATGATCTGATTCCAGATTCACTCGAGGGTGGGACCATTTCGAGGACAGCCCGAATTTTGGTTGGATCAACATCGATCCCTCGTGACGATATGATGTAACCTAGGAGTTTTCCTCCTGTTACACCAAAGACGCATTTCTCCGGATTTAGCGTAACTCCGTATTCTATTAAACGTGAAAGAATGATGCGGAGTACTTCGGGATGGTCACAACGCTTCTTGGCCTTAGCCAACAAGTCATCTACGTAGGATTCCATGATCTTATGAATTAAATCGTGAAATATATAAGTCATAGCCCGCTGGTACGTAGCACCGGCGTTCTTGAGACCGAATGGCATAACAACGTAGCAATAGGTTCCCCAAGGAGTTATAAAGGTGGTTTTAGCTTGATCTTGCTCGGATATTCTGATTTGATTGTATCCCGAGAATCCATCCATGAGAGACAAGAGTTCAAAACCAGCTGTTGCATCAACAATAACGTCTATGGATGGTAATGGGAAATCATCTTTAGGACACGCTTTGTTGATGTCTCGAAAATCTATGCAGATGCGTATCTTTCCATTCTTTTTGAGAACGGGAACGATATTAGATACCCATTGGGAGTAGTCAACTGGCTTGATGAATCCTACCTGAAGGAGTTTTATTACCTCCTCTTTTACCATGAGAGCTACTTTGGGCTTCATGGGTCTTGATTTTTGTTTAATTGGCTTTGCATCTGATCTAGTGACGAGGTTGTGCACCGCAATGTGGGGTGCGACTCCTGTCATCTCTTTGTAATTAAATGCAAATGCCTTTTGATGTTCTTTGAGAACCTGAGTATGTATTTCCACTTCTTCTGGGGTTAATGAAGAACCTAGTTTCAATATCTTGGTTCATTCTCTGTCCCAATGTTGACATCGATTGTTTCTTCGATTAAAGAGGCGTTACCCTCTTCGAACTCAGGTGGTGCTGGAGGTAAATCTATATCATCCCCATTTTCTATTGCGTATATGCTAGGTTCCCTTTGTGAGGGAAGATCCGTTACGGGATTTCCGAAGTAGGAAGATGAATGCGGAATCAGAGATAAATCTAGCGTGTGATAGGAGAGATGTAGTGCTGCATAGGCATTTAAGTAATCCAAAGTAGCCGCATCATTTCCAACATGGTCTAGGACGGTAGATTCACTTCCGCTTGAAAGAGGATTTGTCATTGTTTTTATCAATGGTTCGTTACGAATGGATACTGTGAAGTGAGTATCTTCTAGCTCATTGCTTGGAGTGAAGCGTGATGCTGAGGTTGCTATTGAATCGGCGAGAAGATTTTTCTCTCGCGGGATTGCTTCAATGGATATGAAGTTAAACGCCTTGCTTAAATCTAATACAACGTTTTTGTAGAGTTGTAAATGTTCGGCTTTAGTTTCATATATTTCAGAAACTTGGTTTGTTACTAATTGCGAGTCTCCGAGGACTCTGATGTTATCAATACCAATTATTTTGGCTAAGGTAAGGCCAAGGAGGAGAGCTTCGTACTCAGCGCCGTTATTTGTGCATTCAAAGTTTAACTTAAAAGAGAATGGGAGGACCTTCTCCTCGGGCGAGGTAAGAATTATACCTGCCCCCGCTCCATAACGGCATTTAGCTCCATCGAAATGGAGAGTCCAATACTTAGCCGGGAGTATAGATGTTGGGGCATCTGCTGCGTTTGCACACTCTACTTCTACCATACAGAGATCTTCTGCTGGCAAGGAACCAACACCTAGGGAAAATCCCATGCCTACTGAATCGAATGGTAAGAACATTGGTGAATCTTGTTCTATCAACTCAACGATCTTCGCAGTAGTCCCTAATGATACTGTTTCTTTAGTTTTACCTTTAGGGGTTGGAGTTGTTTTGGCTATGCTGGTAGTTTCGAGATCCGTCGTAGGTATCAACTTTTCCTCTGGCTTTGGGTCAGAGGGTTTATTAAGTTGGTTTGTTGGAAGTTCAAATTCTGAGTGCACCCCTGGTCTTTTCTTTAAATCAGCTAGGTGCAAATCGAAAGGTTTTGGATCACCTTTGGCTACGAATACCTTTCCCAGATGCAAGAATCTTACTTCTTGAAATAGCGTGGAAGGGATTGCCTTCATTCGATGTATCCAAGGTCGGCCGAGGATCATATTATAGTTAGTTTCCCGATCTATAATATAGAATTCAGTCAAGATGGTTTTGGGCCCTAAGGTGACCGGCAGTATTATAGTTCCTATTGAAGTGGCTTTAAGGCTATCATAGCCTCTCAAGGTATTTCGTGTAGTAGAACAGTTCGTTTCTCCATATCCAAGTTTTTGGAGGAAAGAGAAAGGGACTATGTTAACTGCGGCCCCGTCGTCAACCATTGCCCGTTTTACATAGTTATTATAAACCCACACTTGCAAGTGTAAGGCTGGGTCACCTCGGCGTGCGATCTCAGCATCTGTGGGCATTTTACTTATTTCGAAGATGAATTCGACATCCTTGTCCGGCTGCCCCGGAGGATGGATATCAAAATCTACGTGATTTACTTGTGTTTCAGGAGGTGGAGTGATGTTAATTAGATGGCCTAGACCTAATGCTTCTAAAAGAGCAGCTCTGTGAGGGGGAGAGTTCTTTAGCAAGTCCAAGAATGAAATGTGTGAAAAGGTCTTTGTTAGGTCACTAATTAAATCATAGGCACCGATGGGTTTTTCAATTATTTGTTGACTCCTATCTATCTCTGGCAGATGACTTGGGCTCGGTTGAGAGAAATACTCTCGTGTTCTTGTTATAGCTTCGATAGGTAGTTCAGCGTCTAATTCTACCAAACTAACTATCTTAGGTCTTGGTTGAGCTCCCAACTGTGGCGCAACTGACGGATTTAATGAAGTCGAAGCTTCATGATCATTGTTTCCCGTTATTGCACCTTTGTTTGTTCCGGTTGGATTCAGCCTATTGCTATCATGATTTGGGAGCGGATCGTTAAAGATCCTGAGGGGAGCATTCTGAGGGGAAACTGCCCCTGCGAGAGTATTTGGTGATGATGAGACGGGATCTGCCAAAAACAAGTCTGTGAAGAACTGTCTTTGTTCTTCTGGAAAACGTTGCATAAATTTATTGTAGTCACGGCACGTTCTAGTGTCGTGACCATGAATTTTATGGAAACCACAATAAGAATTGGGATTATAATTCCCGTTTTGTTGGTTTGGTGTGTATTGTGGCCTAAAATTCCGATCAAACTGTTGCCTATTAGGACCAAAGTTTTGGAATTGTTGTTTTTGGTTTTGACTTTGGTTTTGGTAACCAAATGAGTTTTGGCTTGGCCCTTGTATGGGATTTCACCGTTGTTGTTGTTGTTGTTGTGGATGGTTAAAATCCACTGTATTGACCGCCGGGGTAAAGTTGTTGTTTCGCTGGTTGTTTGTTTGTGACGGAGTATTAACGACATTTACCCTCTTGGGTTGGTCGGTTACCCCATCCGTTGTTACCCCACGATTTTTGTTAAGGATTTTGGGTCCTTGATTGACATTTGTGGTAGTTGTAGTATTTTGAGTGGAGGTGATTAACCTCCCATTTGCTCCGTAAGTCTTACGACCACTATCTATTGCTGCTTGATCAATTCGCAGAGCGCTCTCAAGTACCTCATCATAAGTCCTTAGTGGGAACTTCTGGACTTCTTCCTTCACTTCTCTGCTGAGAGAATGAAGGAATAAATCGCATAGTTCCATCTGATCCATGTTTGGAGCACTTGCTGATGAATAAAGAACTGTACGCCACCTCTGGATGAAATGAGCGACAGATTCATTGTGTTCTTGTTTGATATGCAAGAATTCCCTGATTCCTGTTCTCAGTAGTTTGTTCATGTCGAAGGCTTTGATGAACTCTGACACGAGTTGTTTAAATGAATGTATGGAAGCCTCAGGTATTCTATAATACCAATCGAGAGCGATGCCTTCCAAGGTTTTGGGAAATATTTTAGCAACAACCCCATCCCAAGGGAGTAATTCTCGTATGGCTGTAGCGTAAGCTTTGATGTGCGCGTTTGGATCTCCCTCGCCCTTGAACTTGGGAAAATCAGGGAGAGGTCTTGGAAGCATGACGCTTCGTATGGTGAAATCTAAGGGTTCCTTTAGATATTCTGAATATGTCCCTATTGCATAGCTTTCGACCATTGATGGTGGTTGCTGAGGGAGCAATGGTGGGATAGGTTGTTGATATGGTGCAGCATATGCGTTGGCAGGGGCATAGGGAGGTCCCTGCGTTGGAGCAAACATGCCGGGAGAGGAGAACATATCTCCTTGTGGGGATTTAGAGTACATGTTTAAATAGGACGGGGTATTGTCAAGGAATGGGTTGTTTGACACTAGACCTGAAGGAATAGTGTTAGAGATGGTGGGCCTTGTTGGCGTTTGTTGAGGAAATTGAGGAGGCATGCCTAACGTGCCTACTCCTGTGAGGAGATCTACTTGGCCAGAGTGGTATGGAGGATTGGAACTCCCCGTTTGCATGAACGGAGAATTTTGATTTGCTTGAGCAAGTTCTAACCCTCTCACTCTTTCTACTAACGTTGAAATGACTTCATTTGGTGAAGTCACGGTACTTTTCCTGAGCGGCGTTTGTTGTGTACCCTGGTGTTGTATAGGCATGTGATAGCCTGTCATGAACTGATTGCTATCTTGCCAAGTTTCTCCAAGAATATTTCCTGTAGAGGTATTTTCTTGAAAATGGGTCTCGGGTTGTACTTGTAAACCTCCTATAGGTGGGTACATACCCCGGGAGCGTTGTTCACTCCTAGGATAAGGTATTGATTGTCCATCGTCTAAGACCAGGTATGGATCTGATTGTCTACTAATATGTGGTCTGAGTAGTATTTGAGGAGACGAACCAGATTCTCCGGTAAACGTCATATTGTTTGAACCAGAAGGCTCTGTTTGTTGGGTTCGAGGGAGTTGATCTAACTCCTCGGTTTGAAGAGACAAACTATATCTGGTTCTTGGGGTTTGAGTTGACAACTGATTAGTTGAATAGTTGTCGCCCCATACTGAGAGCGAGGGTGATGATTCCCTATTCTGTTGGGCGTAGTATGCCTCAAGACCCAGGAGGGGTCTGCCATATGCGTCGAATCCCGACATATTCGGGGGGTATATGAATACCCGCAGAATAATGGGAAAGAGCGAAGGTGAAAGAGAGAAGATGAAACTTCTCAAAGAGAAGGTGAAATAATTGTTTGATTCACGTGGGTTCACCAATTTTGTACGTCGGAAAAGTGACAGGCGAGCGTGAGAATCAACAAGTAACTCTTCCACGTACCCGACCTCCCGAGGTCGTGCCGAGACAGCCGGTGGGGGTAGAATATGCAGACAAACTAGTTAGGCAGTCTAATGTCTTCGACACGCACTAGTGGAATTTGTGAATCTAAGGCTAAGAAGGCCCTTCTAACTTGGACTGGTGTCATAGATCGATCAGCGAGGATGACTGCTCGAAGGCTCCAATCAATATCGAGCTCTGGCGTGATTCGATCTATGGGTTGCGGAATACGTGGAAAATGACCTGGGATTGTTTCGTGTATATCTCCTGATAAGGTCATATGGCGGATATAGTTGATTCTATGGATGATTTTCTGGCCTAGTCCAGAATTCCCTAGCTTCGTTAGCCGCTATATCTAGTAAGGACAGTTGTTCGACGATGATAGGTGGAAGTGGAGTGGACTGAAATACTAGTGTGCATAGGCTAGTGTCTATATCTAACTGACTTGTGGATTCGTTGGGCTGTGGGACCTGTGGATCACAACCATAGACTCTTGGTTGTTGCGGTCCTGTTATGGTCATACGCGAGATCAAGTTCTAATCCCTAGTATCCAGTAATCGTACGCCTTTTCAGCTTCTACGTTTAGAACCAACAGTTGTGCGATCTTCTCAGAATACCTTACAGGCGTTCTTGCAACCTGGATTCTTAAGCTGGTATCTATATCTACGAGGGTGTCTCCAGCGTCTGGCTGTGGAACTAAAGGATCACACTCGAATGTTTGTTCTCTTTCGAGCCCTTCTACAGTCATGTGGATATTTTCTAGGGTAATCTGTAGTTTGGCTGACTTGACCAAAACGCATGTGCTTGGTCGTCTTCTATGTTTAATCCTCTTAACTGTGAGCTGATCAGTTGTAGATCTGCGGTTGTTCGGAATACTTGTATCCTGAGATTTTGGTCTATGTCAACTATTGCTGTGGCTAGGTTTGGTTGAGGCACGATTGGCTCAAATATATATTCCCTGGGCTCTTGAGGTCCCGTGATTGTCATACGAAACAAAATGTAATCTAACTGTAATGAAATAAATTCTAACTATGTGAAATAAATCTAACATATATAACCTTTATCTTTCTAAGAAATATTCTAACAATTCTAAGAAAAACAAACTATTTTAAGCGTATCTAGAAATAATAACTAAACAATAATTTAAAACAGACAAGATAACCGAGTGTGGTTATTTGCCTGTGCAATTTGTAGAATTATTCTAAATAAATAAGATAGCCTGTCTAATCTACCTGCAAGATTCTCGATCCTACCTCAGAAGTGAGGAGTGAATCATAGTTTCTCAGAAACTATCAATCCCCACAGCTTCCCTGGCAATATCAAGAATAGAATGAAATGAAATAAAGCGATTAACTACTCTATTTGATATAAATCTGACTAGAACTTTGAAATTTAAAACCTGGACTTCACAGAACAGTGGCGAATCCGATGGTGTATGTGATCTCGTCCCCTCAGTATGATCTTCTCGTTCTTTCGTGTTCACTTGGATCCAGAAAAGCGTGTAATGCTAGCACCGATAGGAGTAGATTTTGGGACAAGGACAGCTCAGAATGCAGACCGAGAATGCGAGTAGGAGAGGGATAGCGCAAGAGTACAGAGCTTGGCTTATGCGATTCCTAGCGGGATTTTACTGCGAGTCATGCAACGTGAAGCGACCAGAACCTTTGACTATCCTATACGAAGAGCAAAACCTGCAACTTTAATGGCTTCCTAAGCTATTTTGTTCCAAAATAAAGACACTGCTTGCACAAGTTGGATATGTGGCTTACTAACAACTGAATAAAGCTAACCAGGTATACAATGAATTGAACTAAGAACTCTAAGTCACAGTAAAACAAATTTACAGCAAAAGGAATTCAGAGGCAAGCTTCTAACCGGATTGGATGGAGCAACAACACTGCCTGCACAAGATGGGTCTGTGGCTTACCAACAGCTGAGCAATGCTAAACCAAGTATGAAGTAAACTATGCTATCAATCCTAAGCAAGCTAACCAAAATACTAAAAACCAGAAGACTCTAACAAGGAAAAATGGTGATCAAAACTCCAGCTCAAATTCTTCACACAAACTCAGCCAAAATTCAGACCATTTGCATGTACACACACCATGCATTTATAGGAATTCAAACACCCAAGAATCAAAACCAAATTGAACTCCTAAACAATAAACAAAGGAAAAACACTGTTCCAGGGGACCAAAAACATTAATGCATGCTCAAGTCGGCAAAGAAAAGCTGGTAAATCGTGATATTTCACGCGGGTCGCATCAAAAGAGCGTTCTGGAAAACGCGCACAGGACCGCCGCTCTGAGCAGGGCGGCGGTTACAGGACCGCCGCCCTGTTCAGGGCGGCGGTCGCGTCACTGAAGGTTCAGAGGCCGAGGAAAGAGGGAAAAGAGGGGAAAACAAAGGGCGCGGGGGCTAAGCGGGGCATGCGGGATGTTAACGCATACTCCGAGGGCTTTTCCGGATCCCGAACACCTTGCGAGGAGACCTGTATCATCATTG
The DNA here is from genome assembly GCA_019776745.2 of Taxus chinensis. Classification (NCBI taxonomy): domain Eukaryota; kingdom Viridiplantae; phylum Streptophyta; class Pinopsida; order Cupressales; family Taxaceae; genus Taxus; species Taxus chinensis. Next base: position 271,890,132 of record CM034148.1, read on the forward strand.
GGGCTCTTGTTGCACTGTTCTGGCGGTACAATAGCTTACAATTTTTGGTACTTCTCTCAAGCCTCCTCTTCATTTGATGATTCGAGGAGTTCACCTGATAAAACAATCAAAGATCTTATTGACTCCTCCTTCAAATTCTCCCATTTTTCCATCACCATTAAGCATTGAGTTCCAGGAAGAAGAAGAGTTTAAAGAAGAATTTGTAGAATCAAGGGCTGAATCAGAACCATAAAAAATGATGGCTGACAAAGAATAAAGAACTCAACCCATTATTCCATGGTGAAGGAATACATTCCTACTTGCTCTTGAACCCCCTCTTCACAATCTACCAATGGGTTCCTGCAAGAACTTTCTAAAGTTCAAAGGTGACAACACACAAAAACCTGAAGAACACATCACTGCTTTCACAACATCACAAGGAATTCTTGGTGTTCAACATGAATACATTGTTGAGAGATTGTTCATTGAGTCCCTCCAATAAAATCAACAGAGTGGTTTTACCTCTTTCCTACCTGGTCCATAACGAGTTAGAATGACATCAAGACTACCTTCAAGGAAAGATTCAAATCAACTCAAGATTGTCAGGACCTCCTGGTGCAGTTGGCTCAAATAAAGAAAGGATAAAATGAAACCATGAGATACTTCATGGCTCATTTCAAAAGGTTTCTTCCCAAGATACCTTAAGAGGATTTGTCATGTCAAAATAATTTCAAGAGATTCTTCATCAATGCTCAATCATCAGAAGTAGGATTTTTGCTGCGAAGACCCCAACCAAGGAACATTGTAGAAGAAAAAAGGATGGAAATTTGAATTGATGAAGATCTCATCCTCTCTGGAAAGATCAAGAATCCATCAGAGGGCAAGGACCAACATCCTGAAGATGAGAGATTGAATCCATCGTTGCAAAATTTTGCGAATGAGATAGCATCTTTGAAGAGGGAATTATTTGAATGAGTTTCCTCCCAAAGAAGCAATGAAAATCAAGTTGCAAGAGCACCCCAAATTCTTTCCTTAGATTCCCCAACTACTAATGCAAGTTTTGGGGGTAAGGAAAATGTAGATGAGTTTGAAAAAGAAAGTGAAGGTGGTGTTTTCCTAGAAAGTGATGAGTTTGAGAATGATACACAAAGCATATTTTATGATTAGTCTAGAGGTTATGAAGAAGATGCACCCAGTTTCTAATGCATAGTATTCAATCATTCTAAGTCCAAGAAATTAGAACTCCCCGCCACTAATTTAAATAAAAATAAGGTTAACGATCCTCCTATGACGACTCTGAAAAAAAAAATCAGTCAAGGATCACCACTTCCTCCTTCCATGAAGTTTTCATTGTTGGAGCTTGATATTGTAGTGAGTAAGAAGGCTCCCGCTATTCTAAGTAAGTGTTGTAATACCTCTTCCAATTCTAAACCCAAATCTGCTCCTACAAAATCTAATACCTTGAAAGCTCTTAGTGTTCCATTAAAAATATCATCCATTCCTCAAACATCAAATCATGCTCCTAAGCCTATCCAAACTCCAAACTCAGTCCCTTCACCCCCTTTTCCACATCTTATCCTTTTCATTTTATAGAATATGTGAACAAATCCAGAGTAAAAATTAATGAAACTAAATATTTATGGACTCATCTTGAACAATTTGAGATGTTTGTCCAATACATCAGAAATGGTAGTCTAACACCAAATGATGTAGCTCATCGTCCTTAAGGAATACTACCAAATCCACCTACACCTCCTTCACAAAACCTTAAACCTTTCTATGTCTCCCTTCTTATTGGAGAATATGTACTAACCAATCACATAATAGATTGTGGTGCCTCAAACAATGTGATGCCTTTGAAGGTTGCCAAGGATCTCAAACTTACCATGACTCCGCCTAGTGGATCTTGTTACTCTTTAGAGTCAAAAGAGGTCTCACTTGTAGGGAAGGTCAAAGATGGACAGATGGCTCTCTCCAGATTTCTAGACAAAAAATTTTAAATGATGATTTTGGTAGTAGATGTCCCAACCTCGTTTGGAATATTGCTGAGTATAAGTTTCTACAGAGACTTAAGAGGGAAAATTCAGCTGAATTGGTCATCTGCAACCATACCAGTGAAGGGATACATGGAGAAATTACTTACCGAGAAGAATATGAGGTACACAATACAAAATTATAGAATCCCAGAAGCTAAAATTTTATACTAGGGTAGTAGGATGAAGATGATATTCCCATATTTATAGGGCCAGACATGCCTTCTACGGGAGATTTGGACTATGTATAAGCATTGAGGAGATGAGTTACAAGAGAGAAGCCCTAAATTTCTGGAAGATGTAAACCATGAGGGAGAGGAGATGGTTCTTGATCATTTTCAAGAAGAAAAATCATCTTATGTGGTTATTTGTGATGAAGAAATTTTCTCATTCCCATTTGAAGATAAGGACTCCCTCGACTATGTCACCTAGGAAGAGACAAGACCAGTCTATAATGAGCTCTCAAGAAATGGGAAAGAACTATCTATACAAGGACTAATAAGAGCCACAGAATAAATAGAATGCCTTGAGATTAGTATTGAAATTTTAATCCAAGCCATGAATCTAGAAGACAAGCATGTAGCTAACTTGGAAACCTCAACCAGTGTGAAGATGGGATATGTTGAAATAAGGCAAGATGAAAACTATGATTCCACTCTTGAGCTAACGATTGATGGATGCAATAATGAAATGAATATATTTTCTTTCACATTTGAAGATGAAGAATCTTTCAATGAAAAATAAATCAAAGAAATAAGTTTTGAGACCTCCAAAGATGAAGCTCTTTTTGATGAAGGATCGGTAGAGTATAGCGATTCCCAATATGATGAGGTAATCACTCCAGATAGTTTCCTTGAGATGTAAAATAAAGATTCTTCAAAGGTGTATAAAGAGGAGCTGTAGGAAATGATGATGTATAACCCCATGTAAGAAATCATGGATGCAGTAGAGTTTGCGGAAGACCCTGAGATGATTCTTGATCTCTTCACTCATGTCATGGACATATAAGATAAGTATGAGTTAGAGTCCAATCCTTCCATCAATACTCAAGCACCTCATAGTGGAGTAAAGGAAAAGGATAAATTTGAAGTTTTTCATGGAAAATAGATCAACGAGCATAAGCCAAGGAAAGAAAAGAATCCAGAATGTTCATGTAATTTGAATGAAAATATTCTTTGGGGTGGAAATGAAATGCCCGATGGAGAATCATCTATGTGGATAAACACGGAATGCAACTGGCACTATGAAACTGATTTCCAAGAACACGAAGCCAATGGATTTTCCAAGTGAAAACCTGAGCATCAAGAAACTCACATGGACTCACTCCTACAAAGTAAAAGGATAATCATTAAAGTAGCTAGTGTAGACACCGATTTTTGGTTATAGCACCCCTCCGTCATCTCACATTCATCCAATTTCCATCCTCACTTATATTTTTCTTAAATTAAATGAAATCCTATCTATTTGCTCACATTATTTGATTAATTATCAAATGGGCTCCATGTAGACCCATTTGATAATTCAAATTTTCCCATATTCCCATCCTTCACATTTTATTTAATACATGGGTATTAATACACCCATATGATACTCTTTTTTTTAATGGATTCTTTTATCTCACCCACCATGTCAATCATGCTCCCCACTCCATATAATAATTCAAGCCATGGTCCCCACGTGATCACATCATATTCCTAACTAAAGTTACTTTACTCAACCCTGGTTACTTGTTAACCCCAATCTAACCTCACATCTAAGCTATAAATATGTATTTTTTCCCATATCTCAAAGCGGACAAGAGACTTACAAAGGGGAGGAGGATATATTTTTCAAGAAGACCTAGAGATACCTAGGCCTAGAGGAGAGAGGGAAGAGATTAATTAAGTTCTACCAGTTTAAGGAAGAGACCTTCACCATGGTTCATTATCTTGCCATCTTGATGCCCAATTAATCTCCATAACAGTGAAAAACTAAGTTCCCTTGTAATTTTTAGTTACTTTTCATTTTATATTCCATTAATACTGTTCATGATCTATTATTATCTTGTCTGACATGGGGGTTGACATCCTCCAAGGGAGTTAAAATACTCTTTGAACCGACACTATCTGAGAAACCCCCGCATATTATGATCTAATATTATCTATTTCAGTTTTGTAGATCTATGTTCTTTATGTAATACATATATCTTATTTATGCCTGTATCATCCATCGTCATCTTTAAGGTACTAAGTCCTTGTATACTCAATGTTGTTGAGTGTTTCCTGATTACTCGTACACTCATATGGACAGGAAGTTGGAAACTCTGATTAATATTTGGTACGCCCAGTGGGACCACATCCTAGATCTGGTCATTTTGTTTTTTATTTTACTCATCTTTTCTAACTTGCTTGTTTGCAATATCTTGGTATTTTTCGATTTCATGTTAGTATGGTCACTCCTCGAAATCACCAGGAGGTACGTGCTCTTCTTGCTTTCTGTTGAAATCTACTCACATAGGATAGGAATCTAGAAATTAACCATACTTTCCTATTTTTCATCTATCGTTGTTTTTACTCACTTGATTACAAGGTTTAGTATTATTGCCCTCTGTGCGGTGTCAGATTTACATTTAGCGCGTTAGGTTGTTGTGATGATACATGCTTCTATTTTTTAATTAACTTGTTATGTGGTCATTATATTTAATATCGAATACATTTTTATTATTAATCACAATAAATTAGGAAAGAAATTAGAATTAAATTATAATAAAAATTACAATTTTTTTTTGAATCCTAGCTATCTTAATTTACCTATCCCCTATCCACTTCCCCCCATGAATCTTCATCACTCCACCTCTATCTAACTTCTTCCACTTCTCCAATAAAGTCCCTTCAACTTCTCCTCAGCCACTCATTCAGTGAATCCACTCCTACCTCAAACTCTGCCTCACCGAACCACCCCACTTCCCACAGAGTCCTCCACATACAACGCAACCATCAATCCACATCGAACTCTCCATTTCCCTTATCCCAAGATCCCACCACACCATCTCCTTCTCCCCATGAATCTTTTACTGACACATCCTCCACTCACTTCCTATAACCTCGGCCTCGACCGAGCCATCTCCACTCACTTGATTCTCATCTCTCCTTACCCGAGCCCTGTCATCTCCCCAATTCCATAGGACACGAGCTATCTCCCCGAATCCCAAGCCAATTCATTCCTTCACTTCCCCATGTTCAAAGAACATATATAAACAATATTTCAGTCTTAATGACTTACAAAAAGAAGAAATTTTATTATAAATCCCCGTCAAATCAACATGATTTTGACAAAGTGAATATCAATATAGACTCACAAGATTCTGAAGCGTGGTGTTTTTAGATGTTTCCATTTCAGTTTTGAATTCAAACAGCTTTGTGAGTAGTGACTATTGAGTAGCTTCATAGAAATAGGCTCACAAATACAAAATTGGACGCATATAGAATAAATTTATTGAAAATATTTAGATAACATCAAAACTTCCACTCCTATCTCGTTGTCATCACATCAGATTATATTTCAACAATAGTCTTAACTTCATCCATGCAACTGTTCCCATATCAATTTAAAATTCATGCATACTGTGGGTAGTGACTGTGCAGTCTCCTTGCAGCAGGCCAAATACAATCTCCCTATAAGTTCTCATCAGTTCAAAATCCATGCAAGCTTTGTAGGTAGTGCTTGTATACTCTCTTTACAAAAAATGGTGTACAATTCTTTTCATCACATCTAGAAACAATGTATGTATCACCATAACCAATTATATATTTCTCTTTTATATTTTCCGTGAGTCTCATTATGTAATCAAATATGTGAAGAGTCATGCCCATGTGCAATATGACTAACTGTTTTGAATCTACACCTCCTCTTAGATTGAACTTTTGAATTTTCTTTTCCTAAAGGAAAGATTTGATTTGGTTTTCTTTTCAATCAAAATGATCCATCATTTTTGTAAATTTATCTACCTTTTGGAAACACTCTTCCCCACGTAGAATGACTCATTGGTACTTGGTGTGGTGGGAAGTCAATTTTTTGGTCCCACACATGTGGGTTAGTAAAGTTGAGACACCTTTTGCATGTCTGACTGAAATTAGTCCAAATGTAACATAGACATGCATCAACAATCTATAAAACACCCGCATTGTGTGTGTGAACTATTCCACTTGAAGAACTAAATGCATTCCTCATCTTGAATCGATTTCAAATCAATTAATCTACTCCAAGTTTTTTTCGTAAGATCCATTTCATAGCTTCTTTTATAGATTATTATTATTATTATTATTATTATTATTGTGGATATTTTATAGTATATCTTAGCATTTAATCATTTATTTCGTCTTTTGTTTTATATGTTTATTAGTTCATAGTTTCTTTGATCATTTATTTTAATAAGAAGATCAACTCTTAATTTATCTCTTAGTTTATGATATATGATTAGCTTTCGTAGCTTATTTCCTTTTATTGTATACGAATGTTGGTCTACAACTTTTTCTTAATTAATTAGCTTCATTATTGTTATCTTGTTTTTTTTACAAAGTAACTTTTTCATAACATCTATATCTTCTTTCTTAACCATATCAACTAATTATATTTATATAATTTTCCACGTGAAATCAAAAAATTCACAACCATCCAATAATGCCATCAGATATCACTTGCTTTACAAAACAAAAAAAACACACTCATTTTTACTAGCCTTATCTGTAATCGTAAACGGTGCAATTTTAGGGTACTCAAGTGTTCCTGACCATTGACCGTCACTTCCAAGTACACCACCACAAAATGCAATAAAATAACACCGATAAGTAATTCTACAAGTATTTCTCATTTTTCTTAATTTTCTCTTTTCTGCATTGAACTTTCCCTTTCCTAAGTGTTTGTATGTATTGAACGTCATATTTCATTTTGGTCTAAAATGAAGCTTCTGCATCTTTCCTGATCACATAGCTTAAGTAAAGAATTTAACTCTCTACATTTCACTTATCACACACTACTTGAGACTACACAAACATAATTAACACATCAAAATGTTCCTCTCACCTGGTTAAACGATTAGGACCTACACACCCAACAGGAAACCATATCAGATATCTCCCAATCCATAACTACCTGAAACCAACCTTAGACTCCTTTAGGCACCTTCATTGCTTAATTTTGTTTTCTATTGACATCCTCTAAATTAATCATGATGCTAAAAAATATTCTGATTGATTTGTTTGTCAAAAACATAAATAAATAGATGTTTCTCTATTTCACACCTATTGTCACTCTCTCTTAAATTGAGAAAAAACAACAATCTGCTCTATCTAATAAAGTTACTTCCTCTGACGATCTCACCCAACAAGATTCTAAACTCAAAACCACACCTTCAGTAACTCAATCTCCAGTCTCCATGGTATCACCTCTTGAGAACCATGTCATAAAAAATTCTCCCCACCTTGACACCAACCCTCATATCCCTCGTCAAGCCAGTCTTCCAAGACTGACCGCACCACCATCTCTTGCTCCTATAGATACAATCAAATCTTCTCCTAACCCCATATATGATTTCTTACTCCAGAAATATCCTATAATCTCTCTATCCTCCCAATCTCCAAATTTAGTGGATCACATTCCACCCACATCCTATTTTGACAATTCCATTAATAGGCCTGCCTAGCCATCTCCAATTCTTAACACAAATATCCCCACTCATCATCATGCCCCTATTGCTCAACACCAGCCTATGCAGCAATCCCAACCTGTGACACATGTTAGTCTTTACCAATTAGTCCCTCCAACACCTACATATCCACAAATTAATTAATTGTCTTACTAAACCATTCCGCAAACATCCTGTCCACAAACTTATCAACTACCTTATCAGACACTTCCTCAACTACCCACACACCCACAAACTTATCATTTTCCTTATCAAACTAATTTTTAAACCACACAACCAATCCAATATCGACCTTAAAACACCTCGAGTGATTTAATTCACACCTTAATGAATCACTTAGCTAGTTTAGAAACCCTTATCAGACCACCCAGGAACACCTTATCCTATGAACAAATCTATAATGAACCAATTCATCCATCGGTTCCAATTAAACCTTACCCTCCTCATTCGAAACTTCTTGCATTTAATAAGTTCAAAAATAAAGAATATCCCCAACAAAATATCCTCACATTTAAACACACATGTTGTCTTATTGTGTATGACCATGATCTACTTCTTCACACTTTCCCTATGTCTTTGTCTAGTCCTAGGCTGGACTGGTATAACAGTATCCCACAACATTCCTTATTCTCTTTCACTCAACTTGCATAGGTGTTCTTAGAACACTTTTCTATAAATATCACATGCAAAACCAATATCTATGATCTATATACCATTCGATAATATGAAAATGAGCCCATCACTAACTTCTTCGCATGATGGCATGATGTTATAAACCAACTATCCTTCACTACCCCAAAAACCAAACTCATCGAATTATTTTCGCGGTCGTGTGCCAAACATATATCATCCACTTTGTAGATCTAATCATTCCAAATCTTTGATGAAGATTTCACAATGGCTCGCAATCTCGAAACCCATGCCATTGAGCAGTGTCATCTTAAACTAAATTCAAGTCAATAAAAAATTGAATCTACTAAACCATTCATAAATAACGATAAATTTAAGGGTGTGGATAACAACGTGGTCATTGAACCCTCATCCCCATCTACATCAAGCACATAGTCTCAACAATGATCTCCTCAATTAACAACCAACTACACTCCCTTAGGAGAATCATACAATTTTGTATTTGATAAGTTAATGAGCATAAACTCCATCACACTTCCTCCCATACGACCCATGGAAAACTCGCAAGCCAAGCATATTTAGTATCACGAGGCCCACTTTTGTAAATATCATCAAGTCAAAGGTCATGAAATTGAGAGATGTTGTTCCTTCAAAGATCGTGTCCAAAAAATTCTAAATCAAGGGGATATCCAAATTGATACCTCCACTACATAAACTAGTCAACCACCAACAAATCATGTCACCCCCTTTACATCTCAACTATCAAATGCTTGTATGGTTGACACCATCAATCAAGATCCCATATTATCACCAACTCTACATGTTCCCACAATGGACATTATTCCCATCTCTTATTCAGAACCTATCACACCTACATCAACTTTTACTACTTTGTGCTAAAACTACACCTTCTCCTATCCTTATCACGTCTACATCAAATTCAACTATATGGTATCCACTTCTGTCACTTCAAATACACCCCAATCTACCACATTAGATTCATCTTTAGCACTTATTATTGCCCCACTCATATCCAAACATATCCCTACATCTCTCCCATCTATTTCTTCACCCACATCTGCCTCAAATACACCTGTTACTACACCTACATTTCTCACAACCATCACAACTAAACTCAGTTCTACAACTTACACCCTATCAACCCCATCTTCAACATCAATCCCTTTAGAAAAAATATCATGCTTACCCCTCAACAAATTTATGAAACAACCAGTCCCTTCTACTTCCACATCTGAAAATGCTTTGACATTTGGTGCATTACCAATAAGGTCTACTCCATTAGTTATCATGTCACTCACATCTCCAAATATTCCAAAAGTTCTTACATATTTATCTATGCCAATGACCCCTATACCTATCATGTCAAAAATTCCACCTATCTCTACCTTGACAACCTTTCCTATGGCCACATTACCTAGTATATCCCAATACTCTTTACCCAATCCTTCTATCACACCAACCAAATCATCTCGATCCGTAACTTTATCAAAGATATCCTTTGGATCATCTACTGAACCAACATATCCACCTAAATCAAAGAAATAGGGTTTACCTTCTCCCTCTACAAAATCAACTCTTCCTATGCCAAAACCGAAACAATCCACATCTCATATAGATATCATTAATCACATCATACAAACACCTATCTCTTCACTAACATCTTCATCTTCTTTTTGGAAAATTTCTCCATTAATAACCACACCACCACTATCAGATCCTCTGATTGAAATTATTTTCATTCTTGTTAGAGGTAAATATTCTCATTCGAAGTCTAAGGATCAGGGAAAACATCCCTGACAGTCCCCTACACATCCACGAAAACATTCATGTTTTCCCACTTCTCAAGAATCCAATGCCACAACATCCGTGTCAGGATCAGTTTTTCCATCTACAACATCTTGCAATAATTAATCCATATTCAAATAATACCATCCTCCAACCAAATTTGATTTGTCCTCCAAAACAAAAATTCACCTATCCAATCTAAATCTACGTTTTCTCCTAACTCCAAGCTGATACATCTTATCAAAACCCATAAGAGTTACCTTCCCTATGACACTTCAATGGGGTCATACGCATGTATCTTTTGACATTTAACTCGAACATCTGCATCAAACTTCCTCCTATTAAATACTTTAATCCCTATGGTCCCAAGCCATCATGGTTCAATCCTAATTGTAGTTGTGCCTATCATCATACCCTAGGTCATGACATAAAACATTATAAGGCCTTTCAGTCAATCATCCATAAACTTATTAAGAAAGATGATTTCCTCATTCAGGGGAAAGTTTCTTCTCCATCTAATTTTAATCCAATCCATATCCCATCTTTTAGATCTCCCATGATCCTTCCATCCACATCATCCCTTAATATCCATCCAGCCCATGTCATTCCTCCAAAGGAATTCCCTCCATTGTTCATCAATGTCGCTTATCTTACCAAGCACACTTGTGGTCTCCGATCATTTACCCCATCCAAATCTAAAACAATCTCATCTAATATTTTTCAACATCCTTTACCTCCTTCAAATTTAACTCCTTGTGGGAACAACCTTCCCTCGCCCTTGAGCATCTCATCTGTATAACCCTTTTGTTAGTAGGGGACTTTACTCTTTAACATTGTTTTATCTACCTCCTTCACATCCATCCAATCTAAATTAGTTATATCCAAATTCTCATCTCATTCTAAGACCTCCTTTGAGGCCATGTTCTACCTTCTATTGAGCGACCATTTTCTCAAAGTCCACCATTGTGACCATATTTGTGTCTCTTCTATGGAACCATCTATTTCAAATTCCACCATTGTGGCTATATTTGTGTCTCTTTTGGGACACCGTTTATTTCATAAGTCCTCCTTTGAGGCCATATTTTTTCTTTTAAGTTTATGCTCCTTTTGGGTGTATCATCTTTTTCATCAAATCCCTCCTTTGAGGCCATGTTTGTATCTCCATTGAGGGATCCCTTTTTCTATAAGTCCACCATTGTGGCTATATTTGTGTCTCTTTTGGGACACCATTTATTTCATCAAGCCCTCCTTTGAGGCCATGGTTATCCTTCTATGTTTATGTCTCTCTTAGGGCATAATTTATTTTCATCTAAATCCACCATTGTGGTCATACATTTGTTTCCTTTGGTACATAGTTTTTGTTTCCTTCTTGGCTATCATCTCATCTTATTGCAACTACATGGTCTTCTCTCTCGTGGTGGTAAACTAGAGACGGAACCTATTAATGCATTGCACTTGTGACCAGTCTACTGTTAGCATATCTACCATTGAAAACTTAATTACATCCTTAGATTGTTATGCCATGTTTAGCCCCTTCTATTTGTCATTGTAATAATCTAAATTATGTAGTCCACCTTCACTAGTTTGATGTGATCCCGTAATCATTACATCCATTACCTCCTCATTCTCCTATTGCAGCCATGTGAGGGGTCAAAGGTTTCTTTTGTACATTCCTTATCCCTTCTTAAGTGGGTTACTTAGATATTCCCATCTCTCCCCCATGTGAAGCTCAAATTCAAGTATGTAAAAGGAAAAATCAAAGTTATCAAAAACAGACTGATCCCTCGAAGGACAATTGTTCATGGAAAAATACAAAAGAACAAAAGAAAGAAAAGTATACAAATCAAAATCAGAGAAAAATCAATAGAGATACAATGATCCCTTAAAGGATGACTATCATATTATTCTTGGCATCTATCTTATGTAGACCATACCCTCGAAGGATGGCTACTCTATTATTATGGCATATGGAAGGTTTTCCGCATTGATCGACCTTCTTTTATCAACATTTTCCGAAAGCTTCCCGCATTGATTAGATTTTTGTTATTTTTCTTTCCCTTTCCCAGAGCTAGGCCATAGACTTAAGGAACACCACATCTAGAGATCCCTCTTCCCGTGTACAAGTCACATATTTGATCCCCTTGTTATGTCAAATTAGGATTATGAGCATTTTTCATCCATATTTCCCTCATGATCTTTTGATATAACTAACTATCATTGGTTATGTGTTTAACCCCTGCTATTGGCTACAAGTGCAGTGCCTTGAGTGGTAACCCTTTCTTTTTTACCTCTAATCCAATTTGAAACATAGTTTCCCTATATGCCCTTGCTACAACTATGTTCTATTCATCTCATCTAGATCATATTTTATAAAAATCACATCAAATTTCACACTATGAATTTTATATCTATCCATCATCTCCATGAATGTGTTTCCAAATACACTTTTCGGTTTGTGAATTCTACTTGATCACCATTACAGTTTGTGAATCCTACTTGAGGATCCTTCTCAAGGAAAGTTTGTTATCCTACAACTCCTTATCTCTCATCATGTTCAACACCATCTTTGATCCATTTCTCCTGGCTCTCCATGTCCACTCATTACCATTTGTCTCCACATCATCCTTCTCACCTTTCTATCCCCTTGCATGACGCTAGATATCTTACTTGTCTTTCCTCTTGAGTTTTTATTTTATTCTTCCACTTTCAGTTTGACAATCTTGCTTAACCATCTATATAACCAGAGAACCTTAGTTAAGGTATATCTTCTTCCTTGGATCCTACCACTATAGAAGCTTCTCCACCATTTCCTCTTTCAACAAATAACAATCATTGTTATATATATATACCCCCCAGGTAAATACAGACAACAAAAAAATAAGGAAATATGTCGGAGAGGTCCAAAAACATGACACAAAGGAAATATGTCGGAGAGGTCCAAAAACCCGACACAAAGGAAATATGTCAAAGATGTCCAAAAACTTGACAAAAATGAAATATGTCGGAGAGTTCCAAAAACCTGACACAAAGGATTTTGGGTTTTGGGTTTCAGGAAACATAAGACATGAAGCATGAAAATCGTAAGGCATGTGCTGATGCTTGGGAGTTCCACAAACCTGAAAAACTACCTATCAAAATTGGGTTTTGGAGTCGGGAAATCATGGGGTGAAAACAACTTGAGGCACCCTCCAAACCCAATGCAAATGCAAAGGAGAACCCCAAACCCGACTGTAAATAGACCCTGACTTGGGGAATATTCAAATGGCCATAACTTTTCACAGGGAGCTTGGATTCACACAAGGTTGGACTTTTCGAATAGCTCTCGGTGTCCTCTACACAACTATGACTGGATATCTTTATTTGGGTGATAAAAATTTCTTCAAAAGTTCAAAATACAGCTCGCCATTTTTTGGGTTTGCTAGGGTTCTCACCTATCGCCATAATGAGATGAATTAAATGCAGTCTGGAGGTGGTTGGGGTAGATTTCGAATTCCTCTCTTCTCCCTCTTTTTTCTTTCATATAAATTGTAAGGAGGGGATTTTTTATAAAGGTTGGAAATTCTTTTTTTTTCCCTCCCTTCTTCTCTTCAGCGAGTGGATTTTTGGAGTTCAGACCTCCCATTCAAATTGTAATGCATGTTGTGCCTCTTGGCCATTGTAATGGATTGTGTCAATATTTGGAGCATTAAAAACTAAGTTTGTGGATGATTTCAACCCTCTCTTGTATTCATTGCATTTAAATGATCTCTCATTGCATTATTTGTTTCCTGTGCCTGTTTATTGTATTGCATTTTTTATGGTTTTTGTTTATTGGCAAAAAAATTGTTCATCATTCCTTTGGTGCATCACCTTGGTTAGATTAGGTTTATTTTCTTGCATTTTCTCAACCCTATCTCCTTAGCAAGTTAGATTAGGTTTTAGAGTAGACCCTCTACATTTTTATGTGTGCATATGAATAGAGGATTAGGAACTGGCCTTCATCCGTAGATTTTTCCTGATTCACAAGGTCCCACACTTGGGGAAAGCTCCATGTTATGAAATCACACTAAGAGTCTCAACCCATCGCGTTGTAGACATTCAGGGGTGCTACGATTTACCATCAATAGTTTTGGCACACCTAGTGGGACCAAGAGGTCGTTCGACAAGATTTAAAGGAATTTTCAATAAATTTGGACTTAGAAACTGCAAGTTTTACAATTTTGGATTTTTTACCTTTAAGGATGAACTCCGAAATTGATTTTCAAGGGATTAACTCACTCAAAGCAAGTAAAAATTTCACTAGTTGGTAGATCTAGGGGTAATCTTTAAAATGGTATCCTTAGATTTTTGAGATTTTGGCTTTCAAAATTTCATGGTTTTTAGTGTTTCAGGTTTTCCCAGGTGTTGAGCATGTCCCAAGTTCCGACACATGGAAATTCAGGTTTTGTAAGTTACATTGCATGACCTGAGTTTCCGCCTGTACCTTTCAGGGATTAGCAATTACACAACAAGACCCAAATTCTGAATTGAAGAATGTATCCTCTGGGTCCTTCGAAGTTGTAAATTATATTTTTAATATTGTCAAGTTTGGTGTGTAATTTGGAAAAATCTAGCCTTTTGAGGCTCATTCCCCAACACATCTTGTGACTCTAAAGGGATATAATTTAGTGGTGTAGTAGCACAAGTTGCCCAGGTACATGAGAAGAATTTGAACCAGGTTTGATACTCGAGAAGAGGGGCTATTTGTCTACTTGTCAATTTCACCAGGTAGAGGAAGGAGATGAAGAGGACCAAAAAGATCACCATCTCCACCTAACAGGAATTTGTCTACACCTGCACCTGGTAGACCTTTTCTCGCATGAACCAGGATTCTTAGGCCAATCATAATGGCACATCTGCCACTGAATCCCTTTTTCAATTTCACGGGTAGTAGTCCACTTGCCCTAAATGCTCATAATAAAGTTCCAGTTGCAGCGCTAAAGAATATCCCCTATTTCACTAGAGAAAATCATACTACTCCTATTGACCACATCCAGGATATTGCTAATGCATGTGCAATCCACGAAATAAATGAAATTGATGTTGCAGTCAAGTTATTGGCTTCATATTTCAAAGGTAAGGCCTTATAAGGGTTTAGAAGCCTAGCAGCAGGGTCTATTATGAATTAGAACCAACTTTGTTTAGCCCTTTGCAACCAATTCGGGGAGAGGGCAGACAATTTGTTTTTATTGGAGCAAATAAAAAAATTCAAAAGGGCTCCTAACGAAAAAATGACTAATTTCAACTTTAGATTCCAACGGACATGGGACAGGATTCCAATATCTATTAGGAAAACCGCCGAAGGAGAATTCCTTTATTTTTTAAAGGCTATAAATTCAGGAATAACCATGATGATCCATTCAATGGGAGGAACAACACTACCAGGGGCCTACAACATAGCTATCCGAGTAGAGAACTATTTGATCTAAGCTGGTAATCTTGCACCAAGGCCACCAATGCCTCTCTATCTGGATATGGGAAATCCTACAACTAGTCAAGCACCAAAACTGAATCCCATTCCAACCCCTAGAAATTAAAGCAATAATGAGGCATCAACTTCTTCAAATACTTCAAAGGAATTGCAGGAGGTTATGAAACAACTACAAAACCTTAGAAATGAGCTAGTGACTATCAAAAGACAGCAAGGTCAAAGTTCTAGACCATATCAGCCTCAAGCATAGTACCAAGCTAGGCCCTCATACCAACAAAATAGACCACCACCTCAAACTGCAAATCAAAACCAAAACCAAGGAAAACCTCAAGCTACCATGTCATTTCGACCATATGATCCAAATGCAATGACATCCTCAAGAGCCTTGGTCCCAACACAAAATAATATGGCACAGGAGTACGACTGTTGTTACCCCTGTAATTTACCTCATAATCAATTAACGTGTTTCAATAGCACACTAAATTAGGCCTTGATGGTGCAAACCATTAGTGTGCCTCAAGAACCAAGCCAATAAGGGAATCAACAGTAAGAAACGCAACAAGAAGGACCTCAAACAGAAACCACGTTGGCCAATTGGAAAACGGAATATTTATGTGGAGTTAACCAACAACCTTTTCAAGGCATGGTTGCCAACATACGGTCAAAGAAGAGAAGCATAGAAGAGGGAAAACCATCTAATCTAGTTTTTTCTGAGCCCACTCCTACATAACAAGGGGTCAGTAGATAAAACATAGCTCCAAATGTGCAAAATCAGCCTAAGGTACCTGTTGTAGCAACACATGCACATGTTCAAGCTCCAGAAAAGGTTGCGCCAAGTAAGGGACAACAAAAGGACAATTCATCCCCTTTCAAAATCATCGATCAAATGAAGAAGACACATGTGAACATTTCCATGTGGCAATCATTGGTGATCCTAAGGCAATGAGATTTATTGCAAGATGCAATGGCTAATTGGTCTGCCTCAAATGTATCAAACCGGGGACATGAGAAAGTTCTCACTAATGCAGTGCAACATGATGGGGGCCAGACAAGTAAAAATTTGAATCCTCCACCATTCTATGTGTCATTGATTGTTGGGAACCACTTGGTACACAACTACATGATAGATTCAGGGGCAAGTAGTTCAGTGATGCCGAAGCAAATAGCAGATAAACTGGGTCTGAAGTATGAGCCAGTGATGAAAGGAGTAGTGCAGCTAGATGGAACGATAGTAGGAATAGTTGGGGTCATCAAAGGGTTAAGCCTAACACTACATTCCTGTCCTAATGTCATAATTCTGCATGATGTGTCTGTAATTGACCTTCTGCCACTCTTTGCATTGTGTCTATCAAGATACTTCACTGCAAAAATTGGTGGATATCTATCTACAGATTGGTCACACATTATTTTCAGGATAAGGTATGGGGCCAAAACAACAATCAGGTCAGAACCAATTGCCAATTTCCATATTGAGCCTCATGTACCAAGTCCTATCAATGCAAATTGCTCAACCTTTGATTAGGAGGAGTGTTCAAATGATCTAGAAATAGGTACTAAGGTTGAGGGAATTCCTGATTTGACTTTGGATGAATGGGCAAAAAAAATTCATGGATTTGACCCATACAAGGAAATTGAAGAATCTGAATTGGGCATGTATTGTGTACATGAAGAAAACTCACCCATTCCTGACATCACTAAGCTTGAAAAAAAGAATGAAAATGAAGTTTGGAAACTAGTTTTCGATGGTTAGAGAAGCAGACAAGGTGCTAGAGGTGGTGGAATGTTGATTTCACCCAAAGACATCAAATATTATTCAGCTTTTTGTTTCCAGTTTTCCTATTCAAACAACATGGCTGAATACGAGGCCTTGATTCATGGACTTCATTGGGCTAGGGAACAGGGCATAAAGAACTTGCAGGTGTTCGGAGATAGCGAGCTAATCATCAACCAAGTCAGGGGACGACATGCTATAAAGAATGACCTACTGAAGAGCTACAAGAATAGGGTATGGGACCTCATTGAGGATTTTGAAGCTTTCAACATTGTGTCCATACCCAAGAAGAAAAATGAAGCCGCGGATAGGATCGCAGTAGAGTTGGAGAAATGTTTGATGTGGTTGACAACATTAAAAGGGAAAAAACACAACCACATATCCATGTGATTGTGAGGCTAGCAGTGCCAAATAATAACACAAGTTGGTAGGTGTTTGAGAATGGTCAACAAATCATCAATTTCTTGCAAGAAGAGGCTGAATTCTCGGCTAGGAATCAGGAAAAACTATAGCAGCACTACGGGGATCAAGTAGTGCAGTTGCAGAAAAACAAGCTTCCCAAGGGTTTAGTAACATTGGAGTCTATCTTCAATCCTAATGACCAATTCCATAAGCAAAAGGCTAACATATAGGTCAAAGGAGAAGATTCAGAGCCAATTCCAGTTGGGGAAGGCAAAACACTTCAAATTGGTAAAGTGGTCACTGAACAGGAGAAATCAAATTTCATACAACTTTGAAAAGAATTTATAGATGTCTTCACTTGGAGCTATGAGGACTTGCGAGGATTCAACCCGAAGTTGGCACAACATATAATATAACTAGATCCAGATGCTAAGCCCATCAAGTAGAAACAAAGACCAGTCAACCCACATTGAGCCTCTAATGAATAAAGAGCTACACAAGCTAATAGAGGCAAGCATTATATTCTTGATCAAGCACTTAAGCTGGGTTGCAAACCTGGTACCAGTTAGGAAGAATAACAGAGAGATCACGATGTGTGTGGACTTCTGAGACCTCAACAGGGCATCTCTCAAAGACCATTACTAACTTCCTTCAATGGAGAAAATATTACAAGTGGTATCTAGTTCAGAGAGATTCTCTCTCCTAGATGGCTACTCAGGGTATAACCAGATAATGGTGAAAGATGATGACCAGTTTAAGACAGCTTTCACCACCAAATGGGGCACCTATGCCTACAAGAAGATGTCATTTGGGCTATCAAATGTTGTAGCCACTTTCCAAAGGGCAATGGATATGGCATTCAAGGGGTTGATCAATAAAATAGTTTTGATATATCTTGACGACATCACTATGTTCTCCAAAAATGTAGCAGATCACCTCTTTCATCTGAGATAGGTATTTCAGAGATGTAGGAGATTTGGGGTATCATTGAATCATAAAAAATGCATATTCTTAGCTCACGAAGGAAAACTTCTAGGCCATATTGTTTCAAAGGAGGGGTTGACGATTGACCTAGAGAGATTTGAAGTAATTAGAGCATTGCCATTTCTAAGTCACAAGAAGGCTCTTCAAAGCTTCTTACGAAAGATCAATTTTATCTGCAAGTTTGTTCCAAACTTTACAGCTCTCATAAAGCCAATAACATCGATGATAAAGAAGAGCATGACATTTAAGTGGACAACTAAAGGCAAGGAAAGTTTTGAGACAATAAAAGATGCTATATCTCAAGCTCCAACTCTCATCAATCCAGATTTCTCCAAGGATTTCATGTTATATGCCTTTGGTGGTTGGGACACAATTTCTACAATCCTGGTGCAACAAAACAAAGAGGGATTGGAACAACCAGTTGTTTTCTTCAGTCAGGGCTTGGAAGAATATGAAACTAGATACTCTTTCATTAAAAAGCATGTCCTTGTAGTGATCAGGAGCTTAAAAAAATTCAAGCACCTAGTCTCAAACAACAAGATCCAATTGTTGGTATCTCATGTGGGATTCAAGGACTTCCTTCTAAACAAGGATCTTAATGAGAAGCATGCAAGATGGATCACTCATATCATGGAATATGACATCAAGATCAAGGTCACCAAACTAGTACATGGAAAAGGACTATGTGAACAGCTATCCTTAAGTCAGCAAGTTGAAGAAGGTGATGAAAAAGAGACTGTCTTGGTACTACAGGATGGTTAAGAATAGGAAAATGATGATTTTCCCACTCCTTGTTGGACTCAGAATATGATACACTTCCTGCAGACATGCCTATGCCCTCTAGAAATAAGCAAAGAAAAGAGGGTATACTTTAGATTACAAGCTATTCCATATGTGATTGTTGATGGTGTTTTGTTCAAGAAAGACATCAATGGAGTTCTATTGAGGTGCATTGGGATAGATCAAATTGAGAGGGTGTTACGAGATTTTCATGATGGAGATTCCAGAGGACATTTTCCCCCACGGGTAACAGCTCTCAAGATAATGAAGGTAGGGTATTATTGGCCCACGGTGTTCAATGAATGCTATACATGAATAAAAAAGTGTAAAAAATGTGCACTCTTCACATGCAAAGAAAGACTAACAGCACTTCCATTGCACCCAATTTTGGTTGACACCCCATTAATGCAATGGAGATTGGACTTCATCGGGGTCATCAATCTGAACTCAAGCCAAGGCCACAAGTGGACTCTCACAGCAACGGACTATTTCACCAAGTTGACCGAGGCAGTAGCGCACAAAGAAGCAAATGAGTCTAACATACTAGACTTTTATGAAGAAATAGTGACTAGGTTCGGTGTGCTGACCACTATCATGTCAGACAATGCATTGGAATTCCTAGGTTCCAAGAGTATAGAATGGTCTGTCAAGAATGGAATCTACTTGAGCACCTCTTCCAACTATTACCCATAGGGTAATGGACAAGCAAAGTCCACGAACAAAAATTTTGCTAAGGACCATCAGAAGGACTCTAGATGAAAATCAAAGAACATGGTATACCAAGCTAAAATCAGCGTTATGGGCTGATAGAATAACACCAAAGAGGTCTATAGGTAATTCCCCTTACAATATGCTCTATGGGAAAGAGGCAATATTACTTGCATTAGAGCTCATGAAGTAGTTGGAGTTGGCTGAGTTTGAACCAATGGAGGCTAGGTATGTAGAGTTGATGGAATTGGAGGAAATTAGAGAACATGTAGTTCAAACGATTGAGAAATATCAGGCCTTAGTAAAAAGATGGTTTGATAAGAAAGAAAGAGCAAGGACCTTCCAAGAAGGGGATCTAGTTCTGAAATGGGATGTAGATCGGGAAAAACCAGGAAGGCATTCCAAGTTTGATGCCATTTGGAGTGGCCCCTACATGGTCACGAGATGTAAGAATAGCAATGCCTTCCAATTGTCTACATTAGACGGAGAAGAACTCCTGATTCCAGTTTACGAAATCTATATTAAACATTACTATTGAAAAGAGAAGGTTTACCCTTGTAAATAGTAGCCTAGGGTTTTAATTCCTCTAAGTGCATATGCACATTGTCTTGTTGTAGTTAGGTTTCAATTTCCCTAAGTGCTTCGACATAGGTTTTGTTGCTCCCAAGTTGAATTTCTACAGTTCAGCATGCTCTCAGAGAAGGAGTTGTGGTATCAGGCTTGGGATTAGATATCAAGTTGGTTTCAAGTTATTTCTTATGACTCCATGCCCAATGGATCACTAAAAAGCCACTGGTCTTCTACCTAGCACGCAGGTAATCCCATTGAGTCACCAAATTGTTATATATATCTACCCCAGGTAAATATAGACAACAACAAAATAAAGAAATATGTCAGAGAGGTCCAAAAACCTGACACAAAGGAAATATGTCGGAGAGGTCCAAAAACCCAACACAAAGGAAATATGTCGAAGAGGTCCAAAAACCTGACAAAAAGGAAATATGTCAGAGAGGTCCAAAAACCTGACACAAAGGATTTTGGGTTTCGGGTTTTAGGAAACATAAGACAAGAAGCATGAAAATCACAAGGCATGTGCTGATGCTTGGGAGTTCCACAAACCCGAAACACTACGTAGCAAAATTGGGTTTTGGAGTCAGGAAAGCATGGGGCAAAAACAAGTTGAGGCACCCTCCAAACCTGATGTAAATGTAAAGGAGAACCCTGAACCCGACTGTAAATAGACCCTGACATGGAGAATATTCAAATGGCCATAACTTTTCACAGGGAGCTCGGATTCACGCAAGATTAGAATTTTCAGAAATCTCTCAGTGTCCTCTATACAACTATGACTAGATATATTTATTTGGGTGATAAAAAGTTCTTCAAAATTTAAAAATATAGCTCGCCATTTTTTGGGTTTGCTAGGGTTTTCACCTACCGCCATAATGAGATGAATTAAATGCAGTCTGGAGGTAGTTGGGGTAGATTTCGAATTCCTCTCTTCTCCCTCACTTTTCCTTCCTATAAATTATAAGGAGGGGATTCTTTCTAAAGGTTGGACATTCTTGTTTTTCCCCTCCCTTCTTCTCTTCAGTGAGTGGATTTTTGGAGTTCAGACCTCCCATTCAAATTGTAATGGATGTTGTGCCTCTTGGCCATTGTAATGGATTGTGTCAATATTTGGAGCATTAAAAACTAAGTTTGTGGATGATTTCAACCCTCTCTTGTATTCATTGCATTCAAATGATCTCTCATTGCATTCTTGGTTACCTGTGCATGTTTATTGTATTGCATTTTTTATGCTTTGTGTTTATTAGAAAAACAGTTGTTCATCATTCCTTTGGTGCATCACCTTGGTTAGATTAGGTTTATTTTCTTGCATTTTCTCAACCCTATCTCCTTAGCAAGTTAGATTAGGTTTTAGAGTAGACCCTCTGCATTTTTATGTGTGCATCTGAATAGAGGAATAGGAACTAGCCTTTATTCAGAGATTTTTCCCGATTCGCAAGGTCCCACACTTGGGGAAAGCTCCATGTTATGCAATCACACTGAGAGTCTCAACCCATTGCATTGTAGACATTTAGGGGTGCTATGATTTTCCATGAACAATCACCACCATAAACATTTTTCCACTCCTCCTTTTTTGCTTAACACTCTTGCATCACCACTACCACCACGTGGGCATCCCAGTTAAGGATTGCCCTTACATTATCCATCTATGTTACATATGTTCCTCTATTCACTCATGTCACACTCTTTTGTCTCTTTTTTTTCACTTTAATATCACCTCGTTTTATGTCTTGTTCCATTTTGGTATACACTACTTAGTCTTTTCATCATTCTTCTTCTTTGGTTTGGCAATCCTACTTAACTATCTCCGTCGTAGGGAAATCCTACTTAAGATTTTCTCTTAAGAATGGTTTTCCATCTGACCCTTCCACCTCCCATAATTTGTTCCTCATCTTTTATCTCCCACCTCTCATCATACTTTCCCATTTCAACCAACCCTTCCACATCTGCATCCAATACAATGTTGTAATTCTCATTCCATATCGTCACTGCCAGTTTGGTGATCTTACTTAAATCCTTGTGTGGCTTAGCGATCTTACTTAAGAGTCCCTCTTAAGCATGATTTGTCATCCTGCACTCACCCACTACTCCACATTCTCTCCATCTACATTTTCTCAGCATTCCCCATCAGCACATCTTGTCACATCCTCTTTCATTCATGCAACCACCACTTCTTACTCGTCCCTTTTTCATCTCCATCATCTGTCATTAGGTAATCTTACTTAACCGTTGCTTCTCTATTCATTTTGTGTCTTTTTTCTTTATTTATTTCTCATTTTTTCTCATACATTGCATCCTCTCCTCACCTTCATCTTCCTGCACATCGTTATTCCTCCTTTATTTACTCTTTCCACTCCATCTTCTAGAGTTCTCCCACATATCTACCCCCATATTTACCTGTCATTGTCATTCACCTCTTTCTAAAATTATTTCATCATCATCTTCCATTTCTGCGCTAGTAATTATTGGTGGAATTCTCATAAAAATCACTCATCCCCAATCTACATAGCCTAAATCCTTTTCTTTGACCTCCTCCATTCTATCTTCATTCCTTCCTTCCTCAATGTCCTTTCATCATTATTGGAGGACTTATCCTAACATCCCTTCATTGGTGTTCCCCCTCCCATTATTCGTTTACTTTCTACCTTGTCTCATATTTTGTCCCATATTTTCCTATTGATCATTATCGATGGATTTCTCCTAGCATCCATTCACTGACATTTCCTTTCCTATCATTTCCTTTCTTTTTCCTCACCACCTCTACATCTTCCATTCTTCCTTGCCAATTTCTTCACTATCTTCATCATACACCCTCTCTTTATTTTCTCAGCATCAACATATCCTCAACTCATACACCTCCGCTTCTTTTCCAATCAATGTCATTCCTTCCCTCAAGCTTCTCTTTACATTGATTTTGTTTCTCACTCTTTATCAAATATCTTAATTCTTGGTTCCCCTCCTTCTGCATAATTTTATTCATTGTCTTCTGCTCCTTTCTAATCTTAGTCTTATTTCACTTCCTCTACATCTTCCTTCTTCCCATTTTACCTCACAATTCCTCCTTACTTCCCCATCGAAAACCTGACTCTTCAGCATTATCCCATGTCCTTTATCATCTCATCATCCACATGCATTTCCATGCAATCAGTTCCATATTCTTTGCCTTGGATTTCCTCACTATGATCTGTTTCCTTCAATTTTATTTTCTCTATCATCTCTTTCATTTTCCATTACCTCTTTGTTTTCCTATGCTCCATCCTTCATCACACCTTTCATCTTGAATAACTCTCTCTTTTTCGTAATTTGATCCTTGGCTCTGTTCTTTTCTTGTCTTCCCTTTATTTTTCCTTCTTCATTTCCCCCTTTCTCTATAATCCTTCCTTATTATCTTCTTCCTCCCCTTCCATTCCTTATTTTCTCCTCCTCTGTCTCTGTCCCTCTATTCCATATCCCTGTCGCCTTCATATTCAATCTTTCTTTCTTTTCTCATAATCAACCAATCCTCCTGTCTATTCCCTTTTCTCTTTCTCAACTTCCCTTACATATGACATTCACAGTCAATGTAAATTTTTCTCCATTTATGTATTGCGATCTATCCCTTTCATTATCATTCTTGTTCTTCTCTTTTCAAAATTGACCTCTTCTCTCTTTGAGGACCCTGTCACATATTTTTTCCTTGTTAGTCCTCTCGTAGGGTCATCATCATATCCATTTCTAAGAATCTCTTCCAATATGGTTTTGAATTTTTCGTCTGGGAAGATACCATAATGGCCATCACTTGATCTTATTCTCTTCCATGAATATTTTCTCTACTTTTGTATTGTCGCAAAAGTATCTCTATCATATTTGTCAAATAAATGAGACTTTTTTTTCTTCTTCACCTTCGAATTTGCTAACACTTATAACATATTTCATATGAAAGATGATTGCCATCATATTTGTTATCCTTTTAGGGAATTTTATCTCACTTTTCTATCCTATCTGCTAATCTTGTCCATATTTATGATTATTCTATCTATGTCTTATGTTGGGGCACCTTTTCATCCTTGTACTTTTCAACGAATAGAACCCACTTTGTGTCCTCTGTCATGCCCTATGCTGGGTCATATTTATATTCATCTTCATCTCTATTGCGAACACATGCTTTTTTTTGCACGAGTCCTCACAGACAAAGGATTGAGCACATCTTTTGAATTCAGTTGCACATATTTTGATGTTTTCTTATGACCCATTGGTCATCTTGGTTTACATCCGTACTGCAGTGGTCTTCACCTACTCACTAGTCTGTAGAACCTTGTCGTCTATATGTGTAGAGACCGCATCTGTCCTCTATTGATGTGATATTGAAGTCATTGCCTTAAATTTTGTTTTTCATTGTTATTACGATCCTTTTTTTACCTGAGGCATATTTCCTCTGGTCATGTCTTCATCCATCTTCAGACACATATCTCATCTAACCCTTTTTATTTTTGTCTCATGGCTTGCTATCACAAATCACTCAACAAAAAGGGGAAAATGTAGACACCTATTTTTGGTTATAGCACCCCTCTGTCATCTCACATTCATCCAATTTCCATCCTCACTTATCTTTTTCTTAAATTAAATGAAATCCTATCTATTTGCTCACATTATTTGATTAATTATCAAATGGGTTCCATGTAGACCCATTTGATAATTCAACTTTTGGCATATCCCCATCCTTCACATTTTATTTAATCCATGGGTATTAATACACCCATCCGATACCATTTTTTTAATGGAATCTTTTATCTCACCCACCATGTCAATCATGCTCCCTACTCTATATAATAATTCAAGCCATGGTCCCCATGTGATCACATCATATTTCTAACTCAGGTTACATTACTCAACCCCAGTTACTTGTTAACCCCAATCTAATGTCACATATAAGCTATAAATATGGGTTATTTCCCATATTTCAAAGAGTACCAGATACATAGAAAGAGGAGGAGGATATATTTTTCAAGAAGACTTGGAGATACCTAGGCCTAGAGAAGAGAAGGAAGAGCTTAGTTAAGTTCCACTAGTTTAAGGAAAAAACCTTTAACATGGTTCATTATCTTGATGCCCGGTTCATCTCCATCATAGAGCACAAGCTAAGTTCCCTCATCATTTTTAGATACTTTTCATTTTATATTCCATTACTACTGTTCATGACCTGTTATTATCTTATCTGACATGGGATTTGACATCATCCAAGGGAGTTAAAATCCTCTTGGAACCAACACTATCTAGGAAACCCATGCATATTATGATCTAATCTTATCTTTTTATGTTTTTTAGATCTAGCTTCTTTATATCATACTTCTATCTTATTTACACCCGTATCATCCATCATCATCTTCAAGGTACTAAGCCCTTGTATACTCGACATTGTTTAATGTTTCTTGATTACTCATACACTCATATGGACAGAAATTTGGAAACTCAGATCAACACCTTGCTTCCATAAACAATTGAGGAGGGTAGGCTTCTTTCTTGAACCCGCCAATGGCTTCGCAAAACATCATCCTTCGGTGTTGCCTCTTGAGAAATAACTTTTGAGAAATTAAGAGTGCTTTAGTGAAAGCGGTTTGTCCCCCTCCTTGTACCATAGGTGATTTCTAGGTGTGTTTCCCTTCCTGTTGTCTATGTCATTTCCTTTTCATGTGAATGTGTGTTTCCTTCTCTTTTTCTCGCTTGTTATAAGTTGTACATGAATCCACATGACCTAATGGATAAGGAATTGGTCAACAAATTATATGGTCTAAAATTAAGATTCTATATTCCCATATCATATATTTTATACACTTAGTCCATTTCATGTCCCGAAACTGGATCCATCTATTTTCGTACAAATGTGTAACAAGGAAATTGACAATTTTTTAGAACGACAACTATACCCCTGTGCAAAAAATTTCATGTCTTATCATTCCCGTGCACCCAAAGTCTGTCAAATTAGTTTATTAACCCCTCGATTGATGTTAATTCATTCCCCTAGGTGATCTAGGAAATTAAAATCAACCCCCTAGGTGATATTAGGAGTCCATCAAATTATGTTATCTTTTGGAAGTATTAGGAAGGGCTATCACTGGCATTCCTAGGATTGGATCAACCCTCCTGGAGTGGAATGGAAGGGCATAATTCAACATGGAGGTGAACTGAATACCTTAGAACATCGTGGAAATTATTTTATAAGGTTTGGGGATGTTCTGAATGACTTAGAGGAGTCTGAGTAAAAACATGGTTCACAAGCCTAGGCAGTACATATGCCTACAACAACATATGCACTTCAGAAGAAGATTTTGGGAGCTCCAGATGGAGTTATAAGTGAAGAAAAAATCTAGAAAGAGGATTACAAGAAAAACATGATAGTGAAATCATATTTTTCAAAACACCTTGTCACCTAGGATTTGCAGGAAGGTTTTCTCAAGCATAGGTGGAGTACCAAATCACAATTACAATTTTTAAGGGACACAATTGAGGAATCAAGACATTTGACCCCAAAAATTGGATTCAAAATTCCATTTCAAGCCAGGATCATATAAAATTTCACCAAGAAATTCCACCAGGAGCTCAAGCTATCATCATTCAAAGTTTTCCTCTCAAAGGCATTTGAGGAGTTAGTCAATTTTCGGGAGGACACATATCAGAACCAGGATCCTGGCTAGATTTCATGTCTCCAAAGTCATTAAGGTCATGTAAAAAAACCTTGGAAAAATTCTCTTAGCCCCCATGTGACCTCTAGGACCCTCATTTGACCTCTAGACTTGACAGTTTAGCCCCCAAGTAAATTTTTGGAGTATCCATTCCCTGTCGTCGGATCAAGTACCACATGTTAGCTCCAGAACCACTGTGGATTTGATTTCCCTCAACCCCATGAGGTTAGGGACATCGAACATGTAAAAATGTGCCCATCCCCTATGGTGAGACTTTTTGTCACTCATGTGACCCGCTTCCAGCCCCTCGGTGCTTTAGGCTGATTTTAGAGCACTCATTCACTACCATCGGATCACCGCCACGTGCTGTTCTCTTGATCATCATGGAAATTGATGTCCCTCATGTCCTTGAGCTTAGGGAAATTAGGGAAAACAAAGTACCCTAAACTCCAACTCAAAAAATTTGAGATTTTTTCTAACTATTGGTTGTCTCTTGTTATTTCTCGTTGCTTCTCACTACTAGAGGAAAAGTTGTAGAGAACACCTCACTCAACCATTTCCAAATCTTGAACCAGATCCATCACAACACATTATCCTTCACTCCATGATGGTACATAGGTCTCAGAAGAATAATTCATCGAGATAAGAAAAAGAAATCGAGAATCGAGAATACGAATAATGGAAATCCCCATTTCCATAAAATCAGTGCAAGGATTGACAAACCATCTGTTGTTGAGTTCTTCTCTCTTGAAGGCCATTATAAACTCATATTCAAACATCTAATTTATTTCAAGGAATTCTCACATCAAATAAATTTCACTTCTAGCTCCACAAAGAACAAAGTTCAATTTCCTATCACCAGTCGTTGGATTGAAATAAAATTTCGCGTGAAGCACCAGAAGCAAAAACCTATTGTTATCCAATTTTTCCTTCCAGAAAATTTTGATCAAACATGACCTTCCACACTAGAGAAATGAAGAAAGCTAACTCGGTAAGTCAAAATGAATCCCAGAACGAGTCAACTCGAAGAAAACAGAGAAGGCTCACGGATGATGCCAAGTGTCCAACCATTGCAACTTAAAAAGTGAAAGGAAAGGGTAAACTCTTAAGAATGTGGGGGGATTCAACATGGATCTTGCATGGATAGAATCCAACCCTAAAGTAATTTGAAAAAGATTGGAAGAAGGTCAATTCCATGAAAGATGAATCATGAAGTGCACCAAGAATTTTAAATGCTTAGATATTTTAAAATATTGTTCACTCGAGGCCTGAATCGGCTAAGTTTAACAAAGGCCAACGAAAGCCTCCATGTGTCTCTTTGGCAAACCTTTGGTATAATGCTTAAAAAAAGGTTCCCAATCAAGCACAGGATATCCATGTGGTCAGAGCCAGAGAAAGTTGCACCAGCTGTTAAAAAGTATAAGCATGGGAAGAGAAAGCGGAAGCCTCTATCTACCTCATCAACATAACTTCAAAGGTAAAATATGAACGTAGGTCCCAAAACAAGTATAGGCTCCCCATGTGGTCAGAGCCTGAGAAATTTTCACCAACCATTGAAAATTCTAAGCATGGTAAGAGCTAGTAGAATCCTCCACATGCCTCATCAATGCAACTTCAAGGGTAAAATCCGAAGGTAGGTCCCCAAATGAGTGCAAACTCTCCACATGGTCAGAGCCTGAGAAAGTTGCACAAGCTGTTCAAAATTCTAAGCATGGGAAGAGCTAGCTGAAGCCTCCACGTTCCTCATCAACATAAATTCAAAGGTGAAATCTGAAGGTAGGTCCCCAAACAAGTGCAGGCTCTCCACGTCGTTAGAGCCTGAGAAAGTTACACCAGATGTTGAAAATTCTAAGCATGGGAACAGCAAGTGGAATCCTCCACGTGCCTCATCAGTGAAACTTCAAAGGTAAAATCCAAAGGTAGGTCCCTGAATGACCACATGCTCTCCAAGTGGTCAGAGCTTGAGAAATTTACATCAGCCGTTGAAAATTCTATGTATGGGAAGAGCCGGTGAAATCTTCCACTTGCCTCATTAGTGCAAATTCAAAGGTAAAATCCAAAGGTAGGTCCCCAAACGAGTGCAGGCCCTCCACGTGTCTAGGGTCTAACAATGAAAGATGAATCATGAAGCCCACCAAGAATTTTAAATGCTTAGATCTTTTAAAATATTGTGAGAGCCCGCATGGAACTCCCAACCCTGACCTTCAGATGATCATAACTTTTGACTAGAATCTCAAATTTGATATCTTTAAATATCTAGATGTCTGCTACTCAACTACAACTGGATATCTTTAAATTATTGGGAGTAAGTTCCTAAAAATGAAAAATATAGTCTGACATTTTTTAGGTTGTCAGGCTTCTCACCTACCACCATAATGAAGTATGGGTTTCCTTTCTTTCCCAACAAGGAACAACACATGGAGGCATGGGTTTTTGTAGTGGAACCCATCATTGTTGCAGGAAAATTCAATGCTATTTTGGGGTGGTTGAGGCAGGATTAAATTTCTTCTCTCCTTTCTCTCTCATATTCTTCATATATATATTGTATGGAGGGGCATTTTTCAAGGTTGGACATTTTTATTTTACACCCTCCCTTATTTTCTATTCTGGAGGTAAATTTTTGGAGTTTCAAGCTTCCCATTCAAGTTATAATGGAATTCTCTTCGTCTTGGCTATTGTAATGCACTGTATCAATTTTTGGAGCAATAAGGTAAGTCTATGGATGATTTCAACCCTCTCTTGTGTTCATTGCATCCTCCTAATCTCTCATTGTAGTTTTTCGGTTAACTGTGCATAGTGATTGTATTGCATTTCTATGGTTTGTGTTTAATTGCAAAGAAGGTGTTCAACATTCCTTTGGTGCATCACCTCTGTTAGTTAGGTTTATTTTCTTGTATCTTCTTAACCCTGTCTCCTTGCAAAATTAGAGTAGATTTTAGAGTAGACCCTCTACAAATTGTATGTGTGCACCTGAACAGAGGAATATGAACCAACCTTCATCCAGAGAGATTTCCTGATTACAAAGTCCCACACTTTGGGAAAAGATCCATGTTATACAATCACACTAACAATCTCAACCCATCGAGTTGCAGACATTCAAGGGTGCTATGATTACGCATCAACAATTTTCGCATTCCCAATGGGACTAAGAAGTATTCATTTTTATTACAGCAAGATTGATGTGCACTTTTTGTAAGTTCTCAGCTTGTAAGAAGCTCTGAAATTGCACATATGACGACTCCAAAAAAGGGTAAAATCAACTGGTTTTAATACTCCAAGCTTGAAAGATTCATGAAAAGAATTCAGACTAGGTCAAGAACAAGAGAAGAAGGATTGTTTTTCTATCTACATTTATCCCCATAAAGAACAAGGAGAGGAAGAAGATCTCAAAGGTCTCCATCTCCACCAAATAGAACCTTGTCGACACCTCCACCTGGTAGGCCTTTCGTTCAATTGACTAGAGTTCTTCGACCAATCAGGATGGCACAACCCAACCCCTACGTCAACTTCACTGGTAGCAGCCTATTGGCTCTCAATGCACAAAATCCAATTCTAGTTGCAGTGCTGAAGAACATTCCATATTTTACTGGATAGAACTAGACAAATCCAATTGATCATATCCAAGACATTGCAAATTCCTGTGCAATTCATGAAATTACTTAAATGGACATTCTTGTTAAGTTGTGGGTATCCTCCTTTAAAGGTAAAGCTTTGGAGTGGTTCAGAAGTCTAACCACGAGATCCATCTAGAATTGGGACCATTTATGCACATCTCTCCATAATCAATTTGGAGAAAAGGGGGATAATCTATCTTTATTGGAACAATTGACAACAATCAAGAGGGATCCTAATGAACAGTTGACCGATTTCAACTTCAGATTTTAGAGGACATGGGATAGGATTCCATTAGCCGTGAGACCAACAGCTAAAGGTGCTTTCCTATATTTTCTTAAATGTTTAAATTCTTATATTTTCATGATGATTCAATCAATGGGAGGTATAAATTTACTCGCAACCTATAATATTCCTACTAGATCTGAAAAATTGCTTAATTTAGGCTGGTAAAATTACACCTAGGCTGCCTATGCCTCTATATCTAGAACTAGGAGCTCCAAGAACTAGTCAAGCACCCACATTAGCTCCCATTCCTTCCCCAAGATATCAGAAATCAAATGAAGCTTCTACCTCATCTTCCAGCACCTTAAGCAAGCTTCAATAAGTCATGAAGCAATTTTAGAACTTGGGTAATGAGTTAGTGACACTTAAGAGGTAACAAGCTCAAAATTTCAGATTGTATCAGCCTCAAACTCAACCCAATAGACCTCCATATCAGCCTAACAGGCCACCCTTTCAAGCTGTAAATTAGAACCAAGTCAGGCCTCCTGCTAATAGACCATTCGAGCCTTACAATCCTAATGCTACATCCACATCTAGAGCTCTGGTACCAGTGTAAAATAACATGGCTCAGGAATATGACTAGTGTTTCCCATGTAATCAACCTCATAACTATTCGATGTGTTATAATGGTTCTTTTAATCAAGCCCTTATGGTGACAACAATGGGTGTGGAATAAGAGACATGCCAAGAAGGAAATCAACAACAAGGAGCAACTCAACAAGAAACACCTCCAAATGAGACCACACTTGTCAATTGGTAGGTTGAATATTTTTGTGGTATAAACCAAACACCTTCTCAAAGTGTAGCAGCCAATACACACTCCAAGAAAAGGAACATTGGAGAGGAACAATCATCAAGTTTAAGTGATCCAGAACCCTCCATCACTCCACAAGGTGTTAGCAATCAAAGTGCAGCTCCCAATGTGCAAGTTCAGCCCAAGCCACCTTCTATATTAGCTCAAGTGCCCATTGTAACAGCCCATGTGCAAGAGAATAATGTGCAAGGAAAGGGGCAGCAGAATGATAGCTCATATCCATTCAACATCATTGAGTAGATGAAGAAAATGAATGTAAACATCTCGATGTGGGAGTCATTGGCTATCCCAGGACAAAGAGACCTATTGCAAGCTGCTATGGCAAATTGGTCAGAATCAAATCAGCCACCTAATCAACAAGAAAAAGTGCTCACTAACACATCTCATCAAGAAGGAAATCATGGAGGCCATCAAGGTAAGAATTTGAATCCACCGCCATTCGATATCTCATTGATCATAAGAGATAAGTTGGTACATAATTGCATGATTGATTTGGGAGCAAGTAGCTTAGTTATGCCAAAACAGATAGCTGATCAATTGGGCCTTCAATATGAAGTCATCTCTAAAGGTGTGGTGTAATTGGATGGGACAGCAGTAATAACAGTTGGAGTAACCAAATATTTCAGCCTCACATTGCATGTATGTCCCAATGTGACCGTTTTGCAAGATGTATCAGTCATAGACCTGCCACCACTCTTTGCATTGTGTTTGTCAAGAAACTTCACTACTAAAATTGGAGGCTATCTATCAATAGATTGGTCACACATGCTATTCAAAACAAGGTATGGAGCCAAGGTAAACCATCAGGTCAGAACCAATTGCAAAATTTCACATTGAGCCTCATGTACCAAGTTCTATCAACACAAATTACTCAGCCTTCGATCAGGAGGAGTGTTCAACTAATCTAGAAACAGGTACTAAGGTTGAGGGTATTCCAGATTTAACTCTAGATGAATGGGAAAACAAAAGGCACGCATTCGACCCATTTAAGGAAATGGAAGAATCTAAATTGGGTGTATATTGTGTACACGAAGAGAACTCACCCATTCCTAACATCACCAAGCTAGAAAATGAAGTATGGAAACTATATTTTGATGGTTCAAGAAGCAAAAAAAGTGTTGGAGGAGGTGCAATGTTAGTTTCACCATAGAACATCAAGTATTATTCAGCATTTTGTTTCCAGTTTTCCTGTTCAAACAACACAGTTGAATATGAGGCCTTGATTCATGGACTTCATTGAGCTAGGAAAAGAGGCATAAAGAATTTGCAAGTATTTGGTGATAGCGAGCTAATCATCAATCAAGTCAGAAGGAAACATGATGCAAAGAATGACCTACTCAAGAGCTACAAAAATAGGGTATGGGACCTAATTGAAGACTTTGAAGCTTTCAACATTGTGTCCATACCTAGGAAGAAGAATGAAGCTGCAGATAGGCTTGCAATAGTTGGAGCAACATTTGATGTGGTTGACAATATCAAAAGAGACAAAACACAACCACATATCCATGTGATTGTAAGGCCAGCAATTCCAAATAATAACACAAGTTGGTAGGTGTTTGAGAATGATCAACAAATCGTCAATTTCTTGCAAGAAGAGGCTGAATTCTCAGCTAGGAACCAAGACAAATTAGAGCATTAAGTATGGGAACCAAGTAGTGTAGCTGCGGAAAAACAAGCTTCCAAAAGGTTTGGTAACATTAGAATCTATCTTCAACCCAAATGACCTGTTCTGTAAAGAGAAAGACAACCTACAGGTCAAGGGAGAAGAGTCGGAGCCAATTTCAGTTGGGGAAGGAAAAACACTCCAAATTGGTAAGGTGGCATCTGAGCAAGAGAGATATGAGTTCATACGAATTTTCCAAGAGTTTCTAGATGTCTTCACTTGGAGTTATGAGGACCTGCGAGGGTTCAATCCAAATCTGGCACAACACACCGTAGAACTGGATCCAGATGCTAAGCCCATCAGGAAGAAGCAAATACCAGTCAACCCACACATTAAGCCTCTTATGAAGAAAGAGATAAACAAGTTTATAGAGGCAAGCATTATATTTCTAATCAAGCACTCGAGTTGGGTTTCCAACTTGGTCCCATTCAAGAAGAATAATGGAGAAAAAAGGTTGTGCGTGGACTTCCGAGACTTGAATAGGGCATCTCTCAAAGACCACTATCCACTCCCTTCAATGGAACAAATCTTGCAAGTGGTATCTGCATCAGAAATATTTTCCCTCCTTGATGGTTACATTGATTATAATCAGATAATGGTAAATGAAGATGACCAGTTCAAAATGACTTTCAGCACTAAGTGGGGGCACCTATGCCTATAGGAATATGTCATGCAGATTGTCTAAAGTCAGAGCCACTTTTCAAAGGGTGATGGACATGAAATTCAAGGGGTTGATCAACAAATTATTGCTAATATATCTTGACGATATCATTGTGTTCTCTAAAAATGTAGCAGATCACCTTTTTCATCTGAGACAAGTATTTCAAAGATGTAGGAGATTTGGGGTATTAAATCACAAAAATACATATTCCTGGCTCATGAAGGCAAGATTCTAGGCCATATTGTGTCAAAGGAGGGATTGACAATCTACCCAGAAAGATTTGAAGAAATTTGAGCATTTACCTTGCCAAGCCACAAGAAGGCTCTCCAAAGCTTTCTAGGAAGGATCAATTTTGTTTGAAGGTTTGTGCCAAATTTTTCCACTCTTGTGAAGCCAATAACATTGATGTTGAAGAATAACATGGCATTCAGGTGGACAACTGAAAGCAAAGCGAATTTTTAAGCAATAAAAGAGGCTATATCCCAAGCTCTAACTCTCGTCAATCCAGACTTCTCCAAGGACTTGGTGCTCTATGCCTTTAGTAGTGGGGACACAATTTTTCCAATCCTAGTACAATAAAACAAAGAGGGATCTGAACAAATGGTTGCCTTCTTTAGTTAAACTTTGGAGGACTATGAAGTGAGATAATCCTTCATCGAAAAGCATGTCCTTACAGTGATTAGGAGCTTGAAGAAGTTCAAACACCTAGTTTCAAATAAAAAAATCCAATTGCTAGTCTTTCATGCGGGAGTCAAGGAATTCCTTCTGAACAAGGATCTAAATGAGAAACGTGCAGGATGGATCACTCATGTCATGGAATATGACATTGAAATTAAGGTCACTAAGCTGGTTCATGGAAAGGGACTGTGTGAACAACTAGCCTCGAACCAACAGGTTGATGCAAGTAATGAAAATGGGATTGTTTTGGTACTACAAAATGGTCAAGAACAAGTAAATGATGATGTGCTTATTCCTTGTTGGACTCAAAATATGATACACTTCCTAGGAATAGGGCTATGTCATCTAGAAATGAGAAAAGAAAAGAGGAGATACTTCAGATTACAAGCCATTCCATATGTGCTTGTTGATGGTGTCTTATTCAAGAAAGACATCAATGGTGTTCTACTGAGATGCATTGGAACAGGTCAGATTGAAAAGGTGTTACAGGACTTCCATGATGGAGAGGCCAGAGGTCATTTTACCCCATAGGTAACACACTCTCAAGATAATGAAAGCAAGTTATTATTGGCCCACAATGTGTAGTGACTATTGCACATGGATAAAAAGGTGCAAAAAATGTGCATTCTTCACAGGTAAAGAAATGTTAGCAGTGCTTCCATTGCACCCAATTTCAGTTAACCAACCAATCATGCAATGGGGATTGGACTTCATTGGGGTCATCAATCCAAACTCAAGCCAAGGTCACAAGTGGATTCTCATAGCAACAGACTATTTCACCAAATGGACCGAGGTGGTAGCTGCTCAAGGAAGCAAATGAGTCTAGCATACTAGACTTCTATGAAGGGATAGTGACTAGGTTTGGAGTACCAACCACTATCATATCAAACAACACATTAGCGATCTTAGGTTCCAAGATCACAGAATGAGTTGTCAATAATGGAACCTACTTGAGCACCTCTTCAAACTATTACCCATAGGGTAATGGGCAGGCAGAGTCCAAAAATAAGAATTTGCTAAGGATCATCAAAAGGACTCTAGATGAAAATCAAAGGACATGGCATACCAAGCTCAAATCAGCATTATGGGCTGATAGGATCACACCAAAGAGGTCAAAAGTAATTCCCCTTACAATATGGTCTATGGGAAAGAGGCAGTGTTGCCTATATCATTAGAGCTACATGCATTGGAGCTCATGAAGCAGTTGGAGTTGTATGAGTTTGAGCCTATGGAAGCTAGGTATGCAAAAATGATGGAATTGGAAGAAATTAGAGAACATGCAGTTCAAATGATAGAGAAAGATCAAGCCTTAGTCAAAATATGGTTTTACAAGAAAGTAAGAGCAAGGACCTTTCAGGAAGGGGACCTAGTTCTGAAATGGGATGCAGATCAGGAAAAATTAGGCAGACATTCCAAGTTTGATGCCATTTGGAGTGGCCCCTACATGGTCATAGGATGTAAAAGTAGCAATTCCTTCCAATTGTCTACATTAGATGGAGAGGAGATTCCAATTCTGGTTAACAGAATCTATCTTAAACATTGTTACTGAAAGAAAAAGGTTTCACACTTGTAAATATTATCCTAGGATTTTAATTCCTCTAAGTGTGTGTGCACATTGTCTTGTTGTAGTGTAGGTTTCAATTTCCCTAAGTGCTTTGGCATAGGTTTTATTTCTCCAAGGTTGTATCATTGTTTAGTTTAGTGTGCCTCCAAAGGTGAATGGTAGCAATCCATTCAAAGAGTAGGTGAAAACTCTAGGTCAGGATAATTTTCTACTCTCACAAACCTCATTATTAATATTTTCTTAATAAAATTGAGAGTACAAGCAGTGGGGTAGGTTCAGGATTCAAAATACAAGATCAAAATTAGGCTATCATTCATCAAACCTCGTGCCCAATGGATATTTAAAGGAAACTGATCTTCCACCTAGCAGGCAGGTGATCCCGTGAGTCACCAAATTTCAGCACACCTTTGGTATGTCAAAATTTTTCCCCTCAGGAAAATGTTTATCAAACACGACCTTCCACTTCAAGAGAAATGAAGTAAATTGACGGTTCATTCATGCAAGCCCACATCTTCATGGAAGATCTAAACCCAATCAGGTTATAGGGAGGCTTGGCAAAGGAAATGGAAGATGAAAATGAGTGGCCAATGGAAATGTTAAAGAAGATCTTTTAAAATACCTCAAGTGAAAATATAGAGAAAGGCAGCGGAAGCCTTTTCAGATCTTCACATTTTTGGTATGATGCTCGGGAAAGGGAGGGTTTGAAAGAAACTAAGAAAGCTAACTCCGGTAAGTCAAAATCTAGCCCAGAGTGAGTCGACTTGAAAGCAATCTAAGCATGGGAAGAGCCAACAGAAGCCTCCACGTGTCTCTTCAGTGCACTTTTGGTATGATTTTTAAAATAAATATTCCCAAACGAGTGCAAGCCCTCCATATGGTTAAAGCCCGAGAAATTTACACGCATTGGCCGTTGAAAATTCTAAGCATGGGAAG
This sequence comes from Taxus chinensis, assembly GCA_019776745.2. NCBI lineage: Eukaryota > Viridiplantae > Streptophyta > Pinopsida > Cupressales > Taxaceae > Taxus > Taxus chinensis. Next base: position 271,927,796 of record CM034148.1, read on the forward strand.
ATCCAGCAGAAGCCTCCACATGCCTCATCAGCATAAATTTAAAGGTAAAACCCAAATGTAGGTCCCTAAACGAGTGCAGGAGCTCTCCAAGTGTCAGAGGTCCAACATAGTTGCTCCTGAAAATTCTAAGCATGGAAAAGGAGAACACAATAGAATCCTACATGATCAATGCAACTCCAAAGGTAATGTTCAAAGGCATGGTCCCCAAACAAGTGTTAGCATCTCACATTCCCAGGACCCTGAGAAAAAGGCCATTAAAAAATATGAGAAGAGCTAGTGCAAAGCTTCCATGTACCTCATCTTACTTCAAAGGATAAAATCCAAAACCCATAGCAGTTTGCAGACCCTCCATGTGTCAAAAAGTCAATTCAATGAAAGACGAATCATGAAACTCACCAAGAATTTTAAATTCTTAGATCTTTTAAATTATTATGAGATCCCACATGGAACACCTAACCCTGACCTTCATATGATCGTAACTTTCGACTAGAAGCTCAAATTTGAACAAGAGGGGACTTTTGGAAAGCTCTCGACGTCTTCTACTCAAATCTGACTGGATATCTTTAAATTAGTGAGACTAAGTTATTAAAAATGAAAAATACAGTCTGCCATTTTTTAGGCTGTCAGGATTCTCACTTGCCACCATAATGAAGTATGGGATTCCTTTCTTTCCCAACAAGGAACAACAGATGACGGCATGAATTTTGCAGTGGAACCCATCATTTTGTAGGGGAATTCAATGCTCTTTTGGGGTGGTTGAGGCAGGTTTCGATTTCTTCTCTCCTTTCTCTCTCATATTCTTCATATATATTGTAAGGAGGGGCATTTTTCTAGTGGTTGAACATTTTTGGATTCGACACCTTCACTTCTTCTCTTCTTTGTACAGTGAATTTTGTGGGGTTCAAACCTCCCATTCAAACTGTAATGCAAGTTTGTGCCTCTTGGCTATTGTAATGGACTGTATCAAATTTTAGAGCAATAAGATAAGTTTGTGTATGATTTCAACCCTCTCTTGTGTTCATTCCATCCTCTTGATCTCTCATTTAAGTTTTTGGTTAACTGTGCATGGTGATTGTATTGCATTTCTATGGTTTGTGTTTAATTTCAAAGCAAGTGTTCAACATTCCTTTGGTGCATCACCTCTTTTAGTTAGGTTTATTTTCTTTTATCTTCTTAACCATGTCTCCTTGGAAAATTAGAGTAGATTTTAGAGTAGACCCTCTACAAATTGTATGTGTGCACCTAAACAAAGGAATAGGAACCAACCTTCATCCGTAGAGATTTCTTGATTGCAAAGTCCCACACTTTGGGAAAATCTCCATGTTATGCAATCACACTGACGATCTCAACCCATTGAGTTGTAGACATTCAGGGGTTTTGTGATTACGCATCAACACCTATCACAATGGAATTTATTTCCTCATGAATGGAGACAAAAAAAAAACCTACAAATTTAAAGCTCCATTAATGGCTGTCATGACACAATAGTGGAAAAAATCAGCAAGCTACCTCTCAACCTCTCAAGGTTCCAGTGGGTGAAATCACACGAAAATTAGAGGGAATGATCATTGAAAAATCTAGTTTCATGTGAACTTATTTTTTCACCACAAAGCCCCTATTTTTAGGGATATGGAGGAGATATTTTTCATTAGAGTTCTTCCCTGTCACACGAAGAAAATATGTGAAAAATGTAGTGAACTACCTCTTCAAATCTCAAGGTTCTAATGGGCGAAATTGCGTGAAATTTGGAGGGGATGATTATTGAAAAATCTAGTTTTGCGTGAACTAATTTTTGTGCCATGAAGCCCCATTTTTTAGGGATATGAAGAGCTACGATTTTTCTACGTATCTTTCTCACACCATGAAAATTTCATTTTCCCACTTTTTAGATAAAGGAGTTACTCAAAGGCACAGTATAGAACCCCAAAATAAAACCAAAAAGTTTCAATACTTGTTTTGTTGCATCCTGACATCCACAAGACACTTACTAAAAATAACATGCCTTCCTGCGTAGGGGAATACTACCTAAAGTAATCCACCATTTGAATAGGATACAAAGAAGGCATTTAACAAAAAGGGAGCATCATAGGAAAATTCATCAAAAAGGTCATCTCAGCTTGCAAATCACAGTTACTAAAAATAGTAAGTTAAACTTGAAGACAAGTTTTGGCACAATAGGACGTATAAGGATAATTATTTAGGGGGACATCATTGTTCAAGACCATCCTACTAATTTTTCACAAGGCATTCGAGATCCATCTTAGTTCATTCAACTTTGTGAGCATTCGTGAGCTAATTGGAAGGAGTTTCATAGTGTGAAAAGAGTTCAAAGATTCAGAGTTTCACTACAATTGGAATTTTCCATCGACGAGGATTAATGGACTTCATCAGAAATGACATCTCCTCCTCTCTCTCTCTCTCTCTCCTCTTCCCCCCAACTTTCTCTCACTTTCAAATGTTCTAATTCTTCGATAGGGTTTGCACTTTTTTATAGTCCTTTAAGTCACTTAAAAGTGACTTTAGAAAAATAATGTAAATTAAGTCACCTTGATTTTATAATAGGGACTTAAATATTTTGTAGGAATATAAATAGTCTAAAGTCAGAAATAATGCATATGAAAGGGACGAGGAAGACGATAGGTCACCTCTCATTCTATAAATTGTAACACCATTCCCATTTCAAATGGCTGACGATTGATCTTGAAAACTTAAGAGTGCATTATACTTAGAGAAAGCAAATGAGATAGCCATTTTATTCTATTTTCCTCCACGCTCAAATTTCTTCCATTCCCACACTATGTACAACTTGTATTTAATCATCAATACAAGAAGGAGTTTCTAGCTTTCTTTGACTAAAGTATTTCACGCTACTTGGTGCTCATCAAATTCTATTCGGTCTTATTACCATTTGCATGGTTGTTTCTTCTCATAAATGCATGTGTTGAAGTTTCTAACTAGTATGTGTGTAGGAATCTTACTTTCTACCTGAGGAATTACTTATCCTACCTCGTTTGTCACTCTCATTTGCCTCTCTGTAGACAAAGTTTTCCCTAACAAGAGATTGTTATGTTTGTCGCAGGGTAAGTGGAGTGCCCCTATTGGATCGTTGGTCAAAAGGCCACTTCATAAATTCACATTTTCTTATGTATGCATATTCCACAGATGTACCGATAGAGTATAAGGACTTAGATTCCCATAGTGTTGCAAGAAATCCACAAGTTTTTCCACCCAAAAAATTTTCTTGCCAACAATTTGTTCATTCAATAATATGATATTTATTTAGACACAATGGTATTAGGTCTTTCCCCTAGGATTCACATCTAAGGGCATGTGTCTTGATCTTGTATCATGCCTCAGTTACACAACAAAACATGTGTGAGCCCAAAGGAGGGAAGGTTAACATCATTTTCTCAAGGATTAAGGGTCAATTTTCTTTCATTCATTTATAAATTGGCAATTGATCTAATACACAATAAATATTAAAGGAAAAAGGTACTTTATCCATATCGATATGATTAAACCCCATTACAAGGTAGATCATGCTTCACTTTATTTTGGAATAATATCCCATGATTACACTTCCCAAGGCCAATCATCTTTATAATTTTACTATAGTTATGCTCCAACAATTAGTTAAGGATTCAAAGGATCTAAACATGACATCATACTTCCTTATTTTTGTTTCCTAGATTAGGTTTCCTAAGTATCATTTTACGTACAACCTAAGAGACTTTTCCCCAATTAGGTTCATTTTCCTTTTTGTAATGAGTTGTGTAACTTATTTTCTTATAAGGCATTCATGACCTCATGAGACTATTAGTCCTTATCTTAGGGATTTATATCAAAGAAAAAGACCACATAGTTTCACCTCATACCTCCACTGCACACTAGGACAAATAGAAGAAAAAATGGAGTAGTCCATTGTCTAAAGGCTTAAGGGTCGCATTAGAGATTACTCGACATGGATCCCTTTTCCTCACCACAAGATTGTTTAAACATGTTATAAGAAGGATCCAAAATTCACCTTTCTCCATGCACATCATCTTAGGGTTACATTCCCGCAAACTAATCATAATTTAGGAAGTGGATAAGTTTCACATTTAAATCTAAGTATTGCACCATAAAAACAAAACAATAATAGAAATTGGGTATTGAGTTCATTTATGATCCCAATTCTTAAGGGTAGCCTCCAAGGTTGGTGGGTGATCTTTGCCATTTAACATGTATGTCGGTCCAAGAGGATTTTACACCATGTTTAATGTTGGTTTCCAAACGAGCACTACCCTAGGAGAACACATTATTCATACTACACACACGATTACCAAACTTAAGAGGTAAATTACATACTCAACATAATGTTTGAACACGTCATTTCTAGTAGTTGGGTTTATGGCAATGTCGCTGAACATACAAGCTATGACAATAAAATCAAACTTTTGATATTATTTATTTAATCTAGAAGGTGTTATCGAGTGTAAGGATTTTACTTCGTATTAAGATTTTTAGTCCTCCATGCTACAAATAATTACACGAGAAGGATAATTAGACACAAAGTTTAAACTAAGGTTGATTGTTTCGTTTGATATCTTTATTACATTTAAGGTAAGAATTACACTATAAAATATTAATCTCAATTTCATTTAACACATTTATCCAATTTTTATGGTTCAAATTTTGGAATAAAATAAAACCTATGTTTAGATGAATGTTTCCCTTGAATAGTAACATCTTAAAAATATTACAAAAATTCATTAATAAAGATTTCAATACTTCATTTTTTTTTAACTATCCTCTACAATTTCACTTAACATAAATATCCATACCCCCTTTTTTAACTATCTGAATCAAAAGAATACCTATAGTTAAATGCACATTTCCCAAAGCACCCCTAAATCAAGCATCTAATTCATATTTCCCAATTTCGATAATAAATATTTACTATAACATAGAAATACATAAAAAAAAAAATAGTAACATAAATGAATTGCAATAATATACAATGAATCACAACCATGTCATTTTGCCATCTTTCTAGCATTATTCAAAACCATGTGAGCGTGAAATCAATGATAAATCGTTGAAATGGCATCCACCTAGATCTAGCATAATTAACATTATTGGTTTTCCATTTACATTTTAATAATAATACACACGCAACAAGAGAGGGTTATGGCACATGTTCATTTCATTTCATTTCTTAATTACAGGAAGAGAGAGAAAGAGGCAGGGAAGAGAGAGAAACACTATTTTACCAAAAAGTAAAATTTCACATAACAAGCCACAAGATAGAGTTACAAATAGTTATTTAGAAGTGTTAATAAGTTTCCATGGTTTTTTATAACTTGCAAAGGGTCCTATGACTTTCTATTACATTTTCTTGCTAATTGCAAAAATGTCCGGTTTTGGCTTAGAGCCTAAGAAAGTCTATTTAAAAAAATATTTTGATAACAAAATTCACAATAGGTGAATTCCAACATGTCCACATATATAAAAAGAGTTCATATGATCTGCCAGAATTTAGAACTGGAAAATGGCTTATGATAGGCAACTAGTTTTCTAGGTCCACTAATCATAATTAGGCTAGTTGCATCAACAACCAATTTTAGCTCAAGGGATAAGAACCCTCATCCAAAAAATCACTTTCGATTATTGGAATTCCCATGGTAATATTCCTACTTGCCCTCATATATATTGAGAATACGTTGGAGTTGATAGAACTGATAACTGACGAAAAGGTTGCAAATGGCGACGTGTTTTCCGGACCCAACAGTCATACTTAGGCCAATTTCACCTAGTCAAATAGCGACCCGAGGCCTATAAAATTCCTTTTCCAATCTATCAAGAAGAGTGTTTTTCTCCAAATTGAAGGTTCTAGGAAATTTTCTAGTAAAAATACTAGAGGTTTGTGATGGCGAACAAGCATTTCGTTGCTCAAGGTTCAGACGGTGAGCCAAAATGAAATCCAACTTTCTAGTTTTAACATCTTCCTATAAATGTAAAATGGGGTAATAGGGATTGTAGAGGAGTGATGAAGAGAACGAAAAATATAAAATGAGGTTGAGCTAATGCTTGGCGTGACTCTCTACATAATAGGGAGAACATATGATGATTGACATCTCTTTTATGGGGTTCAGAGTGTTGTTTTGTAAGTATCTAGAGATAATATTTTTCTAACTCTGCAATAAAGATAAAACGGATTTTTTAGTTAAGTCATATAGCTCTCGCAAAAAACTAACAGCCACAAGCACCTAATTTTGATACCATAGTTCTATCACATACAAGGTTGCGGTAACGATATGGTTGACGGTCAATTTATCAACCGGTAGCATAGATGACTAGATAGAATTTTATTGTTTCACACTAACACTATAATTAAAATACTCAACTGTACACTTATACAATAGTTTATTATTTATACTACAATGTAATGAAGAACCAAATTATATGAAAATTATAAAAGACAAGGTAAGGAGATCATGCTTGAGGGACAACAAATAAGCCAAAGTGGCTCTGAACAAGCACAACGTGCACAAGCTACTAAGGTCCAAAATGGTTGTCGAGATTGCAAGGTCAGACTCATCTCATTTAAGAAGTGGATAAAGGTACTATAGTTGATACTAGGAGGATTCCACTCTTATTCACTACTACACCATTTTCCTCTCTCCAAGTCTTAACCCAAAGTGCCAATCATCAAACAATGAAGCCAAATTACGACCTTAAATACATAATGATTTATTTTGGGCTTGCTTCAACAATAATAAATCATGCCAAAAAGGTTTTTACCTCTCTCATTCCCCAACATGTGAGGCTATAATGAAAAAAATAAACATGAAGCTTTCACAGTCAGGATCATCTCCAAGAGATAATTTATTTGGGTATCTGGAGAATGCTTCCATATGAAACACCTCCTTTTCCTTAGTCTTCTTCTTCATTTTGATAAAATCACTAGTTTATCTAGGTAACTGTTGACTATTTCTCCCCTCCTAGATATGATACACAAGTGGTGCCCGAAGTTGGAGATTTATAAGTGAAAGTTTCGAATGCCTTTAGAATGATGATCAAAGATGAGATGCTTTTTCCAAAGTTCTTTCCTGAAATTGGTCCAAGAGGTCGAGATTTCCATGTCTGTATATCTCTTCCACTCCAATCATTAGTTAAAACCATTGAAAATATATGATTATTTACATAATCAATGTTCACACATGCACCCAGAATGAACCAGCATAGCCATTTATAGCTAAAAATTGAGTTTTATACTTGGCTGAAAACATGATGGGGAAATTACCAACCAAACACTATTATCTCATCAAAATCACCATGTTTTGAAGATTCTAGTTTAGATTCATTTCTTGATAAATATCTAATAAACGATTAAAGGAAAAACAAATAACGCCCATTTCGACACTGGCTGGAAGGATGCAAGAAAAGCGCATGGAATTTGGATTTACACCTGCTTGTTGCATTTTCTTGAAATTTTCTAAGGATTTTCAAAAAATCCATTTTTTACATATCTTGCAACCATTGTAGCACAAGAGACAACATTTATCATGGGAATTTAGTCAAACAGTTCACATGCCAAGTGCATGCTTTCATATTTGGCATACACATCTACTAGCGAACTTATAACTACAACATCTCACAAAATCATGTCCCTTCTTCATTATGTTTTGGTTTCCTACAATCATTGCAGTTCATGCCACATTTTTTTCAGGAATTTTGTCGAAATAGTTCATATTCCAAGTGTATGATTCCATATATTGCATTTAAATCTTCGAGAGCATTTGCAACTACAACACCTGACAAATTTCCTTTCTCTTTATGCCTTATTGAATGACCATACCCTATTCTAGTGCTCACATTTTGGCACGTGCTGGGAGTACCCAAAAAATTTAACTAATAAAGCTAGATAATTGTATGTTGCATAGGTAAAATAGTGTTACCATCCCATTAGGAAAAACCCATGTCTTCTAGAATTTTGTCCCTCCACTATCCAAATACCTATTCATTTCATAACTACAGGAAGAGAGAGAAAGAGATAGGGAATAGAGAGAAACACTATTTTCCCAAAAAGTAAAATTTCACATGTGAAGCCACAAGATATAGTTACAAACAATTATTTACAAGTGTTAATAAGTTTCCACGGTGATTTGATAACTTGACAAGGGTCCTGCCACTTTGTTTTACATTTTCTTGCTAATTGCAAAAATGCCCAATTTTGGCTCAGAGCCTAAGAAAGTCCATTTAAAATTGTCTTCTGATAAGAAAATTCATGACGGGTGAATTGCAAATTTTCCACCTATATACAAAGAGTTCACAATAAATGATGGAATTCGGAACTAGTGAATGGGTTACGATTGGCGGTAAGTTTTTCGAGTTCACCGGTCGTAATTAGACTAGGTGCAACAAGAAACAATTTTTATGTCGAGGGATAAAAACCCTCATCTGAAAATTCAATTTTGATGGTTGGAATCTCCATGAGAATATTCCTACATGCCCTCCTATATATAGAGAATACGCCAGAGTTGACAAAATGGGTAACTGAAAAATGAGTTATAAACAACGATGTGTTTTCCGGAGCCAACAATCATAGTTGAGCCAGTTTGACCTAGTCAAACAATGACCTGAGGCCTAAAAGATTCCTTTTCCAAACTATTAAGAAGAGTTTTTTTCCCTTAACTGAAGGTTCGACAAAAATTTTAGTAAAATAATACAAGTTTGTGATGGTGAACAATCATTTCATTTCTCAAGGTTCAAACAATGAGCCGAAATGAAATCAAACTTTTCATTTTAACAACTTCCTAAAAGTGCAAAATGGGGTAACATGGATCTTAGAGGAGTTATGAAGAGAACAAAAGTGATAAAATGAGGTTTATTTAATGCTTGACGTGACTCTTTGCATAATAGGGAACACATATGATGATTAACATCTCTTTTACAGGGATCGGAGTGTTGTTTTGCAAGTCTCTAGAGATAGCATTTTTCTAACTTTGTAATGAAGATAAAATGGTTGTTTTAGTTAACTCATCTATATCTCACCCACATCCAATGGATACAAGCACCGAATTTTTTTACCATGAATCTAGCATGTACACGGTTGTGGTAACATGTTTGACGGTCATTTTGTAAACCAGTAACATAGATGATTAGGTAGAGTTTTACTGTTTCACACTGATACTCTAACTAAAATACTCAAATGTACACTTATCCAAAGGTTTATTATTTATACTATATTTTAATGAAGAATCAAATCATATGAAAATTATAAAAGAAAAGGTAAGGAGACCATGCCCGAGGGATAACGAATAAGAAAAAGTGGCTATGAACAAGCACAACGTGCACTAGCTATCAAGGTCTGAAATGGTTGTCAAGATTTTAAGGTCCAACTCATCTCGCTGAACAAGTGGATCAAGGTATCATATCTGATACTAGGAGGATTCCACTCTTATTCACTACTACACCATTGCCCTCTATCTAAAGCTTAACACAAAGTGCTAATCATACAATAATGAAGCCATATTACAACCTTAAACACATAATGATTCATTTTGGGATTTCTTCTACAATAGGAACTCATGCCGATGAGGTATTGACCTATCTCATTCCCCAACATGCAAGGCTACAACAAAAAAACCAAAAATGAATCTTAGAGGGTTAGGATCAGCTCCAAGAGGCCACATTTTTGTAGGCGTGTGGTGAATGCTTCCACATGAAGTGCCTCATTTTCGTTAGTCCTCTTCTTCCTTTTGATAAAAGCACTGTCTTTTCCACATAAATATTTACTGTTGCTCCCCTCCTGAATATGATACACAAGTGGTGCCCTGAGTTAGAGCTTCATAAGTGAAAGGTTTGAGTGCCTCTGGAGTGACGAACTAAGGTTGGATGTTTGTTATGAAGTTCTTTCCTAAAAAAAGTCCAGTCTTTATATCTCTTTCCCTCCAATCATTAATTAAAACCATTCAAAATATATGATTAGTTAAATCATCAATGTTCACACATGTACCCAACTCATTTCCAGAAGCAACCAACATAACCATTTCAAGCTAAAAATCAATTTTTACAATTTTCTAAAAACCTGGTGGGGAAATTACCAACCGCACACTATTCTCTCATCCAAATAAATATGTTTTGAAGATTCCAGTTCAGATTCATTGCTTGATAAATATCTAATAATGGAGTAAAGGACAAACAAAAAACTCCCATTTTGATACTAGCTGAAAGGATGCAGGAAAAGCACATGGAATTCAGATTTACACCTGCCAGTTGCATTTTCTAGAAAGTTTCTAAGGATTTTCAAAAAACCCATTTTGTGCATATCCTACAGCCATTGTAGTCCATGAGGCCACAATTCTTTCAGGAATTCAGTCAAACAGTTCACATGGCTTCTATATTTGGCATACACACCTACTCGAGAACTTACAACTAAAACATCTGAAAAGATCTGGTCCCTTATTCATTATGCTTTGGTTTTGTACAATCATTGCAGTTTATGCCACATTTCTTTCAGGCATTTAGTTGAAATAGTTCATATGCCAAGTGCATGCTTCCATATTTTTCATACATATCTTCGAGAGCACTTGTACCTACAACACTTGTCAAATTTCCTCTATCTTTATGCCTTGCTAGACTTCCATAGCCTATTCCATCACTCACATCTTGACACAGGATGGGAGTTCTCGGAAAATGTAACTGATCAATTTGGAAACTTGTTTGTTGTATTGGTGATATAGTGTGACTATCCCATGACAAAAAACCCATGTCTTCAAAAATTTTGTCCCTGCACTATCCAAATACTGCTAAATTTACATCTTAAATTTGGGTTTCAGCATGGGTAAATGCTTTTTTGTTGTAGTTACAAAATAATGCTAATTTTTTTCAACGTTGGCTATGGTTTCAACAAGATTAATTCCTTTGGATTCCAACTAAAGTGCTTGTATTTATATGTAAGGACAATGACAGATCTGAATGTACAACGGCCACATGCCATCTCCCATCCACTCCTGTCAACTCAATTAATATGTATAAAATCAATTGCTACATGACATAGTGACACACACAATGCATCACAACATGGTGGCAACATCACGATACAATCTAATTCACTTTACACTAATTTTTTCATGCAATACATCAATACACCTTCATATCACATAATGCAAAAATCCTCCAACACTCTGCAATCCACAATAACATTCTTTTTACAATAAAAATGAATCACATAACACATGAAGTCCTCATTAAATCCATGAATAGGAGAGTGAATAATCTCATCACACGCATGTCAACAAAATAACAAATACACACTAACTGACATGCACAACATGTGCGTTCATAATATCACAATTACAACGTTTTCCAAATAACAATATATATCACATTACTCTTCCAATCTCCACCACCACCATAATTGAAATATCATCACAACTCCAATTCATCCCATCGGTTAGAGAGCATGAACCTATGCTATGATACCAAATGTAACGCCCACACTTTACAAACACAATTGCAATAGTAAAAATATCGTATATTTTTTAATTTGTCTTACATTGTAGTACACATGACACCATAGGAGATCACCCAGGACAACACACAACACATGATATGTTTACAAAAACATTAACACACATATATCACATGAAGCCATGTGATGCACATCAAGGACGTTTTTTTAATGACAAGGAAAAACATAACGATTCAACTACATGACACACTTATATATAGGGTCTTCCTACAGAACTATATTTTAGGATTACAAATTTATTACAATCATGTTTCAAACTTTAACATCTGTCCTAGAAAGGTTCATAATGTGTGAATTATACATTCCTTTTTCTTTTTTCTAGATTTCATCTATATTGCTTAACAATTAACTTTTAGAGTATCTCATTGAATAAAGATCAACTACATTATTGAAATTACTTATTTAATTCATTCGTTTGATAATAGGCTATATATTTACACACAATTCTATTAGAACTTACCCCTAGGATTCACATCTAAGGGCATGTTTCTTGATCTTTTATAATGCCTCAATTATGCAACGAAACAAGTGTGAGCCAAAAGGAGGGAAGGTTCACATAATTTTCTCAAAGATTTAGGGTCAAGTTTCTTCGATGCATTTATAAATTGGTAATTGATCTAATACACAATAAATATTAAAGGAAATAAGTACTTTATCCATAGTGAGAGGGTTTAATCCCATTACAAGGGAGATAATGTTCCACTTTGTTGTGGAATAACATCCCACGATTACACTTCCCAAAACCAAGCATCATTTATAATTTTACTATAGCTATGCTCCAACAATTAGTTATGGATTCAAAGGCTCTAAACATGGCAACATTCTTCCATTATTTTTTTTCTAGATTAGGTCTCCCTAGTATAATTTTATG